>CM032329.1:71846715-72440629 GCA_019022515.1 Quercus aquifolioides | reverse complement strand
GTTGTTTTTTTTTTTTTTTTTTCCCTTGGAAATGAAAAAAATCCAAAAAACACATACTACACGACGGGAAATGAGGAATGGTTTGAAAAAGTTCGGCAGTGGGTTAGCTGATCAAAAAGCATTTTAGTAGTATTTACACAAAGAAACAAACACCAAACAAAGGATGTATGTATGCATTAATTTAGGAAAATAAGGTGTGGCAACTAAAGAAAATAAGAAATGATATGTCTACAACATTTTTACAATAAATCCTAAGTGGCAGATTGTTACTGGTTGTTTTTGTTGGAGCAAAAAAATAATCTTAGTGTTAGTTTCAAATTTGAACCAATAACAACTAATCACCTGTGATTTGTTGTAAAATTGTTGTAAACGTAGCATCTCTCAAAGAAAATTGATATTTTGCTAACGACACGTGTTTTGTTTATTTTCTTTTTTTTGGTAAAGGCTAATATTGTAAAATCAGTATTAGGCAGCATATTTTTCATGGTTAAGGAATGAAAATATATATATATATATATATATATATTTTTGTCTTGTGACATGAATCTGATTTATAATATAATTGATTTAAAAAAAAAAAAAATTGTTATGGTGATTAAATGATCCAATAGTGAATAGATAAAAAGAGGAGAAACTATAGGAGAAGAGATTGTTGAAAGTAGGAAAAGGGCATGACCCATGGGATTGGGAAGCCACCAGTGATGATAATGTATGTTAAATAATTATATGAATTAATAATGAACTTCTATCCGTCCACAATGTGCTCACAAATTTTATATGAATAATGCTTGTGCCACAACTCGCCCATGTGGCGAGTTGTGAGTGGTAGAAAGGTGATGGTGAGTCCATTGTTTTTGTTTTATATAACCACTTTTACAACACTCTTTACATGTCATTCTTTATTTTGCAATACATACATTAAAATAAATTTACTTTAATACTTCAGCGGGTGAGAGAAGAGAGGGAGAGTGTCAAATAGAAGGAAAGAGAAAATAAAAATAACTTTCACACAATGTTATAATGGTTATGTTTACTTAACCATTGTAGCAAGTACTAAGTAGTGAAGTTTTATGAAAAATACCTCACCGGATTTGGGGTGTTTTTGTGCATTTTTTAATGAAAACATTTTGCATTTTAATGGATTACATTAACCAATGAGAATGCTTAGAGAGTATAAAAAAAGAATTAGGTCAATTTATTTGTGACCCGTAGTCCAAGAAAGGACAAAAAACGCCAGAGGGAATGCATTAGATCATTGTTTATATATATATGTATATATTTTGCTATTCCTTACCCCAAAACAATGGCACAATCTCCCTTCATCATCTTTATCCATAAATGCGACTACTTGTAAAGCAAAATACATCTATGGGACTCTGTTCCTAAGCCCCAAGCATACAAGGAGACTCCATTAAAAGTACTTTGAATTGTAAGAACTCATGCTCTTTTGCAAGCTTAGCTTTTAAACAAGTACTTTTTTATGTGGAGGATAATTATCATACATTTATGGTCAGGTTGAAGTTGCTGCTTTGTCTACTTAAGAAGAAGAAGAAGAAGAAGAAGAAGAAACAAGTGAAATTTATTGTGCAGAAGTGCAATTTAAAGAGCAGGTACTATTTTGTTTTAATTCCTTTTATTTTGCAGAAATGCTTAGTGCAAGTCAACATCAGCATATTTGTTTGTTGTGAAGCAACAACTTGCGAAAATTAATTGCAGTACGCATTAGACTCTTATTATTTTATTTTAAGGAAATTAGACTCTTATTATGAATGATCTTCTATCCATCCACAATGTGCTCACTGCTCAAGGATTTTATATGAATAAAGTGGCACAATTTGTGCCACAATTCGCCCATGTGGCGAGTTGTGAGTGGTAGAGAGATGATGGTAGGTCCATATAAGGTCGCCTCTTTACCACTCACAACTCGACACGTGGGCAAGTTGTGGCACAAGTTGTACCACTTTATGTGACACTAGCATAGCTCATTTTATATAGGATCCAACCACGAAATTTTGACCCTGGTTTTCTACATTTGTTTTTAAGTGCGTTGGATTAATTTTTTGTACTTGTCTTTTTCTATGCTAGGATGTGCTATTTATGTCAACTAGCTTGCAACCCCATGCATATGCATGGATACACTTAAAGATATACAATAAGATGTATAATATAATTTATATATATATATATATATAGAGAGAGAGAGAGAGAGAGAGATGTGTTCAAGTTACACCTAGTGTAACTCTTATAAAGTTACACCTTTTTTACACCGTAGATTCATAAGAGATCTAACGGCTAAAAAAATATCATTAAATGCTATTGGTTCCACCTCATTCATAATTAATACTAGCATTTTCTCTCTCTCCTTATTTATTGTTTTTCACTTGATTAAAGGGTAAATTGCCATTTTTAACAACTTGCAAAGATTTTTCCTTAAAATCTTCCAAAGCCATGAGGTATTTCTCAACAATTTATAAGGTATTCGAGCACCAGTCACAGTTTCCACTCAAGGCTTTGGAAGTTTTGCCGCTTTAATCATTATCATAGTTATATTATATTGCCATCATTATCATCTCCAGCAACTTGTTTAAGTTTTTCCGCTTTAATTTCAGCATAACTAAGAGTGATGAAATTTTATTTTTGTTGCCAAATGTTATTATTATTATTATTATTTTATAAATAGTGATGAAATTTATATATAACTCTTTGGTGATTAAAAAAAAAAAAAAAAAAAATCGTTACTAATATTCATCACCAAAAATACATTTTGATTTTGTTGTATTGCATGTTCATCTTTGCTAAATCACTATCGTGATCATCAAATTGATCACTTTCTCAAGACATTTCTTATCTAAAAATTCAAGAATTGGGAATTTGTTTGGTTCAAGTTTCCAACTTTTTGATGTTATGCCTCGTTCTAAGGCAAGTAGATTTTGCCTGTGTGCAGCAAAAAGAATCACTAGCCCTTGAAATTTAACATGAGTGTGTATTATAAAATCATTAGGCTAAATTGTAAGTTACACTATTAAATTACTTTTTTGCCCACCCATAATAACCAATAACAATTTATCACTTAAAATTTGTTGTGAAAATGTCATGGAAATAACATTTTTCAAATATTAAAGAGTATATTGACTATGGAATCAAGTCTATTGAGCATGGACTTGTTTAATTTTAGTGCTATGAAATACAATTATAAAAACCGTTGAACATGAATCCTTTTTCATTTTCAAATTTCAAGAATTTCTTGTTTACTTGTCATTTTCCATGGTTAGCGAATACCTAATTTAGAGATTGGACAGCTAATTTAGTAATTTATGATATTTATTGGAAAAAAGTTGTTTTTGGAATAATAATTCTTCAATAATGCAAACAAATGCAAGGGACTTGTCATTGACGTCGATATGTGCTCTATGTACTCTTTCAAGAATGAAAAGCAGCCCAAAAATTAAAAGCAGTTTCTGTTTTTCTTTAGTATCAGAGCCTTATAAATTGTTGAGAAATACCTCATGGCTTGGGAAGATTTTAAGGAAAAATCTCTGCAAGTGATAAAAATGGCAATATGCTCTTTAATCAAGTGAAAAATAATAAATAAGGAGAGAGAGAAAATACTAGTATTAATTATGAATGAGGTGGAAACCAATAGTATTTAATGATACTTTTTTAGCCGTTAGATTTCTTATGAATCTACGGTGTAAAAAATGTGTAACTTGAACCCATCTCATATATATATATATATATATAATTTAAATACTATTGATATTCATTTTTATATTTTGTTAACTCTTTAAAAAAATTTATAAGGATATTATTAGGTATAAAATGTAAATTGTCTATTTTTTTTTAAATTATTGTGAAGCACTTTTATTTTTTTATTATTATTTTTTTTTACGGTTCATTTATTTTAGACTCTTTGGTTTTTGTACTTAATAACTCACTTAGATAAATATTTATGATGTGGTCCCACATTTGATTCTAAAATTAAGAAATAAAACTCTTTAAGAATAAATAATTTAGGACACATGGCGCAAAATTGGAACTTTAATTTGGAATTTTAATTTGAGTTTCTCTCAGCTTTACCTATTATTATATATATAGATATAGATGAGAGTGATACAATAATTGATGAAACTCTCTTTCAAAATTCAATCAACCAGAGTTTTATTGTTTGTTTGCATCTTGTTGTTGTGGCAAGAATAAGAATTATAACATGCTTAATAAAGAAATACTATGTCATGAAATACACACACTCTCTTTTACATAAGAAGGGAAAACTCTCACAAATACATAGAATTTCATGTACATTAGAAGTAAACAAATACATCATCAACCATTTGGTAGTCCGGGGAAAAAAATAGAGAAGTTAATCAGTCCGGGTAGTTTATTCATCAAAATCAAGTGACTAGTGTTATGAATGTGAAAACTATTAGAAGAATGATTTTGCAGTAGGTCGTTTTATGTTAAAGGCAGTTTTACATGAGTTAAAATTAATTTTAAACCAGTTCTAAATAGGGGGACACTAAACAAAATATTAGAGTGGATTTGAAATATAAATTGGAGCTCTCTCAGTGAGAGTTACATTGATATCCTCACTTCAACACCTCAAGCTCCAGGACCATGGTGTCGGGGTTTGATCTCTCTCTCATACAAACACACACGTAATGCACAAATTCAACTATCTTTAAGCAAAAGGGATTAATTACACTAATGGGTATTTTTTTTTTCTTCCAGAACTATAACTATCTGTTCTGCTTCTTTTGAATTACCATCAGATTGATTGCTTTCAGAAACTGTCATAGAGCTATTGGTCTCTTCAATTTTCAAGCTTTGCACACTCACACCGTCTCCAGTAGTCGAAACATCCACTGTTAAATTATGAGCATGAGCTGAATCAGGTACAGTCACTGTTCCATTCTGCTGGGAAGAATCAGAACTGTCTGTACCTGTTACTGCTGTGTCATGGCATTCAGTACTTCAGTTCAGTTATTGCCTACATTGGTACTCAACAGTGATGTGTTATTGATTGCTTCAGGGTGATATTGGCACATGCACAGAAGGGTTAGAATAATTAACGGCACAGAAGGGTTTGTCACTAGTACAAACAAAAGGCAAAATGAAGGGTGAAATTTGTGTGTTCAAATTAATCCTATTGGATATACGTGTAAATTGCAAAGAAAAGAAATCCACAGAATCTTCAAAAGAACAAACAGAAATCACACACACAGTAAACATGTAATAAAAAAACAAAAGAAAGACTAACAAATGTAAAAGAGAATGCGATGAGTAAGTATGCCAATCCTTATCTGTAAAGAGAGAGATTTGGAGCCTCCACAAATATATCCAAAAAAAAAAAACCCTATTTACTATTGAAAACCCCTATACATTTGGGATGAGAATGCCCTTTTTTGTCCTTCTGTAAAGAGAGATATTTGGAGCAGCCAATGTCAAATTTGTTTTCAAAAAAAAAAAAAAAAAAAAAATTCTAAAAAAATGTCAACATATACCAGCAAATACATCTACATCAAAAAAATCCCTGTAACCTCCAGAAGCCTCAACATCACTTCACTTCCTCTCAGAATTTATACATTTTAACTTCAACATTCCTTCTTGTTTCCAACAATTCCACCTTTTCGTGATTCTTTAAACTATAAGAAAACAATACCATATCTTGTCCTCTCACATAGATGATCCCTACATCTTCGTCATAAAATAAAGGGTCGCCTCTAGAAATTTCTGTTATTGCACACCATTTCTTCAAAATAGATTGGCTGTCCTGCCCCTGGAAACGCCAAAGATGCAATTCAGAATCCAACCATCTGTATAAAAGTAACCTTGACTTTGATTCTAACAAATGCATTCCCATAGGTATTCTGAAAAGCGTCAACACATCATCATCAACATATACTCCATTAAAAGTGAACTCCAAAAGGAGTAAAATTTCTGTTGCCAAAAAACCCCATCCTTGTTGCAGTCATCCCGCTTAAATTCTTTTTCTTTCATCAAATAAGAATTTCTTATATAAACTACCCTCTGTTCCCACTCATGGCATCCTGAGTTGAATAGCACGAATCTGGTAGTTGACTCGACTGCGTTTGTGTGCTGGAACAATTGGAACAATAGCAGAAACTGTTTGTGTCCTGTTACTGCAAATTTTGGGATGAAATGGGACCTTTAATTGAAGTTTCTTCATCGGATCAATAATCTAAAACTCCTTATTTATGTCATATAAATTCTCCCTGCAAAGAAGATATCCCCCAGAGCAGTCAACGAATGACAGACTTTTAATATCAGATAATACCTTGATGCACTATGTACCCTCCTTTTCAACCTTCCAAATAGTAATTCTTTCTTTACCGCTACCAGCATATGTTCTGACCACAAACCCCATATTTGTTGTCACTGATGATTTTTTACGAATATTATCAACATATGATCCCCACCTCTTTGAAACAGCAGAAAAATTCAATCAAGTAGTTAGCCAACAATCGCAAAGGATGTCTTTAAGAATATTGTCAGTTACGTCTTTTGCTTTATTCATTTTAGAACCTGTTCAAATAGCAAAAAAGATAAATTTATAAAATTAAAAAAAAAAGGACTAAAATATACAAAACTATTAATCAAGGTTAATCAATATTAATCCAACTACAAATCAACGAAATTTAAGTCATCAAATCAAAGGTTAATGCTTGTATAGCTACTTTGCCCAACAAAAGAGGTAGGCAGATAAATTCCTTTTTTTTTTTTTTCTGAACTGAAAGTTAAAATATAGCATGTCACAGAGAAAACTAAAAAACCAAACGATGATATCATTTTTTTGCCTCTCCATACTAAAGGTTGCAAAGAAGCAACAGCAGCTCTTGCACTTCTCATGGCAGCTTCTGCTGCTTCAGCCTCCTTAGCCTTAGCTTCAGCCTTCTGCCTTTCCTTTTCCTCTATAAGCTTCCCCAAATCCTCTTTCCTTCCTTCTTTCCTCAACTCCCCTTTTACAAACTCCTGCAACACCTCAGTTAATTCAACCCCATCATCGTCCAACATCGTATCAACCACGTTACGCACCTCATCCAACTTCCCAACCTCACTCAACGCCTTCATTATAAACTCGTAACTCGCAACATCCATCTTGAGCTTCTTCACCATCAGATCAAAAAACGACTTGGCATCATCCACCTTCCCTACTTTAACCATCAGAATCTTTGTTCTTATGTTTTAAAAAATTAAAAGGGTTGTTTTATTTGTTTGTATGGTTTTCCTTTCAATGATATTATCATTTACCCAAAAGAAAAAAGAAAAAAAAAATTGGGTCTCAATATCTCATATTTTGTAATGGTATTTTAAATTTTAATAATACATTTTTTTTTTTAAATTGAATAAATATTTCAAATTTACAATATTCAATTTGAATCACGAAATTAACTCATTTCAAATAAAGAATATTCATGATGAACAAACTCACTTAATGCTAAATTTAGGTTTTGATTCATTTATTAGTTGTAAATAATATACGTTCAATTAAAAATTTTCACATTGCAAGTAATTCTTGTAAGTGAAATTGTTATTACATAGAACTCATGTGCATGTTAGCTAGTGATTAGGATCAAAAAAAAAAAAAAATTGAATTTAAAATAAAGTTGAGCCAGAGAAAATTGCTTTATATTTTTGTCTCATTATCTCATATTTTGTATTGGTATTTTAAATTTTTATAGTACTTTTTCTTTTTACATTATCCTCTATTTTAAGTTGTACGAGAATAACTAGTAGCAAAGCCATTTTCGTGGGTTTCAGTTAGTTCATCTGGTAAAGTTTTTTATTGTTGAATAAGAGATTTGGGGTTCAATCCCTACCTACACAAAAAACCGATTAGTATCTTGGTCTGATGATAATGATAAAAACCTATCATCAAGAGCAGACGCCTTAGGTTGAAATTATCTCAAAAAAAAAAATTACAAACATAAAATCATTTAGTTATAATGCTACAGTTACAAACATTATGTTGAGGAAACTTTCAAAAGTTTTAGTCTAGTAAAACCATTGATATCTGGAAATAACTAATGAAAATAATGAATTAGTATATTATTTATATATTGTCTTCTAAATTTAGTTTTTTGTCACTCGTTTTTGTACTTCTTTTAAAGATTTTAATTAAAAATATTTATTGAAGTAATTGACTTTTCTTTTTTCTTTTTTATTCCTCAAAGCATTCACAATGAAAGAGTTAAAAATTTTAGCTTTTAGTACCTTATACTGTGTTTGGTTGGGGTGATTTTAGGGGGGATGGAAAACATAGAGTGGAAAACAGTATTTTCCACTGTTTGGGAAAGAGAGGAAAATAGGTAGAGAGGAAAACCCGGGAGAAAATTTTCTCTCCCGGGCCCACAAATTTCATCTCCCCAAATCGGGAGGAAAAGCCTAAGTGGAAAACTGATGAAGAGCACTTTTACACAAATGCCCTCTCGTTCCCAATGGTCACAGCAACTCAGCAAAGAAGAAAGAAGACAATTTTCCAACCACCAACTCAGCACAACCCAACTGTCACCACCACCCAAAAATAACTCAAAATCAAACCCTTATGTTTCAATCATCTTCATCTTCTTCATCATCATCATCATCATCTTCTCTCTTCCTTGTAGCTTTCGAACTGTATAAATAAAAAAAAATGCAGAGACTTGAGGGATGAGAGAGTTGTAGCTTTCGAACTGTCAAAAAAAAAAGGTGAAGAGAGCACCAGTGGAGTAGACGAAGAGAAGAAAAAAAAAAGGTGAAGAAAGCACTAGTGGAGTAGACGAAGAGAAGAAAAAAAAAAAAGTGAAGAGAGCACCAGTGGAGTAGACGAGACAAAAAAAAAAAAAAAAAAAAAAAAAAGAGAAAAGAGCAACAGGGAGTAGACGAAGAGAAGAAGAAAAAAAGAGTAAAGTGATGAGAGACCAAAGTGCCAGAGAACAAAAGAAAAAAGAAAAGTGGAGATAGAGATAAGGGAAAGGTGTGGAGGAGAAAAAAAGAGAAAAAAAGAAATAAGAAAAGAAACGTATGGATAAAAAAAAGAAGAAATTAAAATTGAGAAATGTCACTACAATATTTTCACAATAAATTTTAAGTGGTAGGTTGTTATTAACTAATACTGAAAAAAAAAATATTTAAGTGATGTGTTCAAATTAAAATTAATAATAACTTACCACATATGATTTATTGTGAAAATATTGTAAAATGTTAAGGACGTAGTACTTTTTTTTTTAACATGACCTGATCAAGTTGTATATTATTGTAATTTTTACATTATAATAATAAAAATAATAACATAAATTTATATATATGATGTAGTAAATTTTATATTATTTAATGAGTACAAATAAATCTATTTTTTACATATTATATATCAAGGGTATAATAGTCAATTTATATAAATTACATTTTCCATCCTTCTCTTTTTCTCTCCAACCAAACAAAAGAGTTTTCCACCCTCCCACTTTTCCACCCCTCCAACCAAACACATAAGAGGGAAAACTAAATATTTTCCATCCTCCCACTTTTCCACCCCTCCATCCAAACACACCCTTACTGTACAATACACCCAAAATCAAAGATTCTATTTTAGAATACAATAGATTAAAATAATATAAAAAATACAATAAAATAATCTCTTCACTGCACTAACAATCAAAAATTAGGGACCATTAACAAGTCCATGAACTCACGAATTTGAACTCCCTTCACCAACCTGAGGACATAAGTTAAAGGCCAAATTTATGTAGCATATGCACAACCCTAAAAGACATGACCCGTAGACTCACACCCACTCCCACATAGTTCACATATAGCACTCTCAACAATACCCCAACGTTGGAGGTTAGCTAGTGTAGGGAAAGAGTTCTTGTAGGCTCTCCAAGCAAAATGTTCCACCTTGCTAGGAATATTTAATCCCCAAAGTCTTTTCCAAAACTTCTTAGTATCACTATCATTAGAGCAGCTACCACTGTCACTTTGATCCCGAAACTTTATAGCGATCTTGTAAGCACTTCTAATCGAGAACTTCCCAATTGGAGCTGTTGTCAATATCAGAGCATCATTCGGAAGAGCAGTACTGATTGGTAGTCCCAAAATAACATTTGCTTTATGAGGGAAAAAAACTTGCCTCACCAATTTTGTCTTCCAACTCTTAGCCTCAGTGTCAATCAATTCATTTACCAGTGCTTGACATTGCAAGATATTCAGTGCTAGTGGTGACATAACTTTGAAAGTTGATGTAGTGGGAGCTATTTATCATTCCATATCCTATTTTTCTGTCCATTTCCAACTCTCCCGTCATATAAATTCACAAGTCATTGGGTTTAATCCTTTAAGTGATAGATGAACGATAATGACATTCTTTGGAGTGTTTTAAATCTATGGTTCGAATTTTACATTTTCTTTGTTCACTATCTACTTATCTCCTAAGAAAAAGAAAACCACTAGTCATGATGGGATCGAGTTCAAACTAATTAGCTTTCTTCTCACCAAAAAAAAAAACCAAAACAAAACTCATTAGTGTTTGTAGCTCTCTTTTTATTACTAAATATATTCAATAGATCTATAGGTTTGGCTTACTTTCAGTACTCTCTTAATTGAACATTTCCTGTTATTTTAAATATACAATAATAAGTGGTAGTGAGTTTTAATCCTCACATTTCATTTAGTTAGTGGGTGATGTGGCAGTTTCTCATTAAAACAAAAGGAGATTCCAATTAAAAAAGTACTTGAGGCAAACCAAACCCTTATTCTATTACTCAAAGAGAATATTATTTATTAATGATTCTAATATCCATTATTAATTAAAACCTATTTAAATTCCATTCCATGTTTAAATCATCTATTAATTAAAATCTTAGTAAATCATATACAATTATAATAAATGCTTAATAATATAATATATAACTCCATATACAATCACAACCATAAATGTCTCTTTTTTTTGGCCTAGAAGCAGTGGTTGTATCCAAGTGGTTATCTTTTCTCCGCCACAAATCCTTTTATTCTCAGTAATTAAAATAGTTCACTTTAGATAAAACTCTATTATATAAATTTCAAGAAATTTAAAATTCTACTCCTACTAGAATTCTATTACCAAAAATTTTTAATTTTATTTTCATTATTTTGATCTTCTTATCATAATTTTGTATTCTAATATAAAAATTTTAATCAAATTTGTGTCTGGTGTATTGATTTTATAAATACAACAACAACAAACAAAGTCTTTGTCCCAAAATATTGAGATCAACTACGAATCCTCAACAAATTAGTTAGGATCGATCATGTATTTTATTTTCCTGCATTCTATTTCTACCCCTATCTAATTAAGGTCATAGTCTATGCTACTTCCTCAATAGTCCCTTTTTCATTACTTCTGTTGATGTGATTTTTTGTTTTTCCTTTACAATTTTTTTGGTTCTCTCAACCATTGCTTTTATAAATATTTTTACCATTTTCTGTAAACATTTTTTTTTAAGAAACCGCTTTTATTCTTTTCATTTTTTTTATTGAATTGTTCTCATCAACTCACTTTTTTTTAATAGAGGACTCTTTTAAGCTTATCATTTTTTTTTTTTTTTGAATTGTTCTATCAATGTAACGGTTTTAGTTTTCGTAAACATCCCTTTTTTAAATATATATATTTCATACTTTTATCCTCCTTTTTAGCTTATTATTCAGAAATCTGAAACCAAACTTTAGCTAATATACATATTTCAATTATAAATCCCAAACGAAACTCTAGCTATAAGCCTATATAACTAATATTTATATTCCAATTATTGTTAACAAAAGAATCAGTCCACATATTTCATTTGATTCGAAACATAGTAAAAAAGTACCAAATACAGTCCATTTTTATTTTTTATGAGTGGATAATAATCTATTTAGATATTCTATTTAGTGGGTTCTAGTTAGCTCAACTGATAAAATCTCTTATTGTTGAATAAGAGATTTGGGATTCAATTCCCGTCTACACCAAAAACCTACTTGAAAGGGAGGAAATATGGGCTAGGATGCCTAGAGTGAATGGACGGGCTAACTATAGTCCGCGAGCGGAAAAAGAGACGAGCCTGTTATTCATGCAAGGCCTTACGTGGACGGACCTGAAATGGACGGAGGGCAGAAAGATGGGCTGATCGGCCATGGGCCTGTTGGACCTCTTAGTGGGAATACTTTGGCCCATTCTCGAAAAACCCTAAACAGAGTCCTAGTGCAAGGTGGATTCTAGAATTTTCATATATTGGTGAAGATCTTCCCTATAAGGAGAAGATCTGTCCACCACGTTTCGGACTCTAAAAAAGATGATTTCTACAAGGAAAGGACTTCGACTCCAAGCGAAAGAGGGAAAACTTTTGACTACTATAAAAGCCCCAATACTCTCACTAATCAAGGTACGCATTATTTACCCTCTCTAGCACTCTAGAGTTGTGAGAATATTTCTGACTTAACCTTCGGAGGGCATTTGGCCGGCACCACACCGGTGCTCTCTGATAGGTTTTCTTCTTTGTATTGTGTAGGTTCACGTTCGAGCGCGAAGGCATCGTGTGGCTCACTGGTGAATTTCTCAGCTTCATCACTACTAATGTTTTTATCATCAGAAGTGAATGTCATAGGTTAAAACTCTTTAAAAATATACATACATACATATATATATATATATATTCCATTTAAACTCTATCAAAAATAAAATAAACTGTTCCGTCAATAGAAATTTGTAAACAATGATATGAAGTATTCCCTCTAGCTTAGCGGGTAAACCAAAAGAAAAATTATTGAATATTTCGGGAGTACCATGAAAGAGTACCATAAATGCGTATTTCCCCTCTCACATAAATTATAGGTCTCACCATGAATTTAATTAGTAGAACCCACAATTATGTGAGAGAAAGGAGTATGCATTTATGATATTCCGAAACTATTCTATAATTACCCGAAACAAAGGAAAATGATTGACTATTTCAGGAATACCATGAATGTGTACTCCTTCCACTCACATAAATTATAGGTTTCACCATAAATTTAATTAATAGAATCCACAATTATGTGAGTGAGAGGAGTATGCATTTATAGTAATTCGGAAGTATTCTATAATTACCTTGGAGTACCATAAATTTAAAATCCTCAAGGCATAGATAAAAAAAAAAATTATTCAGATTAATATTATAAATTTAAAAATGTATTTGGGAGCTTTCTTGTATGATCAGGGTTTAGAAACTGAGTGCCATAGATTTATTTTGCTTTACAAAAGACCACGTCTATGGATAAAGATGATGAGAAAAAAAAAAGAAAAAAGATCAAGATTGCTTTGGGGAAAAGGAATTAGCAATCTGTAATTCCTAAGTCAATTGCTCTATTAAATACTAATTCCTCTGGCTTTAGTGGTTGAAAAAATGGCCTCTTTCTTCCTTTCTACAGTAGAGGGAGACAAAAAATGGACCTACAGCTTTTTGCTACTCTGCCTTCAATCTGTCACAGACAGGGGCGGAGCTACATGTTAGGGTGGCCCCCCAAAATTTTTGAAATTTTTTTTTTTACTATATAGAAATATTCAATTTTTTAATAATTAGCCCTCAAAAATGGGACTTGGCCCCCCCAAACTATTTGAGTTGATCCAATAATGTTCTTAAAAAAAATTGTCCAATTTATCTAGTAGTTATAGACAACATATTGTTTCTCAAATTTATTTTTTATGGTAAAATATGTTCTTGTATTTTTTAAAGTTTAGATCATTTATGTCTTTGAACACTTCATTAATTCAATTGAAATTTTTTTTACTCACATCGGTAGACAATTTGGTAATTTATATTAAAAATGAAAATGGTAAGGATTTCACTATGGAAGATGGTGAAAGATTAATTTAATTCTATGAAACATTTAATTTTAAGGATTCATTATGAAATATACTAATTTTTTGTGTATGTGTATAGATACAAGTGTTTGTGTATGTGTATAAAAGTTTGTATAGACTAATAAATTGGCAACACAAATTGGCCCCCCAAACAAAAATTTCTAGCTCCGCCCCTGGTCATAGACTCAAAGTAGAGTATATTTTAATGTTAGTGGGAGCTGTTTCATATTGTCGGCAGCTATGGACAAGGCCAATTGGTAGCTGGGACTGGGATTGAACGCACTAAATATGAATTCTGCCAATGAGTTTAAACCTAGACTTTTAAAACTATGTTCTCCACCTGCCAAATTAAATTTAATCAAAACCAATCTTAAATTCGTAGATTTCATGATCAAATTTTGATCTTGATGCTCTTTTTTTCTTTTCTTTACTGGAAGGCCCCTAATCCTTCATTTTGTATAGTTAAACATCTTCTCCCAACCAAACAACAATAAAATCTTCTAAATATTTTTGAAGACATTACAAATTCTTAACAAATTAGTCAAAGAAACATGAATTTTCAATTTTTCTCTTCTATTCTATCCAAATCCTTCTCTCTTTCCACGTCATTCTCCAACTTGGAACCATCACATTTAAAATTGTTCCGTCAATAGCAATCTATAAACAATAATCTAAGAGAAATGATATATTCACAACATTTTTACAACAAATCCTAAGTGGTAGTTTGTTACTGGTTGTTATTATTAGAGCAAAAAAGTAATTTTAGTGTTAAGTTCAAATTTGAACCAACAACAACTAATTACCTATGAATCTATGATTTGTTGTAAAAATGTTGTGAAAATGTTATGGACGTAGCACCTCTCATAATCTAAAGTATTGCCCCTAGCTTAGTGGGCAAAACAGAAATGGCCTAGACCTATTGATCTTTTCTACTTTTTGAATTTACCCACTAATTAAAGGCACTATTCATTTTCTTTTCTCCTCTGCCTTTCAATTATTTATTGTAAAGAAAGTGTGTGGAACCTTTCATCTTTCAATAATTGTAGAATAATTATTGCAAAAAAATAATTCTAGAATATTCAACACTGGACTTAAAAAAAGAAAATAAAAAGAAAATAAAGGAAAACAGGAATACTCAACAATGGGCCAATGTTTAGTGGGAACGCAAAATACACTCTCTATGGCTGATCTAAAGCCCAAGAGTCAGCCCAAAAGTTCAGTAAAGAGCCATTCCTCACTGCCCATTTAATATCCCTTATTAAAAAGGGGCTGTCCTTGTTTAAGGCTCATCCATGAGTGCGACCCATTAACCTTGAACAATTTCCTTGCCTTAGACTTCAGAACTCAGAAGGTATCTAGGCTCTAATAACCAAGGCCCATCTTATTTAAAAAAAAAAAAAAAATACTAAATCCCAAAGGTCATTAATGCATTTTGGTAGTCTCCAGCACTACTTGGAAACGGAGGCAAGGTTTATGGGTTTGCTAAATAAAGACCAATGCCCACCATCTTTTTTTTTTTTTTGGCCCAATAACTTTATCTCACCCAAATAAGTTTATTAATTTGAAATGGATATATATTTCATTATTCAGATTAATAATATTAATTAATCTGAATAATAAAATATATTTCCATTTCAAATTTGGAAGTGTATTTGGGTGAGATAAATCTGATCAATATTGTTCATAAAAAAAATTATTAAGATTAATATTATAAATTTAAAAGTGTATTTTCAGTATTTCAATGTCATATCCTTAAAAAATTTTAAATAACGAAAAATCAATACATTATCAAATTCGAAAAACAAAAAATGAATTCCAGTCATTTCAAGTGAAGCAGACGAGATCTTGTTCAGTATTACAGAAGTTTTGGAAATGAATTATAGGTCTCGAAAGATGGTACACATAACAAAGTGTTAGCAGATAGGGTCAATAGTCAACTAGGAATCAAACGAGAAATAGAAGTGTTTGTTCTATTCCACTCTGCCAGTGTAGACCTTTCAGTAATAAGTCTTACCATCGCAGGATAGATTCCCAGAGTTCGATTTTGATTAGCATTTTTGAATAGTGATAATAAAATATCACAAGAAAAATTTAGAAATGGAATCTTTTGCAATACAAAACCCAAGGAAGGATAAAATAAGCCAGATAAAATTGAAAACATAGAGAGAGTGAGAGACTCATGGTTCCTAGATCACACCCACCTTTCATTAGTATCCGTACACGATTGTACAAATGAACAAAACCAACTTGCAATAAAAACTTTTTTCTCAGAACAAATTTTGAAAAAAGTACATATGACATTAACCATATCTAAATTAACAATCACTTAGTACAACATAAAGATTTCGTAATTTCGTCTTCTATTGTGCACCAAACTTCTCTTGAGGTTCAGCCCAATTGCCATGTTTAGAACACACCCCCCCCCCCCCCCCCCCCAAAAAAAAGAAGAAAAATAGAATCAACCATTCCTTGTTTGGTAAAAAAATAAACAAACATAGACTTATGTTTGGTACGCCAAATACAAAAACAGAAGTTCTATATGCTGATATTATGTTTTGATTGAGTTTTCTTGGCCACCAAATGCAGCATGATTAAATGCAGCCTTCTGTTATCATTAACACGTCATGGCCGAAAGAACAAAAAAAAAAAATCCAAAATTTGATCATTGGTAAATACTTATAAAAGAAAAAGTTACAAGTTCAATTAGAAAATTGTTTAGAAACTGTCAGTTGTCAAGATTTTCTTTACGATAAGAAAATTTTTGCCCAACTAATTTACATTTTATGGAAAATTATTAGATATCCTGAGAGTAAAATGATGTGGCATTTACTCCTCTCATATAAATGATGGATCCCACTTTGAACTTAATTAGTAAGATCAATTATTATGTGAGAGGGATTATCATGCCGTTCTACCCTTGGAGTACTCAATATGAACTCACAATTTACATCTTCGGAAAAAACTGCTTTGCATTTCACATGTATAGTAAGAAAAAAAAGATAATTTTCATGTAAGAACAAGAGGCAATAACAAGTTAATTTATAAACTTGTCCATTGACAAGTTTTGAGAAAGTAGCAAGGAAGATATGATCTATCAGTCTGTGGGAGTGTAAGATATCAAAGTATTTTAGGAGAGACTCTCATCAGTAAATAAATGTTTAATACTAATTGAACCAGTGTTGAAATTGTTGTTTAGCAGCGGACTATCATTTTTATCATTATGAACGATGCATATGGAAAAAAAAAAAAAAAAACTAGTTGTTTAGATGTCTATCGAAACACCAAAATACCTCTTTTGAAGTTTCTATTTAAATTATTGAATTACTATCTGTAAGCCTAAGATTCAACGTCGGATACTCCAATGAAGATTTTAGCATTTGAAACTAGAGAAGCTGAGAAGGGTTAGTGATGCTAGAAAAAAGAAACCCCTTGGTTCCAAACTGTTAAAGCAATAGGTAAACATTATCGACGCAACATCTCTAACCCTAACCAAAAGATCAATTTCATATTTTCCCTTCCACTATTACTTTCTGCTTTCTACTTTCTCAGATGCTGATAGCCTGATACTACTAGTAAAATCCTCACCCATGGCACGAGTACCTTCACATTAACTGAGAATGCAATACTCTTGTAATCAGACAACCAAACAAACAGCACAGTACATTTGCAGTTAGTAAACCGAATGAACAACTCCCTCAGCATTTGTCGAATTTTAATGAACAATCTGTAATATATCCAGAACTAATTTGATGAAACATCTCTAATTGAAATGGGTGGAACAAGCAGCAAAAGTTGCTTCAACCCACCAAACCAACAACAGTTACCAACCAAACATCAAAACAAAACTTGCAACAAACTAGGCAACAATATCGCAGCAACACATAAAACTAAATAAAATAGTTTTGACTGCTTTAAAAACAGTCAGAGAAACTCTCCAATTAGAACAAAGAACCAGTTCGAACAGTTTCCTAGGTTGTCTATTCTTTGGATGAATAAAGAAAACATACGCATATAGTTTACTCTTTCAAAATTTACAGGCAAATGTCAAAAAATAGAATTTTTAGCTAAAATCAAAACCATTAAATGCAAATATATCAGTAAAACATCACCCGTTTACTTATCATGTTTACAACAGGTTCATATGCTTGATACAGTGAAATTAAAACATTATTACAGCTGCACAGTAACGAAGGCAGCTATGCAGGGGAGAATCAACCACTGTTGATATGGCTGATCAACTAAAAAGAGCAAGTACAGTGCTTGATCTGGCACTTGACAATCCTTTTAGACGTGGACTTTGATGGTTGTAGCAAAGGAACTAAGCTTTATAGCTCAAATGTCTTACCTATCATAATGAACAAACTTAGTAATGCGAACCATAATGTTAATAAAAGAATTTTCTAAAAACTTATAAATTTTAAGCTCTCTTACAAGAACAATACCATTGTAAAAATTAAGGTTTATCCTACAATAATGTTTCAATAGCAATCCTAGGACAAAATGCACATTGATTCACTAAAAATAGCTCCCAATATTGGCCAGTATTACTTCCTGATACTCACATTATATCTATAAAATTACTAATTAGTTTCAAGCTAGTTGTTAATTACATCAGAAACTTTTTAGTTAGAAGGCACAGTATGAGAAAGAGAAGATAAAAAAATAAATAAATATTTTGATTAATGATTTGGATCATTCCCTTCCAATACAAAAGACTCCCCAATGTGGGATGTCCATGGTTCAAACACCTCCTCCCCCCTTCCCCAATATCTATTTCTCTATTAAAAAAGACTCTAATTCATCATATTACTGTCGGTCAAACATCCAAATCTTTCTCCACCAAGTATATTTATCAAACAGGAACAACAACAACCTAGATAACAAAAGTAATAGTTTGAATAAAAAGGATTTTCACATTCAAAGATCCAAAAAAAAAATATCACAATTCTAAAAAAATAAAACTAACTCCCAAATAAAAAACAAGCAAACCCCAAATAACAAAACACCAAATAACAACCTAGATAACCAAAAAAGCAAAATGCCACAACCACACACAAAATCTCCAATATTTTACAAAAAAAAAAAAATAATGAAAATAAAAAGCAATAAGATGAAGAACCACAAAGAGAAATACAGATTAGAAAGAATCAATACGAATGAAGGCATAAATGACAAGTCATGCGCACCACAATCATCTCCCTCCTCACTCTCACCACCGGAACCGTTCATTGTATAACATCATAAGGATAAAAGAAAAGAAAAAAAAAAGTTTATTTTTTATTTTTCAAGTCTGAACCTTTGGTAATACCATAAATATAGTAATAAATAGTTTAATGGCTAAAGGGTTATATCTTTAATTTCCAAAAAGTGGTGACGATACTTTGGTTCTCCACCTCTAAAATTACCTTCGCAGTTGCTCTAACAACTCTGGATCACCGAGCTTGTAGGTTTTGTAGCGTTCCCCACAAATTCTATACCAAAAATGAAAAGGGAACATCCTTGACTTTCCAAAAATCAAAGCCTTCGCCCAGTTGCATACTAAGCACAAATTCGCTCGGCATTTCAATGTCAGATGTTCAATATTTCGAAGCCCCAGATAATTGAGTTTTGGGAAGCCTCCTCCCTCAATATGTAATTGCTCACTTCCGTATCCATCATGGAACCAAAGACTCGTCAAATAAGGCAGAGCTTGAAGGACCTTTAATGGATCACCCATTAAATTTGAAGGCAGTGGCAAAGGCGGTGAGAAGAATGCGCAGTCAAAGCTATTGCACCAATGGCCGCAAGACGAAGGCAGTGACAAAGGCGGTGAGAACGTTGCGCAAACAAAGCACCCACACCAATAGTCGCGAGACAAAGGGCAGTGGGATGGATACGCTGATGAAACTTACAATCCCAGAGTCTAGAGAGGACAAGAGGACCGCTGTTGCTCGAATCCGTCGGACGCCGAGACAAGAAGGACAAGATGCTAACTCGCATGAAATTGATGCTTGACTTAAAGGCATGAAAGGCCATAATTCCGTTCAATCAATAAAATTCTTAGGTAGTGTTTGACTGTTTGTGGCATGCCACCATTAGCCATAACTCGAAATTTTTTATTTAAAAAACCATATTTTAAAATTTTAAAAATATCGAAAGTATTTAAAAACAAAAAAAAAAAAATGATATTTTGTTTTTTCAAAAAGGTTTAAGATAAAATGAATAATTTTTTAAAATTTATTAGGGAATTTTTGTATAAATTTGAAGCATTACTGAGAGAGAGAGAGAGAGAGAGAGAATTTGAAAGAAAAATTGTAATTGTGAACGAATTTTATTTTCATTTCATGTCATCAAATTTGTGTAAAAAGAAATGTTCATTATAAACCTTTGATTTGGATATGAGATGAAGAAATATTACTCATTTGAGGAGTTTATCTACCATGCAAATGACATGGAAAAACATCCCTTAATCTATTTCATTTCTTTACCAAGAAATAAGGATGAATGATTGAAGTCCTATGTAAACCAATTTAAAAATGTCTTATGTGGTGAAGATAGGGCCCAAGCGGTGGGAGATAGGCCTGGGGCCATGGGCCTTAGTTTTCAACTAATAGTCTTCCTTTAAAAATTGTATTTATAATTAAATATAAATGAATAATGCATCATTTTTATTCCTCTTAAAACATTCATGTCATCATGTTTCACTCAAATTCCCTCTCTAAGTAAATCTATTTTTTTTTTTTAAATCTATTCATTTTTATTGGGATATTTAGAGATATAGAAAAAATGGAAATAATATTAATTATGATCAATATCATTTGAAAGATATATAGTTCGAAAATTTTCAAACTGACTAGATGAAAAAAAAAATAACAATTGAGTTATACGAATACTAACATAGTCTAAATATCTTTGTTATATATGAAAAAAAAATAATAACACATGTTGAATCATGTTATTATCCAACTTTATATATATATATATACACACACACACATTTAACTTGGCATATTAGAAAAATGTTCTTAACTCCACCACTGAGAAGCTTAACTCCATGCTCGTCCAAGAGAACAGATAGAGCACCCAAATGTGTTGGATATTTTTGAAACGGGAGTACTTTGAAAAACAATAGGTTGTCAATAGTTGAAACAAGAGAATAGAAATTTGAATCTTAGACCTCTTCATTGAAAAGCTAATATACATGTTGTAAAACCTTTATCACATTTTAATGGCTTGCATTTATTTGGGTAATTTTATTTAACTTATTTGGCTGATGTGAATAACTTTCTAAAGGTTTTTTTTTTTTTTTTTTTTTTTTTGTTAATAAACTGCAATAAAAATTTTATTCCAAAAAAGGCATCTTTAAGAGATTGTGTGGATTGGCCAAAAATTGAGTGATATCACTCAGTTTTCATGATCCCTCATCCAAAACTCGTGGGTCCCACAAATAAAAGACTATTTGGCTTGGTTTTTAACATTTGTTTCCATCACTCAAAAACTCAAAAATTTGAGTTTGGATGATGGAAAATGGAAACAAGATTTTGCTGTTTTCAAAAGTTGAAAACTGAGATTTAGTGGCAAATGTGGTAAATAGAGTGACTTTGTGGGCCCCTTATTAGTGCGTTATCAAATCAGAGTCAGGCTATTGATATTACCATTGCAAACGCCTTATTTCAATTTCATTTCTCCCCCAAAATTTTCAGCAACGCTTTCCCTCTTCTCACTTCCCTCTCTCCGCCTCCTCTCACATTTCATCTACTTCATCCCCAGCGAGTTAGCTCCATGATGAACACTCCGTGAACACTCCATGATTGAAGAGACCATTTCTGAGGCGAAACTGAATCTTCACCAGCGAGTCCATACCGAGCCCTTTGTCTTGATCTTCTCCCAGGTGCAATATATATATCTCTCTCCCTCTCCATTTTCCATGTCCATTGTCTGATTTGGATGGTTTTAATTTCTATTTTTAAAATTTTTGCTGGTATTATACTTTAGGTGTGAAAATGGGTTTTTCTTCATGGACTGATGTTGACGACCCTTTTTGTTTATGCTAGTAATTACTTGCTCTATGTGACAATCGAAGGACAATAAACTAAAATCAGTCCAAATTTCCTATCTGTCCTTACATATTCTTTGTTTGATTCTGTAGAAACGAAAAATTAACTAAAATTTTTTCTATTTTCCTCTTTCAATTGACTAAAGTGGACCCTTTTAACTTCTAATGTAAAGGCTTAAGCTTTAATTTCCCTATCTTTTCTCAAAAATCAAACAGGTTCCTACCGTAGGTATTCACTTCATTATCTTTAAATCTTTCTTTTTTGTTTGTTATTTTATCGATTAGGAAGTCACCACTGCAAATGCCGTTATCAGTGCATGCATCAGCTACTCTAGTAGCTTTTGCCCTTGCCAGTCCATTTAAAACAGAATCCACATGCATTTAGTGCTCTGCTTTTGCCATCGCATCAATTGCTCTGCATAAGCTTCTCTGCTTAAAAAAATTGTGTGCTTGTGTTGTAGTTTGTGTGCTTTTGCTGTTTTGAGACATGTTAGAAAAGATGCTAAATGAGTTAAATGTTTGCTTTACATTACTGATAACATAGATTCCATGTAATTTTAAATGAGTATTTTTTTATTTATATATTATTTAAATAATATTTAGTTTATTAAAAAAACCACCAATTTATTACATCAACAACAATAAGTTGCAATAACTTATAATTTTTTAGTTGCAATAGAAATTTTAATATATTAGGAAAAATTATTACAATAACTTAAAATGAAGAAATCGTTGCAATAAATTGATACCAATTATTTTTGAAATCTATTGCAATGCAATTTTCAAACTAAAATTTTCAAATATTGCAAATGAACAATCACGTTACATATAAAAAATGATTGCAACAATGCAAAGCAACAAAGACAAATGCAACAAAAAACAAAGAAACAGCAGAAACAAAAATCACAGTATAACACTCATTGAAGCAGATTCAAGGCCAAAACAAACACCATAGAGAAGCAAGTCAAATGCTCCAAGGAAAATACTAGTATTAAGCCGACTTGTACGTCGCCGAGTACAAAACAAACACCATAAGTTGCAAACATCAATTTATTACATCAACAACAATAAGTTGCAATAACTTATAATTTTTTAGTTGCAATAGAAATTTTAATATATTAGGAAAAATTATTACAATAACTTAAAATGAAGAAATCGTTGCAATAAATTGATACCAATTATTTTTGAAATCTATTGCAATGCAATTTTCAAACTGAAATTTTCAAATATTGCAAATGAACAATCACGTTACATATAAAAAATGATTGCAACAATGCAAAGTAACAAAGACAAATGCAACAAAAAACAAAGAAATAGCAGAAACAAAAATCACAGTATAACACTCATTGAAGCAGATTCAAGGCCAAAACAAACACCATAGAGAAGCAAGTCAAATGCTCCAAGGAAAATACTAGTATTAAGCCTACTTGTACATCGCTGAGTACAAAACAAACACCATAAGCGAAGAATCGTATCGTGAAAGAGGTATTCGGAAACACGCAATCAGAGTTCTAGGGTTTTGCGGGAGAGAATTGAAGCAATTTATGGAAAGAAATGAAAACCAGAGAGTCACTATGTAGTAGCCTCCTATGGAGACTTAATGTGAGAGGCCCTGGAGGGAAAGAGCCACTTGTTTGGGAAATATTATAATGACTACCACTTTTCTTGCTATTTATAAATTTGAATTTCACTATAATTGAAATTAGGTTATTGCAATGATATATTCATTGTAGTTTTATATTTCTCACTGCAATAGATTGTAAAAGAATTAATATCAAATTATTGCAATGATAACTTTGTTGCAATAAGTTATTAGTTCAAAATTTTCATTTCAATAAATTTAAAAAATAGTTGGTATCAATTTATTGCAATGATTTCTTCATTTTAAGTTATTGTAACAATTTTCTCTAATATATTAAAATTTCTATTGCAACTGAAAATTTTAAGTTATTGCAACTTATTGTTGTTGATGTAATAAATTGGTGGTTTTTTTAATAAACTAAATATTATTTAAATAATATATAAATAAAAAAAAATACTCATTTAAAATTACATGGAATCTATGTTATCAATAATGTAAAGCAAGCATTTGACTCATTTTAGCATCTTTTCTAACATGTCTCAACACATCAGAAGCACACAAACTACAGCACAAGCACACAAATTTTTTAAGCAGAGCAGCTGATGCAATGGCAAAAGCAAAGCACTAAATGCATGTGGACTCTGTTTTAAATGGACTGACAAGGGCAAGAGCTACCAAAGCAACTGATGCTTGCACTGCTAATGGCATTTGCAGTGGTGGCTTGCTAATCAATAAAATAACAAACAAAAAAGAAAGATTTAAAGATAATGAAGTGAATACCTACGATAGGAACCATAAACAACAATGGCATTTGATTTTTGAGAATAGATAGGGGAAATAAAGCTTAAGCCTTTACATTAGAAGCTAAAAGGGTCCACTTTAGTCAATTGAAAGAGGAAAACATAAAAATTTTAGTTAATTTTTCGTTTCTACAGAATCAAACAAAGGATATGTAAGGACAGATATATAAGTTGGACTGGTTTGAGTTTATTGTCCTTCGATTTTCACACAGAGCAAGTAATTACTAGTATAAACAAAAAGGGTCATCAACATCAGTTCATGGAGAAAAACCCATTTTCACATCCAAAGTATAATACTAGCAAAAATTAATGAAACAGAAATTAAAACTACCCAAATCAGACAATGGGCATGGAAAATGGTGGGGGAGAGAGAGATATATATTGCACCTGGGAGAAGATCACGACAAAGGGCTCAGTATGGACTCGCTGGTGAAGATTCAATTTCACCTCAGAAATGGTCTCTTTGATCACGGAGTGTTTATCTCAAAAATGGTGCTTCGATCACGGAGTGTTCATCATGGAGCTAACTCGCTGGGGATGAAGTAGATGAAATGTGAGAGGAGGCGAAGAGAGGGAAATGAGACAAAGAAAAAGTGTTGCTGAAAATTTTGGGGAAGAAATGAAAAGAATATGACTCGTGGCACTGTTATCTTATTAAATTTCTGCATCCCACAATTTATATTAATCATTTATCATAATTTTATATTTTACAATAAAAAAAACGTGCACATTGCATATTGTCCCTAGAATGATAGTATGGTGGTTAAACCTAAAATCGATGAGTTTACATTTTTCCCCAGACCAATGAACCAACCACTAGAGTACTCGATGAGGGATATGTTGATGAACATATAGTTCTAATGCTATTTTCTTATTCATTTTATATTGCATAATTATTCTCTCATGTTCACCGAAAATTGTGTTCCTTTCAAGACCCCTCCCTTTTTATTTTAAAAAATTCAAGACATGCTTATGTCTTAGTTGGACGTAGTTTAACTTAGATGAGATAAGGAAGTATTACAAATTTGAAGGGTCCATTTACCAAGGAAACGATATGGAAAAAGAATCTCCTAAGTTGTTCCATCTTTTTACCAAGAGATAAGGATGAATGATTGAGGTCCTATGTATACCAATTCAAATACATTTCATGTTGTTAAGATAGGGGCCTGAGGGGTGTGCGACAAGGGGCTATGGACCTTAGCTTTTTAAAATTCTTCCCCTCTTCTATTTTTTATATAAAAAATATAAAAATTTATGTATAAAATTTAACTAAGGGACTCCTTTTTAAAAAAAAAAAAATACAACATTTATATAAAATGACTAATGCATCATTTTTATGCCTCATAATATTTTTATGGCATGTGTAGTTCATTAAATTAAAATTTATTCAAGGTATATTTTGATTATTTTCTAACCAACACTAATCAACAAAAAGGCAAAAGCACAGTATAATCCTTGTTCAAAATGGATCATCTCGCTTTCAAATGAATGGAGATGATCCAATTTTATGGTTGTTAGGCTACGAGAAACGAAAAGGGCAAAGGACAATAAAATCCTCTTTGAAAAAGGATCATCGCATTTTCAAATGAAATAGAGAAGATCCAATTCTATGGTTGTTAGGTTGCGAGAAATCTATTCTTTTTTTTTTTTTTTTTTTTTTCAGTACTTTGGATTCTCACATTATCAACTTTATTTTTACCCTTTCCTACCCATTTTTGCAAATGTAATGAAATAATTTCCCCTAAATATAATCATATTAATTAAAAAGATAATGAGTATCACTTACAATTGTACACTCACCGCACAGGCACGTAGATTGAAATCATGTGTTTTGAAGGTAAAAGAGGGTGTGAACGGAGTGTGTGGAGCGAGTGTGTAACAAAAAGCCAACTATTTAGCTTCAAGCTTCAATCGATATTTTAACAAGTGAACTACAGGTATGCTGACAACCGCTTCAACATTGTTTATGATTTGCAATATCTAGTTAGCTCATCCCATGTAAATGAAGTTGTTATCCAACAATATTATGTTGTTTAAATACACCAAAAAAGAATTTCTTCCAAAAAAAAAATGCCAAACAATTGGACACAATAAGCCATGAGATGGGTTCAAGTTACACATTTTTTAAACCATTGGATTTAAGTAAATCCAACGGTAAAAAAAAGACCCTCATTAATACTGATATTCTGATTAGTATTGCATTAATTACTCGGTCACATCGCTTGCTCCGTCGCTTGTCGCTCGTCGCTCAACTTGCTCCATCGCCCGTCGCTCGACTTGCTTCGGTGCTCCCTCAAGGTATTTCATAACTTCTCTCTTTTTTTTTTCTCTCTGACTCTCTCAGTCTCTCTCTCTTTATCTGAAAAATTAAAATGAAAGTGTTTTCTTCTCTCTGACTCTCTCAGTCTCTCTCTTTTATCTGAAAAATTAAAATGAAGTGAAATCTGAAATGAAATTAATGAGGCTTTCTCTTTATTCTTTTAAGACTTTAACAGTTAACTTTAATAATTTATCTGATTTTTTTGAATAACTGTGATTGGCTTAGCTTAGCTTTAACTTTATTAATATGTTGGCCCTGTTATTGACTTTTTCTTTTTGGCTTTATCCGTTGGTGTTGGTGTGTGTTGGTGTTGGTATTGGTGTTGGTGAGACTTGGTGAGATACAATTAATTGTTTTATTGTGATTTATGATTGTGAAATTTTTTGATTGGTAGCTAGCTCTTGTGATGGAGTTTGTCTCATTGTCTGATGAGTGGGGTGAGGGTGGATGGGCACATCACATGAGGCCAGACGAGGAATTTGAATTGGGGGAAGTAAATGCACATGGTGCCACTAATAAATAATAATTTAATTAATCAATAATTAATTAAGGGAAGCAACTAATAAACAATAATTAATAATTTAATTAATCAATATATTATAAAAAATAAACAAATTAAATTATGTTAGGTTAAATAATATTTAATGATTTTATAATTAATGAAAAAAATATAACAAATTATAGTTTATAAAAGACAAACAAATTAATGAAACAACTAAACAATAATAATTAATAATTTTATTAATATTTCAAATCAACTTATAGTTTATTTTTTATTCTTTTGCTAAAATTCTGGACAAATATTTGATAAAAAAAACCACGTACCCAAGATTCATCTACTTGATAATGGCTTTGGCCTTTGGATCTTTCAATTTAAAAAAAAAAAAAAAAAAAAATTTAGGAACACCCTGAAAAAAATTCCTGGAGTCGCCAGTGATAGTAGTCTTTTAGTTCTTTTTATATGAATGAGGGTACACTACTTTTACACAGATTATTCCTTCATTTAATTTCACATGTTACTAAATTTTTATTCCAAGTTTCCACTGACAAATATTACTATGTATCTTGATTTAATATGAAAAAATGGAGATAAACAGATTTGTTCTATCAAAAACTTCAACATACTCTATGAACCTATCAGGGGCTGTAATTTATGCTGAATGGCCAGCAATATGTATGTTTAATTGTTAAAAGGAATTACCATTTTCTATAAATGGTCCTTTGGGTCTAGCACTGTAATTTCAATTTGAATAGTTGGTTGTATATACTTGTGAACAGTTAAAAGGAATTACCATATTCTATTTTTTTTTTTAAAAAGGGTCTTTTTATATGCAACTATATTTTTCGGAACAACTTGCTATTGACTAAATCTATTGGGTCTATTAGTTCTTTTTATCTGCAATAGTAAATATAAAGTATCAAAATAGCTGCTACATGTGTAGATATAATTGCCACCTCCCTCTTTTTTATTTTTGGGGGTGGGGGTGGTGGCATTTCATCTGAAGATAACAACACCTTATGAAAGCAGTAGTACTAACTTGCTCTAATTTTTTAAATAGGCTCTTAAAGATTGATTTATTGCTTATAGCTGATTGTGAAAGACTTAAAACAAACACTTCATTTTGCAGGGAAATGTTAGAAGGCACACTGACAAACGTTTTGATGGGAATACAAAATGTATTATAGTGATTATGGAGCAGCAAAAATGATCCTTAGGCCTCTGCTTCACCTGGTATTGGAGTGATTATGGAGGTTTGAGAGTGATTATGGAGCAACAAACGCTATTGTATCTGTTGTTAGTTGTTACTGCTAAATGTATTTATGTTAGTTGTACACTTAAGACTCCAATTGATTGAATAAAATCGCTTCTTCATGTATCAATTTTTGTAATCAGAGATGTTTGGATTAAGAGATGCTGTAAGTTTGCTACCTATGAAGCTGCTAATTTTTTTTAACATGTGTATTTTATCTTTAGAACAAAATACGATTTTGTTGATCAATTTCTATAAGTGAAAGAGTCCTAAATCAGGATAACAAGCAGGTTGCTAATGCATTATAAGACAACATGTTGACCATGATTAATTGAAAACCATCCTCAGAGACAGTAACACATTTCGGGAAAATTGATAATAGGTTTCCACCAAAAAGTTTTCATTATTCTAACAGATTGCTTATAACAACCTCTATGAAAAATGAATATAGGACTAAACAAAGAGTCTAGAATTGCTTAAAAATCTGAAAAATGTGCCACAAACACACCATTAATCGCATTAAATTAAAGCAAAAGTAAATGAGTAGTTTGTAACCAAAACTATGGCTGCATTGCTACTACCCTCCATATATATGTTGTCATGGATCAAAGACTAATAGCTAAAGTTCTTGATTAGCTAGAAAATTCCAAATAGTAGTCCAATATAGGTCCTTTAAAAAACAAAACAAAAACAAAATAAAAAAACCAAAATGTATTGTTTCGTCATGATTAACAACATATGTCCTTAAACACTTATATTTTAAGCTACTTGGACTCTATATATCTCAATTCCACCAAGCGAAGCTCATTTTGTGATTCTCTTTAGCCACATGTACCTAAAGTAGAAAAAAATGTATAAGTAAATTTGAAACAAAAGATATATATTATTACAATCAAAATTAAAAATATATATAAAAAAAAAGACTAGAAAAATGATATGAAAAAACTCACTTTATGCTAAGTCATCAATATTATTGGCATCAAATGCTGTCATGTTTTTTTTTTTTTCGCGTTGCCCTTCAGTACAACATACATAAATACGACTTGTTATATTATCACTTCTAGGTGGTCTTTTACTGGTATGAACATGGATTCCAAAACCTTCTTTTTTTTTGCAAATTCTTTGTAAAAAGTTTCAACACCATCAAGGGAGTCAAATTGTATTCAAACATATGGCTTGGATTTCAACTCACAATCACCAAAATCTTCAGGTGGTAACTCTTGCTGTAATAGCTCTGGATTGTTTGGGGCATCATATAACTCTTCACACTCCATTGGCTATTTAGTAACTATAACAACCAATATAATCAATGAACAAAAATATAAAATATGTAAATATAACAACCAATATATTTACATAAATAAAAATTTGAATAATTCCATATCTAAAGAAATAATCCCTTTGAGCCAAGTACTATTCGATTTTGTGGCCAATACCTGTAGCTACAACTAATAGACCGAATATAATATCAAAGTTCCCTCTCATCAGTGTGTAAACATTCAGCTACAAAACATATGTACTATCTAAGAAATTATAACAAGGGAAAACAAAGGTTATATCTAATAGACCCAATAGTAAAACTAATAAAATTTAACTTCACGAGACAATAAAATTTGGAACAACTAATAGACCCAATAGAAAAACAGAGGTTATATCTACACACGCAGCAACTATTTTGATACATTATATTTACTTTTGCATATAAAAAGAACTAATAGACCCAATAGATTTAGTCAATATTAAGTTGTTCTGGAAAATACAGTTGCATATAAAAAGAACTAAAAGACTACTATTGCATATAAAAACTAAAAAGAACCACAACAGCCACCAAAATTTTCAACGTCTTACAATATAGTTAAATACAATAAAATAGTTCTATCTAAGAAATTATGACAAAGGAAAAACAGTGGGAGACTAACCAATTGTGCAACCAGCGGCTTCTTCCTTCTTCTTCTTCTTCTTCTTTTTTTTTTTTTTTTTTTTTTTTTTTTTTTTTTTTTTTTTTTTTTTTTTTTTTTTTTTTTGCCGGCGACTTGGCGGTGGAGCTGGAAGAGCAGTGGAGGAGAAAGAGAGAGAGAGACAGAGAGGCATGCAGTGGAGGAAATTTTTTTTTTTGAGAAACGGTGGAAAAAAAAATTAGAGAGATGCGTATACTTTTTTGTGTTTTTTTAGATTTAGAGATAGGTATGGAATGCAATAAATAAGGGATAATTAATGAGATACTAATCAGAATATTAGCATTAATGAGGATCCTTTTTTTACTGTTAGATCTATTTAAATCCAATGGTTTAAAAAAGGTGTAACTCTTTAGAGTTACACCAGGTGTAACTTGAACCTATCTCATAAGCCATTATCTATGATAACGTAATTTTGTTATATGTTATTTGAGATATAAGCAACTGTCCTTGCCATCTAATATTATAGGACGTTGCGAACTATATAGATGACATTAATTTTTCACTGGTATTGCTCCTTATCTGGTCAAGCCATAAACTTTAGCAAGCCTGATCTCTTCTGTTCCCCAAATATCCCCATAAATATTCAAGAAAACTTGGCTAACAGTGAAGGTGAAGGTTAATCTTGTTCAGTGTCCTAGTAAGTATTTGGATTATCTTTTAAGCTTAGGGGGAGAAGGGTATTTGATTTTCAGGATTTAATTGATAAGGTACAAGCCAAACTCCAGGGCTGGAAGGCAAGGCTGCTCTCTCAAGCTGGAAGAGCAGTCTTGATCTCTTCAGTTTTACAGTCTACTCCCCTCTATGCTATGTCTTGCTTTAGACTGCCTGATAGTGTGTGTAGCAAACTAGATGCCATCATGAGAGATTTTTGGTGGGGGCATGAATCAGGTACCAGGAAGCTTCATTTAATCCATTGGGATAAGGTATGCCAACCAAGAAACATGGGAGGTTTGGGTTTTAAAAAATCTAGTATTTTCAACCAGGCTATGATTTCAAAGCAATATTGGAGAATACTGCATAATCCGAACTCTCTTCTTTCTAGGACCTTTAAAGCCAAATATTTCCCCACATCCTCTTTACAAGATTACAAGCCAAAACCTCATCATTCTTTGATCTGGAAGAATATCTCTGTCCATCAAAACAGAAATTTGCATAAGGGCAGATGGATCATAGGGAATGGTAGAAGCATCCCTCTAACTCATAAAGATTGGTTTAACTGTCCAAACCAGGTCTTGCAGAGCCATAACTTGGTTGATGGTACTGTGGCTGAGCTAATAGATAACAAAACAAAATCCTGGAATTTAAGCTTACTTGGGAAGTTGTACCAACCATCTACAGTCAAGGATATTGTGCAAATTCCTATTGCAAAAGTAGATGGAACTTTGGACAAGCTAGTGTGGAAGCACTCTGCCTCAGGGGAGTACAAGGTGGATCAGGCATACAAAATGCTTCAATTGGACTATAATCAATCTAAGGGCTTATGTACAAATTCATGTGTGGAGAACCAATCCTTATGGAAGTTTTTCTGGAAGATAAAACTTCCTATGAAGTTTCTCACATTCATTTGGAAACTAGTTCATGACAGCATTCCTGTTCTGGCTATTCTCAAAGGGAGAAGTATCACAAATTACAGCATTTGCCCTTTGTGTAATGAGGGTGAGGAAAATGAGGGTGAGGAAACCACAACACACCTATTTCAACAGTGTACCTTTGCTAGAGCTGTTTGGTACGGATCCATGCTTAACATCAGAACTTCTGAATTTAGTCATATGACCACAAAACAATGGATCAAAGACAGTATTTCTACCAACAGAGTGTTAGGGCAGAATGGAATGCAGTTTCTTCAGGCCTTTCTTACTATCTTTTGGCTTCTCTGGAACCACAGGAATCTGGTGGTTCACCAAGGCAAAATTCCTAATCCTATTGAAGTAGTACTCACATCTAACTCTCTCATCTGCAGGTACAAGGAGGCCTTTAAAGATTCTGTGCTAAGTCCAAGACCAGGTATAGTGAAGTAACCTCAAACCAGTAACCAACACCATTGGCAAACGATAATCAAGGTGGCAGCCTATAGGCATAGGAGAAAAAGAAGATATGGATATGCTTTTGAAGCTATTGACTTGGAAGGTACCAGACTGTTCATAGGAGCTTCTAAGAGTGGGAGGCAATAGTGGAAGCAATGATCAAAGCAAAGGAAGTCAATCTAAGCAGGCTCATTATTTTGACCAATTGCAAAAGATCAGTCCAACTGTTTAATTATGCTAGAGTACCAACTTGGCAGGAACAGACTTTTGTCTCGGACACTAGGCAGCTAATGCATCAAGGAATGACTGCTATTTTGTTTTATGTACCTAAAGTTATCATATCCCTTGTATTACAGCTTGCAAATTGGTCTACTAGGTTCCCTATGCATGTCTATAATCTTTGTATGAACTCTATGGAGGCTTAGCCTCTTTGTAAATTTTCTCCATCAATATATTATGTTTATCAGGTATCAAAAAAAAAAAAAAGATGACATTAATTTATATATTATATACCTTTAAAGAGTAATATTTAGTATTGATGTACATCAATGAACATATAAAAAAAAAAAAAAAAATCATTTTCTTTTCATTATTTTTCTTTAAAAAATATGTATATAAATATTAATACATGAATAATGCGTTATGCATTTACTTGTTCTCAAAACTAATTATTGCATATCAATTATGATATGATGATCATCACCTTTTACTATTATGACTTTACAAATTCTCATAAATCAATGTCATTTTCATCAATTTCAAGAGGCAGATAATAAAGCCTTTCACAAAGGTTTTTTTTTTTGGCATAAAATATTACATGCAAGTGGTTTTGTTGATATGCTTTTTTTTGTGGTGTACAAACTTTCTCTAGTGTACCAACTTTCTCTACATTGTCTCGAGTTCAACTTGAATAAAACATTCAACAAACACATAAAATCACCAACACATGCATAATAATTTAGTTAAAAATATTAATGTTATACCAAATTTGATTGATATTACTTCAACTGCAAACCAGTTCCATTACATTGAAATACATTACCTTATCACAGATTATGGTTTTACATCACTTTATTATTAGAATTATTATTAATTTTTTGTGTTATGTTTCCTAATTATGGCTTGACATTCTGTCCATTTTGGGTCCACTTTGGTTCATTTGGTCCATTTCGGTCCACTTTGGTCTATTTAGTCCATTTAAAAATAAGAAAAGACAGATTGGGGTTGAAAGTACTATCAATTATTGAGTAATATCAATTGTAATTATATGATAAGTTTTGATTATCATGATAATCTTAAGAGAATGAGAAATTTGAAACTTAAAAATTTTAATTGTACCAAAGTAAATTAGAAAAATATAATATATAATAACAATATTTAGAAGAATATGGACAAGTTCAAAAAATAATTGTATGAATCAAAAAAACCTAAAATAATAAAATTATATATTTGTAAAAATGGAGAGATAGAGATTGACCGTATATGGGTTTGATTAATAATTTATAATACTGGCTTAATAAACTAATTAACTACATATATTGTTCACACCTCTTTATGGGAGGAACAAGTGAAAGTCAAAGGCACATGTTTGTCGCTTTTATTTTGCTTATTGACATTGATGGTTCATTGAAATAATGTTGCTTTTGCTAATTGGATGGAATACGAAAGGGTTTTGTTTTTTAACTAGACCTTCCTCCTTGTCTTCTTCGTCTAGTTCTTTCAACTAGCAGTGGCTGTTGTACAACAATACCAAAAACTCCGGTGATATTGTGGTTTGATTAGAAAGAAAATCGTTGATTTAGTCCTCTCTCTCCTAGGTTTTTCTCTCTCTCAAAACTGAACATAGAGTTTTTCACTGTCTAAGACAGTGAAATGGTTGCAATTGGAATTTGGAAAATTTCTTCGACATGTGACGCTCATGTGAGTAGGAGAAGTGCAGGATGTTAGTCCATTTAACCGTAGATTAAACAGAAGTAGGAATTGGGCACCTGTGAAGTTTAGGTACTAAACTGACTAAAATCAGTTATAATTGTCACTAAATTAAGTTTCCCTCATAAAAAATTGAAATTTTAACATTTGTTTGATGAGATTGCAATTGTTCTTTGATCTTCTTGAAATTTTACATGCATGAAAAATATAATAAGAACATGCAATATAACGGTTATATTTTCAAAATTTACACTCAATATAGAGATATATGAAGAGCTTGAAGAGTTTGGAGAGAAACTTTATTCTTGCAATAAAGTTCCTAGAAGAGCACTAGTTTGGAGAGAAACTTTATTCTTGCAATAAAGTTCCTAGTAGAGCATTCTCAAAAAAAAAAAAAAAAAAAAAGTTCCTAGAAGAATTCGTAACAGAAATCAAGAAGAAATTTTAGCCTATCAATTCCGTTGTCTAGATTTAAATAGATGTCACCTAAGCTATGAAAAACACAAAAGCTTGATTGAGATGATTATAGTGTTAAAGCTTTAAGGCCTATCCTATGGCAGGCTCTCGTGCATGTAGGTTCTTTCGTAGACAAAAACCCATAAAATTGGTATTGGGTTTTCTGTTCTCAAACCATAGTGATTTGGGGCTTATTTATTAGTCATAAATTTTGGTCTTTTGACGTTGGTAGAACAGTTTTGTAGAGTTGGATTGGAGTAGCCATTTGGGGTTTGTGTAGAGGCCAAAAGCCGAATTGAAATGGTCTGATATTTAAGGGAATAAAAGGATGGATATGAGCTTCTCATGCTGTGATTTAGTTTATTGGGCTGAGCCGAAAGGGTTAGGCTTACACGAATTAGAGCTTCTGATCAACTCTTGGGTTACTCGAATTAGACATTCACAAATGCTGTACACTAGTCGCTAACCCGTGCAATGCACGGGAAAACTATTGAAAATAAGATTTTAAAAAGAAAAATTTATTAATTTTAGTTTATATTGAAATTTATTTATGGTAGTTTAAAATAATATTTCAAATCTTCATTTCATTTTATTTTAGATGGAATAACTTATATAATTAAATGAAATGCTTATAAATAAGAGATGACATTAATAATATATTAGTGATTATTCTAGATACATTCAAATATGACATTTTTTTTAAAAAAAAAGAACAATATTTATACATTGAAACACAAAATACTATATTGTCCAATAGATATTACAACTTTAAAACTAAAACATGAGTAGCGAGGTCTCAAAAAAAAAAAAAAAAACATTAGTAGTGATTTTTAATGGACTGGGGTAATATTACAACTTTCAGTAGAAAAAAATTTGATTTAAAATTTTTTTGGAGTAAAAAATGCTACAAATACATTTGGGGTTTTTTCTTTTTCTTTTTTTTTTTTTTTTTTTTTTCATTGAGCAGGTACATCACTGTTTAGTTGAGTCTTAACACATGGGCAATGCTCCTCCATCCAATACATCATTGTCTAGCAAACCCAGTATGCTATCTTCTCTACTGGTCCGTTTGTTCAAGGAAAGCCATAAGAGAGAAATATATTCCTAATAGAAGAACCAAGCAATCTAACATCATTAAGGAAGGATGTTGCCAATGCTCAAATTGGTAGGTCCGGCTGACTTTACTTCATCTACTGGACTTTTAAATTCACACTCTACCTCAACTGCTTGAAGCCCTAAATCCACACCAAACTGCTAGCTCATCGTAATCTTAAAGCCTGCACTTCAATTTGATCATTTCCTTCTACTATTCTTGCACATAAAGCTCCTATACATTGACTTCCACTATCATTGTACCTTCAAGCCACACCATCTATTGTTCTGCAATTTCTTGACGGCAAAATTTACCTTGTAACATAAACCTATAAGAGGCCATGTACACCTTTCAACAGGCTATCTAGACTGATTATTTTTCTAAGCTTCCATATATTCCATAGCAAGTGTACAGGTTGTTTGCATCAACTATCCACTACTAAATTCAGAGTTTCATCCACATGCCTTTGGTTCCGATTTTACCATAATAGCCAACCTCCACCTCCATCACATTCCCATTTTGTTTTACCCAACTTAACAGTTCAAAATAAGACAGAATAAATATGTACCATAACAAAATATTATGAACATGTATAAGGCAAACAACCATAAGCATAGTTTTCAGAACCAGACCGGACCGGAAGGTCGGACCGTGAAAACCGGGAACCGGGATGAAAACCGGTTTTTTAAGCCTAAAGAACCGTATTTTTAGTTAATTCCGTGAACCCCTAAAACCGGGGTTGGACCGCACGAACCGGTGGCAAGAACCATGCGGTCCAACTCCTTAGCAAAATTTTTATTTTTATTTTTTATTTATTTATAAAAACAACTTAACACAATTTTATTCCACTTAATTAAATCATCTATCTCTTACAAGGAATTAAAAAAAAATTATAATTAAAATCCTTCAAAGATATTCAACTTTACTTCAAAAATTAATCATAAATTTTAATGTTTTCATGGTTATTATTTTATTTTATTAACTTTATTATTTAATTATTAAATATATGCTTGAAAATCATTAAATTTCCCTCACATATATAGATATATTAGTCAATTTTGCTAGTTTTATAAATTTAATATCTATATTTAGGTTTTAATTAATTATGACGTCATCACGGTTCGACCCCGGTTCGACCTTAAAAACCTTGAACCTCTCCCTTTTACGGTTCAATGAACGGTTCGGGTCTGAAAACCTTGACCATAAGTACTAAACAAACAATTTTTTTTCTCCCAAGTGAACCACAAACTATGAAACTCAAACATTCAAAAGAGGCAATCATGGAGAGCACCCGTTATGCATTAAGCAAAAAAGTATAAGGTATTAATCTTATAGATGAAAGGTAGGCTTGTTACTAGTCACCTCTGTTAGAAAATAGAAAATTGGATTGGTTAAAACAATACATCAAATACTGGGGATATAAAGATATAAAATTTGGTAATATGTATATGATACCAGTGAAAGATCACTATCACAAAGGGAGGGCTTCAGGGCAAATGCTACAAATATCATTGCAGGCTTCCTAAATTCCACCCATCACAAAAGCCACAGCTTACATCAAATTGGCCTTTGAAATCTTGAACTCCATCCCTAGAACCTGGAAAATAAAATTTCTGGACTAATTGAAAATTTGTAAATATTCCCAACTATCATCTAACAATGAAATTATTATATATTTTCAAGAACAAAAAGGAAAACAAAGACCAAGCGTTCTATGTAGCATATTTGAAACCTATCACCAAGAAAAAGAATTAAACCTATTGGAAATTCATTAATTGGTATCAATGCAAGTAATTGATACGCTAAAAGGCTCATATTATATAACTTATATTTTAGCCTTTTGTAATTTCTTGTAGCTGAATTCTTTTAAACAGAGAACGAAAGGCATATTACAAATGAATCTGAGAACAAACACCTGAGCATTCCAAAATTGTTCAAGAAATACCACAAATGAATTGGCAAAGAAGAATCAGAGAACAAACACCTGAGCATTCTATCAAACACATGCTCAGCAATCTCAAACAACTATACTAACCAACCCTAACCTTTAAAAAAAATTCCCACTGAATCCAAAATAGCGGCAGCCCCAACATAATAAGAAAACCCAAAGATTATAATAATTTATAAAAAGGGAAAACCAATATAAATGAAGACGACAATAACACTATATATCAAACCAAAACAAACCTAGAATTGAAATCAAATAGAAGAATCCCTGGAAACCAAAAATCCAATAAAAATTGCATAACCAAAAAAAGGGAAAAAGAAAATCCAAACCAATGTAAAATGAAGATGAGAAAAACACTTATATCAACTAAAACAAACCCAGAATTGAAACCAAATAGAAAAATCCCAAGAATCCAAAAATCCAATAAAAATTGCATACAAAAAAAAGGAAAAAAGAAAACCTAATAACAGAAATTTCATGATTCTTCTTTGCCATAGCTTTGACAACAAAGGAAGAAGAAGAAAACGTGGAAATCTGCAAACAAAAACAAAAAAACTTAAATCTAGAGCAACCCACAACCACAAACCAACAAAATTCCATAAGCAATTGAAGGGGATAGAGAGAGAGCAATATATAGAAATTAAGGAGAGTTAAAAACATGTTTTAATTACCTCAAAATAATTTGCCGGCATAGAATATGATGGTCTGGGTTGGGTGACAATGGAGAGACAGAGAGAAATCGATGTAGTGGCAGTGATCCATGGTGGCAGTGGTGGCGACAGGATCTGGCATATATTAGAAAATAGAGGTTGTAGGGTGCCGGCGTATATTAGAAAACAAAGAGGTCGTGGGGTTTACCACTTTAACTTTGACGTGAAGCCTGAAGGGGGAGTTTTATACTTTTATTGGGGTTCTAAATTGATAAATTCTAATATAATAATAAAACATTAAAAAGAATTATAAAAAAAAATGATAAATTCTAATATAATAAAACGATAAAAAGAATTATAAAAAAAAAAAAAAGGTGACGTGGAAAATTGTGATGCCAGCAGAGGTTTCAATTAAATATATATATATATATATATACATACATATATATATATATATATAGAGAGAGAGAGAGAGAGAGAGAGAGAGAGAGAGAGAGAATATATAGATTAGGCATATAATTATATCGACCAATTTTGGCGTTTAAGTTTTAAAGCAAGATTAAATTATGGGCAACCCTTGACCATGTTGGATATATTACAACAATTTACTTTTGTGATAAAGCAAAGGGAACAATACACAGATCTAAGAATAAGCAATAACACAAATAGATCTGACAGGCAAAAGCAATAAACAAATACTGAATATATATAAGAAGAAATTTGCAAATAATTAAAAACTCACAGACAAAATGCATGAAGAATAAATGATTCAGATCAAGTCTTATGTTTGATACAATCTCCTTAAAGCAAATTTTGCTCCTCACATAATCACTGTGGTGCTTTGAGACTTACGGACCCTCCCAGGATAAAATGATCTACAGCACGAAAACGAAGCAAACAAGGTCGTGCTCTGCGAACTACTCAATGTCTCTTTCTCTCTCTTTGACAGAAAATGAAATGCACAAATATATATTCTCACTGGGAGAGTTTTCTGAAAAATTAGTTTTTATGAATGAGGGACAATGAAAAATTATACGTTACTGAACAGGCACTTTGTTTCAGGAGTTCAAATCTTTTGTCCCACTCTCTTTGTCTCACTTTATGTTCCACAAATAAAAACTTAACACATGGACATCTATTTAATTAATTGCTAATTTTTTACCTTTCTTAACTCTTTTATCTAAATTAAAGGGGGAAAAAAAAACACACACACACACAACAGTCAACACGTCGTCGCCACTGAGACCAGCACGATCTTTTACCAGCACCACTTGTCAGCAGCAACAAGTTGCCAGAGAAACAAAATAAAGAAATCCTTGAGAAAAAATCCTTGCTAGCAACAGTCTTTTGTCTCCTATTTCTTCTTTATTCGTTCTTTCCAAAGTCTTTATTCATTCTTAACCAATATGTTCACAAGTTGCACGCCATCCCCTACGAACGGGAAAAAATTTGAGCATAAAATTACCATATCGAATTCTAAGCAACAAGTTTCTTATTCAAATCCATGATGGTTACCCGCTGCCTCCTTGTCTTCTTCAAATCTCTTAACAGGTTTTAATTATAGATGATGGCATCCGCCAATAATGGCAATGGTAAATGATTATGTCTGGTGGCATTGAACGCATTTGCGATTGCAAGCGGAGTCAGCGATGGTTGGTGGGGATGGTAGTGGGGCATGTGCTAGTGAAAGATGGCAGTGGTGCTCGTGCCCGGTGGTGGTGATGTGTTGACTGTTTTGTTTTAATTTTTAAGCTTTTATTTAATTAAGGTAACTAAATTAAGAAAGGAAAAAAATTAGCAATTAATTAAATAGATGGCCATGTGTCAAGTTTTTATTTGTGGAACATAGCGTGGGATAGAGAGAATGAGATAAAAGATTTGAACTCCTATTTCAATGATAACTGTTGTACATAGACTAACTGACTCAAAAGTTAAAATAATAAAATATTATTATTTGGACAAGTAGGCCCAGTCCACATATGCCAAAGGCCCAACCCAATGTTCAACTCACGAGCATATAAACTCAAATATTATCTCTTTCATTTCCTATTTGGGACTTAGGATTTTTACCACATTTAATAACATCTTCAAGTGAATATAGAAAATATCAATTTCTTATTCACTCCATGCTATTTTTCAAACAATCCCCCACATGAATAGAAATTGATAATCACAATGCAAATGATGATGCAAACACACAGAGAGTAGAAGAAAAGTTACTATATCGGGAGAGGTGGCTTTTGGCTTTGAACCTTCCTTTGTGAAAGACTATCAGATATACTAGCTAATCAGTGAACACGATGTTTTTGAACTGTCAACCGTTTGTGTATACCAAGACAATAGCATTCACATAGCTCCTTTTCAGACATATTTCATTCTTATAGTTGTGTTCATTTCGGCCTTGAACATATCCTGGTAAATTCATTAAGTGCTTTAGAGAATTCAGCCTTGAAACTCTCATGGAAGCGGCCGACTTCACACTCATATAGGTGACTCTCAATATAATTTTTTTTTTTTAATATTACTTGGTGGATGAGGAAACCTTCACCGTCGATTAGCAACTAGAGAGAACTCAGAGTTGACGATATACTCACTGTATAGCTCTATTTGAGAGAGAGAGAGAGAGAGAGAGAGAGAGAGAGGAATGAATATATTAGCCGCTTTTAGGGTTTTAGTTTTTTAATTGTTATGATGATAGTGACACAGATGATATGATGGGTTCATCCAACTCAAGTTTGAATTTTGAATCTACCAATTGAATATTTGGAAAGAAAATATGAATTTACCAATTGTTAACAAAGCATAAAGCAAGAAAAGGATTAGTGATAACAAAGCACCATTCCTTTGACATAGACTTGCATTGCGTCGCAGATTTCAAATCCAGCAAATTCAATATTTCTAACACTAGATCTATTAGGAGATCATCAGTGGCCATCCTCATCCTTTTTCGCGGCTTGTGGATTGTTCTGACAATCAAATTCTCGTTTGAGATTACATTACTCCTTCTTCTTCTTCTATGATGTTCTTTTACTTTTCTCATCTTCGTCGTTAAATCATAGGATTGCTCTTTCTCCTCTACCTGCTTTACTGAAATAAAAAGAATTCTAAAGATTACAATTTTTTTTTTAAGAGACTGTCATCAGCTTATATGTATATATAGCCAAAGCCACCAACTATTACCACCAACGTATCTGTCTCCGTCTCCATTACCAAATATCAATATGACTTTTTTTTTTTTTAATATTACCTGGTGGGTGAGGAAACCTTCAAAATCGATTAGCGACTAGAGAGAACTCAAAATTGTCGGTATACTCACTGTATAGCTTTGTTTGAGAGAGAGAGAGAGGAATGAATATCTCAGCCGCTTTTAGGGTTTCAGTTTTTTAATCATTATGATGATAGTGCCGCTGATGAGATGATAGGTTTGTCCCACTTGGGTTTGAATTTTGAATCCACCAATAGAATATTTGGAAATAAAATATGAATTTACCAATTGTTAACAAAGCATCTAGCAAAAAAAGGATCAGCGATAACAAAGCACCATTCCTTTGATACAGACTTGCATCACGTCGCAGACTTCAGATCCAGCCGATGCAATATTTCTAACACTAGATCTATTGGGAGATCATCAGTTGCCGTCCTCACCCTCTTTTATGGCTAGTGGATTTTTCTGATATCTGAATTCTCGTATGAGATTACACTACTCCTTCTTCTTCTTCTTCTTCTATGATGTTTTTTTACTTTTCTCATCTCCATCGTTAAATCGAAGGATTTCTCTTTCTCTTCTGCTTACTTTACTAAAAAAAAAATAATAATAATAATAATTCTAAAGATTACAATTTTCTTTAAGAGATTATCATCCTCTTATATGTATATGTAGCCAAAGCCACTAACTATTACCATCGACATATCCGTGTTGGTTACCAAATATCAATATAATGTTTTTTTTTTTAATATTACCTGGTGGATGAGGAAACCTTCACCGTCGATTAGCGACTAGAGAGAACTCAGAGTTGACGGTATACAAACTGTATAGCTCTGTTTGTGAGAGAGAGAGAGAGAGAGAGAGAGAGAGAGAGAGAGAGAGATGAATATCTCAGCCACTTTTAGGGTTTCATATTTTTAATCATTATGATGACAGTGAGTGACACTGATGAGATGATAGGTTTGTCACACTCGGGTTTAAATTTTGAATCTACCAATTGAATATTTGAAAATAAAATATGAATTTGCCAATTGTTAACAAAGCATCTAATGAAAAAAGGATCAGTGATAATAGAGCACAATTCCTTTGATACAGACTTGCATCGCATCGCGGACTTCAGATCCAGCCGATGCAATATTTCTAACACTAAATCTATTGAGAGATCATTAGTGGCCGTCCTTACCCTCTTTCATGGCTTGTGGATTTTTCTGACATCTGAATTCTCGTATGACATTACACTACTCCTTCTTCTTCTTCTTCTATAATGTTTTTATACTTTTCTCATCTCCGTCGTTAAATGTGAGGATTTCTATTTCTCCTCTGCCTCCTTTACTAAAATAAAAAGAATTCTAAAGATTAAGTTTTTTTTTTTAAGAGACCATCATCCTCTTATATGTATATATAGCCAAAACCTCCGACTATTACCACCGACGTATACGTGTTGGTTACCAAATATCAATATAATTTTTTTTTTTTGTAATATTACATGATGAATGAGGAAACCTTCACCATCAATTAGTGACTAGAGAGAACTCAGAGTTGACAGTATACTCACTATATAGCTCTGTTTAAGAGAGAGTGAGAGAGAGAGAGAGAGGGAGAGGAATGAATATCTCTGCCGCTTTTAGGGTTTTAGATTTTTAATCATTATGATTACAGTGAGTGACACTGGTGAAGTGATAGATTTGTCCCACTCAGGTTTGAATTTTGAGTCTACCAATTAAATATTTAGAAATAAAATATGAATTTACCAATTGTTAAAAAAGCATCAAGCGAAAAAAGGGTCATTGATAACAGTGCACCATTCCTTTGACACAGACTTGCATTGCGTCATAGATTTCAGATCCAGCCGATGTAATATTTCTAACAATAGATCTATTGGGAGATCATCAGTGGTCGTCCTCATTCTCTTTTGCAGCTTGTGAATTGTTCTGACATCCGAATTCTTGTTTGAGATTACACTACTTTTTCTTCTTCTTCTTCTATGATGTTTTTTTACTTTTCTTATCTCCATCGTTAAATCGGAGGATTTCTCTTTTTCCTCTGCCTGCTTTACTGAAATAAAAAGAATTCTGAAGATTAAGTTTTTTTTTTTTTTTAAGAGACTATCATCCTTTTATATGTATATATAGCCAAAGCCACCGACTATTACCACCGATGTACTCGTGTCAGTTACCAAATATCAATATAATTTTTTTTTTTTTTTAATATTACCAGGTGGATCAGGAAACCTTCATCGTCGATTAGCGACTAGAGGGAACTCAAAGTTGACGGTATACTCACTGTATAGCTTTGTTTTAGAGAGAGAGAGAGAGAGAGAGAGAGGAATGAATATCTCTGCCGCTTTTAGGGTTTCAGTTTTTTAATCATTATGATGATAGTGACACTGATGAGATAATAGGTTTGTCCCACTTGTTTTGAAATAAAATATGAATTTACCAATTGTTAACAAAGCATCTAGCGAAAAAAAAAAAAAAAGGATTAGTGATAACAAAGCACCATTCCTTTGATACAGACTTGCATCGTCTCACGGACTTCAGATCCTGCCGATGCAATATTTCTAACACCAGATCTTTTGGGTGATCATCAGTAGTTGTCCTCACCCTCTTTCGTGGTTTGTGGATTGTTCTGACATCTGAATTCTCGTATGAAATTACATTACTCTATGATGTTTTTTTACTTTTCTCATCTCCATCGTTAAATCGAAGGATTTCTCTTTCTCTACTGCTTTCTTTACTAAAATAAAAAGAATTCTAAAGATTACAGATTTTTTTTTTAAGAGATTGTCATCCTTTTATATGTATATGTAGCCAAGGCCACCGACTATTACTGCCAACGTATCCGTGTTTGTTACCAAATATCAATATTTTTTTTTGTTAATATTACCTGTGGATGAGGAAACTTTCACCGTCGATTAGCGACTAGAGAGAACTCAAAGTTGACGGTATACTCACTGTATTGCACTGTTTGAGAGAGAGAGAGAGAGGAATGAATATCTCAGACACTTTTAGAGTTTCAATTTTGTGATTGTTATGATGATTGTTAGGACATATGTGATTTAATGTTAGGAACATATATCAAATTAGAATTGGCCAATCCGTTGATAAAACGCACTTTACTTGTAATTGGGTAGATCTAGGATGTGCTTAATGCTTCAAGGAACAAGATTTCAAGTGCAAGTGTTAAAACCATGCAAGTCTATCCAAGAATCGAGTGAAGAAGTGCTAGATTTTAAAGCTCGACAGCTAGTATCTATTGAGGTTTAAAAGTTGTTGAAGCCCGATGCTCGACAGCTATCTCGACAGATAAGCTATCTATCGAGGTTTATGAAATTCAAATTTTTAGAGCTGATTTTCTATCCAGTCCATGAATACATGTTTGAGCTTTCTTTTCTCACAACCCTAAACATATATAGGGATTGTTAAGGGCCGTCAAAGGTTGAGAAAGTGTGAAGCAAAGTTGTGTTCATGCAAATTGTGACTAGAGACAGAATTTGCCCTAGTTCATCTTTCTCTTGAAGAAACTACTATGTTTGTACACCGTAGAGTTTTGTAATCAAGGAGTTTCGTGATCTTCATTGTGTGATGAGCTAAAGAACTTTGCAGCCAACATCTTTCTCAAGTTGGTGAGTAAGCTATGTACTAGGATCCACGCATCGAATTGGTTAGTCACATATTGGGAGCCGTGCATTATAAAGAGAGATTGTCACTACAAAACAAATCCAATTGGGTATTGGGGTAACAAAGCACCATTCCTTTGACACAGACTTGCATGGCGTCGCAGATTTCAGATCCAGCCAATGCAATATTTCTTACACTAGATCTATTAGGAGATCATTAGTGGCCAACCTCATCCTCTTTTGCGGCTTGTGAATTGTTCTGACATCCGAATTCTCGTTTGAGATTACACTACTCCTTCTTCTTCTTCTTTTATGATGTTTTTTTTACTTTTCTCATCCCCATCGTTAAATCATAGGATTTCTCTTTCTGTTCTACCTGCTTTACTAAAATAAAAAGAATACTAAAGATTACAATTTTTTTTAAGAGATTGTCATCCTCTTAGAGCATTAGCAGTGAGACTTGCAAATGCCATATGCCACTAGTATTTAGCATCTAAGCCTTAAAAGCCCCCAACAACCGAACTTGCAAAATCATCCCATTGTAAAAAAATTTACAATCTTGCTACAGTACCATCTTATATGTAAGATGGTACTGTAGCAGTATTGTATAATAAAAATTAGTTTTTTTTTTTGTCCGATGCTTCTTCTCTCTCCTCTCTCTTATTTCATTTCACTTTCTCTCTCCAATTTCTCTCTACTTTGTTTTGCTCTCTCTTCTTCAAACCCGAAACCTATTCAATTTTAGCACTTCCTTCCTCTCTATCTTAGATCAGTTTGCTATGGACTCTGATGGGTTTGTTATGGATTCCAATGGGGTTGCTTTGGATTTGTGGGTTTCTGTGTTGATCTGGGTGTGAGGGATATAGGTTGATCTGGGCATGGTGGTGGGCTAAGAGCGGTTGATGGTGAGTTTGGATAGGTGTGGATCGGCGGGCTGGATTTTGGATCGGCATGAAGGCTGGGTTTGCTAGTGATTTTTTTTCAATGGGTTTGCTGGTGATGGCTCTAATGGGTTTGAATAGGTTTGAATCGGAGCTCCAATGGCTCTAATAGTGATTTTTTTTTTTTTTTTGAATGGGTTGATCGTTAGGTTTGATGGTTTTTTTTTTTTTTTTTTAAAGTAGTTTTGGTTTTGGTTTGATGGTGGTGGCGTTGTTTGATGGCGGTTTAATTTGGTTTTGGATTGACGGTGGTTTAACGGTGGTGGCGTTAAACCCATGAGAGACCTTGCTGGTTGTTTTTTTTCTTTTTCTTATCTATTGTCGCTTATGCTAAAGGTTGAGGGAGAGAGATGAAAAGGAAAAGAGAGAGAAAGAAATAGTAAAAAAAAAAAATTATTTAAATAAACTGGGGAAAAAAATAAAGCTTTGGGATGTTGGGTGTATTGAAAAATTGTACGGTATAATTGATAAAATAGCTTTTTGGTATGGTAAAATAGGATGGGATGGCATTTCCGATTGGAGATGCTCTTATATGTATATATAGCCAAAGCCACTGACTATTACCACAGACGTATCCGTGTCGGTTACAAAACATCAATATATATATATATATATATTTTCAATATTACCTAGTGGATGAGGAAACCTTCACCGTCGATTAGCGGCTAAAGAGAACTCAGAGTTGACGGTATACTCATAGTATAGCTCTGTTTGAGAGATAGTGAGAGAAGAAGTGAGAGACAAAGACAGAGAGGGAGAGGAATGAAAATCTCAGTCGCTTTTAGGGTTTCAGTATTTTAATCATTATGATGTTAGTGTCACTGATGAGATGATAGGTTTGTCCCACGTGGGTTTGAATTTTGAATCTACCAATTGAATATTTGGAAATAAAATATGAATTTACCAACTGTTAACGAAGCATCTAGCGAAAAAAGGATCAGGGATAACAGAGTGCCATTCCTTTGATAAAGACTTGCATCGCATTGCGGACTTCAGATCCAGCCGATGCAATATTTCTAACACTAGATCTTTTGGGAGATCATCAGTGGCCATCCTCACCCTCTTTCGTGACTTGTGGATTTTTCTGACATCTGAATTCTCGTATGAGATTACACTACTCCTTCTTCTTCATCTATGATGTTTTTTTAACTTTTCTCATCTCCATCGTTAAATCGAATGATTTTTCTTTCTCTTCTTCTTGCTTTACTAAAATAAAATAAAAAATTCTAAAGATTACAATTTTTTTAAGAGATTATCATCCTCTTATATGTATATGTAGCCAAAGCCACTGACAATTACCATTGACATATCCGTGTCGGTTACCAAATATCAATATAATTTTTTTTTTAATATTACCTGGTGGATGAGAAAACCTTCACCATCGATTGGCAACTAGAGAGAACTCAGAGTTGACGGTATACTCATTGTATAGCTCTGTTTGAGAGAGAGAGAGAGAGAGAGAGAGAAGGGGAGAGGAATGAATATCTTAGCCACTTTTAGGGTTTCAGATTTTTAATCATTGTGATGATAGTGAGTGACACTGATGAGATGATAGGTCTGTCCCACTCGGGTTTGAATTTTGAATCTACCAATTGAATATTTGAAAATAAAATATGAATTAGCATCTAGCGAAAAAGGATCAGTGATAACAGAGCACCATTCCTTTGATACAGACTTGCATCGCGTCGCGGACTTCAAATCCAGCCGATGCAATATTTTAACACTAGATCAATTGGGAGATCATCAGTGGCCATCCTTACCCTCTTTCATGGCTTGTGGATTTTTCTGACATCAGAATTCTCGTATGAGATTACACTACTCCTTCTTCTTCATCTTCTATGATGTTTTTTTAACTTTTCTCATCTCCATCGTCAAATCAAATGATTTCTCTTTCTCTTCTACTTGCTTTACTAAAATAAAAAGAATTTTAAAGATTACAAGTTTTTTAAAGAGATTATCATCCTTTTATATGTATATGTAGCCAAAGCCACCGATTATTACCACCGATGTATTCGTGTCGATTACCAAATATCAATATAAATTTTTTTATTTTAATATTACCTGATGGATGAGGAAACCGTCACCGTCCATTAACGAATGGGGAGAACTTAAAGTTGAAAGTATACTCATTGTATAACTCTTTTTGAGAGATAGAAAGAGAAAGAGAGAGAGAGAGAGGAATGAATATCTCAGCCACTTTTAGGGTTTTAGTTTTTTAATCGTTATAATGATAGTGACACTGATGAGATGATAGGTTTGTACCGCTCGCATTTGAATTTTGAATCTACCAATCGAATATTTGGAAATAAAATAAGAATTTACCAATTGTTAACAAAGCATCGAGCGAGAAAAGGATTAGTGATAACAGAGCACTATTCCTTTGACACAGACTTGCATCGTGTCACGGATTTCAGATCCAGCCAATGAAATATTTCTAACTCTAGATCTATTAGGAGATCATCAATGGTCATCCTCATCCTCTTTGGCGGCATATGGATTGTCCTAACATTCGAATTTCTCATATAAGATTACACAACTCCTTCTTCTTCTTCTTCTTCTGCTATGACATTTTTTTACTTTTCTCATCTTCATCGTTAAGTTAGATGATTTCTCTATCTCTTTTACCAACATTACTAATATGAAAAGAAGTCTAAAGATTACAATTTTTTTAAGAGATTGTCATCCTCTTATATGTATATATAGCCAAAGCCACCGACTATTACCACCGACGTATACGTGTCGGTTACCAAATATTAGCGAAAAAAGGACCATTCCTTTGATACAGACTTGCCTCACGTCACGGACTTCAAATCCAGCTGATGCAATATTTCTAACTCTAGATCTATTGGGATATCATCAATGGCCGTCCTTAGCCTCTTTCATGGCTTGTGGATTGTTCTGACATCCGAATTCTCGAATGAGATCACACTACTCCTTCTTCTTCTTCTTGTATGATATTTTTTTACTTTTCTCATCTTTATCGTTAAATCAAAGGATTTCTCTTTCTCCTCTGCTTGCTTTACTAAAATAAAAAGAATTCAAAAGATTACAATTTTTTTTTAAGAGATTGTCTTCCTCTTATATATATATATAGCCAAAGCCACTGACTATTACCATCGAGGTATATTTGAGTCGGTTACCAAATATCAATATAATTTTTTTTTTTTTTTAATATTACCTGTTGGATGAGGATACCTTCACCGTCGATTAGTGACTAGAGAGAACTCAGACTTAACAGTATATTCACTATATAGCTCTGTTTGAGAGAGAGAGAGAGAGAGAGAGGAATGAATATATTAGCCACTTTTAGGGTTTTAGATTTTTAATCATTATGATGATAGTGAGTGACACTGATGAGATGATAGGTTTGTCCCACTCAGGTTTGAATTATGAATCTACCAATTGAATATTTGGAAATAAAATATGAATTTACCTATTGTTAACAAAGCATCAAGTGAAAAAAGGATTAGTGATAATAGAGCACCACTCCTTTGACACGAACTTGCATCACGTTGCGGATTTTAAATCCATCCGATGCAATATTTCTAACACTCGATCTATTAGGAGATCATCAATGGCCATCCTCACCCTCTTTCATGGCTTGTGGATTATTCTAACATCCGAATTCTCGTATGAGATTACACTACTCCTTCATCTTCTTCTTCCATGATGTTTTTTACTTTTCTCATCTCCATCGTTAAATGGAAGGATTTCTTTTTCTCTTCTGCTTGCTTTACTAAAATAAAAAGAATTTTAAATATTACAATTTTTTTTAAGAGATTGTCATCCTTTTAAATGTATATGTAGCCAAAACTACCGACTATTACCATCGTCGTATTCGTGTCGATTACCAAATAACAATATAATTTTTTATTATTATTACCTATGGATGAGGAAACCTTCACCGTCAATTAGCGACTAGAGAGAACTCAGAGTTAACGGTATACTCACTTTATAGCTCTGTTGAGAGAGAGAGAGAGAGAGAGAGATACGGAGAGGAATGAATTTCTCAGCCACTTTTAGGGATTCAGTTTTTTAATCGTTATGATGATTGTGGCACCGATGAGATGATAGGTTTGTCCCACTTGGCTTTGAATTTTGAATCTACCAATTGAATATTTGGAAATAAAATATGAATTTACCAATTGTTAACAAAGCATCTTACGAAAAAGGATCAACGATAACAGAGCACCATTCCTTTGATACAGACTTGCATTGCGTTGCGAACTTCAGATCCAGCTGATGCAATATTTCTAACACTAGATCTATTGGCAGATCATCAGTGGCCGTCCTCACCCTCTTTCGTGGCTTGTGGATTGTTCTGACATCCGAATTCTCGTATGAGATTACACTACTCCTTCATCTTCTTCTTCCATGATGTTTTTTATTTTTCTCATCTCCATCGTTAAATGGAAGGATTTCTCTTTCTCTTCTACTTGCTTTACTAAAATAAAAAGAATTTTAAAGATTACAATTTTTTTTAAGAGATTGTCATCCTCTTATATCTATATGTAGCCAAAACTACCGACTATTACCACCGCCGTATTTGTGTCGGTTACCAAATATCAATATAATTTTGTTTTATTACCTGTGGATGAGGAAACCTTCACTGTTAATTGGTAACTAGAGAGAACTCAGAGTTAACGGTATACTCACTGTATAGCTCTGTTTGAGAGAGAGAGAGAGAGAGAGAGAGAATTTCTCAGCCGCTTTTAGGGATTCAGTTTTTTAATCGTTATGATGATTGTGGCACCATGAGATGATAGGTTTGTCCCACTTGGCTTTGAATTTTGAATCTACCAATTGAATATTTGGAAATAAAATATGAATTTACCAATTGTTAACATAGCATCTTACGAAAAAAGGATCAACGATAACAGAGCACCATTCCTTTGATACAGACTTGCATTGCGTCGCGGACTTCAGATCCAGCCGATGCAATATTTCTAACGCTAGATCTATTGGGAGATCATTAGTGGCCGTCCTCACCCTCTTTCGTGGCTTGTGGATTGTTCTGACATCCAAATTCTCGTATGAGATTACACTACTCCTTCTTCTTCTTCTTTTATGATGTTTTTTTACTTTTCTCATCTCCATCATTAAATCGAAGGATTTCTCTTTCTCTTCTGCTTGCTTTACTAAAATAAAAAGAATTCTAAACATTACAATTTTTTTAAAGTGATTGTCATCCTCTTATATTTATATATAGCCAAAGCCACTGACTATTACCACCGACATATCCATGTCAGTTACCAAACATCAATATAATTTTTTTTTTTTTTAATATTACCTAGTGGATAAGGAAACCTTCACCGTCGATTAGCGACTAAAGAGAACTCAGAGTTGACGGTATACTCACTGTATAGCTCTGTTTGAGAGAGAGAGAGAGAGAGAAAGAGAGAGAGAGAGGAATGAATATCTCTACCACTTTTAGGGTTTCAGCTTTTTAATCATTATAATGATAGTGAGTGACACTGATAAGATGATAGGTTTGTCCCACTCAGGTTTGAATTACGAATCTACCAATTCAATATTTGGAAATAAAATAAGAATTTACCAATTGTTGACAAAGCATCGAGCAAAAAAAGGATTAGTGATAACAGAGCACCACTCCTTTGACACGGACTTGCATCGCGTCGCGGATTTCAGATCCAACTGATGGAATATTTCTAACACGAGATCTATTAGGAGATCATCAATGGCCGTCCTCATCCTCTTTCATGGCTTGTGGATTGTCCTGACATTCGAATTCTCGTATAAGATTACACAACTCCTTGTTCTTCTTCTTCTATGATGTTTTTTTACTTTTCTCATCTTCATCTTTAAATCAGAGGATTTGTCTTCCTCTTTTGCCTACTTTACTAAAATAAAAAGAAGTCTAAAGATTACAATTTTTTTTAAGATATTTTCATCTTCTTATATGTATATATAGCCAAAGCCACCGATATTACCACCGACGTATCCATGTCGATTACCAAATATCAATATAATTTTTTTTTTTTTTAATTTTACCTGGTGGATGAGGAAAGCTTCACCGTCGATTAGCAACTAGAGAGAACTTAGAGTTGACGGTCTACTCACTGTATAGCTCTATTTGGGAGAGAGAGGGAGTGAGAGGGAGTGAAAGGAATGAATATCTCAGCCGATTTTTGGGTTTCAGTTTTTTAATTGTTATAATGATAGTGACACTAATGAAATGATAGGTTCGTCCCACTCGTGTTTGAATTTTTAATCTACCAATTGAATATTTGAAAATAACACATGAATTTACCAATTGTTAACAAAGCATCAAGGGAGAAAAGGATCAGTGATAACAGAGTACCATTCCTTTGACATAGACTTGCATTGCGTCGCAGATTTCAGATCCAGCCGATGCAATATTTCTAACACTAGAGCCATTGTGAGATCATCAGTGGCCGTCCTTATCCTATTTTGCGGCTTGTGAAATGTTCTGACATCCGAATTCTTGTTTGAAGTTACACTACTCCTTCTTCTTCTTCTTATATGATGTTTTTTTACTTTTCTAATCTCCGTCGTTAGATCTGAGGATTTCTCTTTCTCTTCTGCCCGCTTTACTAAAATAAAAAGAATTCTAAAGATTACTATTTTTTTTTTAAGAGATTGTCATCCTCTTATATGTATATATAGCCAAAGCCACCAACTATTACCACTGACGTACCCGTGTTGGTTACCAAATATCAATATAAATATATATTTTTTTTTAATATTACTTGGTGGATGAGGATACCTTCCCCACCGATTATCGACTAGAGAGAACTCAGAGTTGACGGTATAGTCACTGTATAGCTCTGTTTGAGAGAGAGTGAGAGAGAGAGAGAAAGAGATAGAAAGGGAGAGGAATGAATATCTCAACCACTTTTAGGGTTTCAATTTTTTAATAGTTATAATGATAGTGATACTGATGAGGTGATAGGTTTTTCCCACTCCGGTTTGAATTTTGAATCTACCAATTGAATATTTGAAAATAAAATATGAATTTACCAATTGTTAAAAAAGCATCAAGCGAAAAAAGGATTAGTGATAACAGTGCACCATTGCTTTGACATAGACTTGCATTGCGTCGCAGATTTCAGATCCAACCGATGCAATATTTCTAACACTAGATCTATTGGGAGATCATTAGTGGCCATCCTCATCCTCTTTCGCGGCTTGTGGATTGTTCTAACATCCGAATTCTCATATGAGATTATAGTACTCCTTCTTCTTCTATTTTGTTTTTTTACTTTTCTCATCTCCATCGTTAAATCGGAGGATTTCTCTTTCTTCTTCCTACTTTACTGAAATAAAAAAAAAAATTCTAACGATTAAGTTTTTTATTTTAAGAGACTGTCGTCCTCTTATATGTATATATAGCCAAAGCCACTGACTATTATCACTGACGAATCCGTGTCAGTTACCAAATATCAATATAATTTTTTTTTTTAATAATATTACCAGGTGGATGAGGAAACCTTCACCGTCGATTTGCGACCTGAGAGAACTCAGAGTTGACCGTATACTCACTATATAGCTCTGTTTAAGAAAGAGAGAGAGAGAGAGGAATGAATATCTCAACCGCTTTTAGGGTTTCAGTTTTTTAATCGTTATGATGATAGTGACTCTGATTAGATGATAGGTTTGTCCCATTTGGGTTTTGAATTTTGAATCTGCCAATTGAATATTTGGAAATAAAATATGAATTTACCAATTGTTAACAAAGCATCTAGCGAAAAAAGGATCAATGATAACACAACACCGTTCCTTTGATACAGACTGGCATCACGTCGCAGACTTCAGATCAAGCTGATGCAATATTTCTAACACTATATCTATCGGGAGATCATCAATGGTCGTCCTCACCCTCTTTCGCGGCTTGTGGCTTGTTCTGACATCCGGATTTTCGTATGAGATTACACTACTCTTTCTTCTTCTTCTTCTGTGATGTTTTTTTTTTTTTTTACTTTTCTCATCTCCATCGTTAAATCAAAGGATTTCTCTTTCTCTTATGCTTGCTTTACTAAAAAAAAAGAACTCTGAAGATTACAATATTTTTTTAAGAGATTGTCATCCTCTTATTTGTATATGTAGCCAAAGCCACCGACTATTACCATCGACGTATCCGTGTCGGTTACCAAATACCAATATATATATATATATATATTTCTTAATATTACTTGTTGGATGAGGAAACCTTCACCGTCGATTAGCGGCTAGAGAGAACTCAGAGTTGATGGTATACTCACTATATAGCTCTGTTTGAGAGAGAGAGAGAGAGAGAGAGAGGGAAAGGAATGAATATCTCAGTCGCTTTTAGGGTTTCAAATTTTTAATCATTATGATGATAGTGAGTGACACTGATGAGATGATAGGTTTGTCCTACTCGTGCTTGAATTTTGAATCTACCAATTGAATATTTGTAAATAAAATATGAATTTACCAATTGTTAACAAAGCATCGAGCGAAAAAAGGATTAGTGATAACAAAGCACCATTCCTTTGACATAGACTTGCACAGTGTCATGGATTTCAGATCTAGTCGATGCAATATTTCTAACACTAGATCTATTCGGAGATCATTAGTGACCGTCCTCATCTTCTTTTGCGGCTTTTGGATTGTTCTGACATCCGAATTTTCGTATGAGATTACACTACTCCTTCTTCTTCTTCTTCTATGATTTTTTTTTTTTTACTTTTCTTATCTCCATCGTTAAATTAGAGGATTTCTCTTTCTCTTCTGCCTGCTTTACTAAAATAAAAAGAATTTTAAAGATTACAATTTTTTTTTAAGAGATTGTCATCCTCTTATATGTATATATAGCCAAAGCCACCGACTATTACCACCGACGTATCCGTGTTGGTTACCAAATATCAATATAATTTTTTTTTTAACATTACCTGGTGGATGAGGAAACCTTCACCATTGATTTGCGACTAGAGAGAACTCAGAGTTAACGGTATACTCACTGTGTAGCTCTGTTTGAGAGAGAGAGAGAGAGAGGTGGTTGTTATATTTGTTAACTGTTACCGTTAATTGTAATTTCTTACAAGTTTTATGTGAGGTATTAGTTGTGTTGGTGGAGTTGTCGATAAGAAAATAAAGAAAACGAGTGGGGTACAACGAAAGTTGCAGAAAGAAATGCAATATTTTTAACACTAGATGTATTGGGAGATCATCAGTGGCCGTCCTTACCCTCTTTAGTGCTCGTTTGGATTCAACGTTTTGCGTCTGTGTGTTTTTTTTTTTTTTTTTTTTTCCAGGCGTGTGAGGGAGTAACGCCTGCACTGTGCGGCTACTATTTAATGAACAGTAGCCGCACTTGTTGACTTTTTGTCCATGAACAGTGCATCCGTGCACTGTTCACAAACCTACAAATACCACTTTTCAGCAACTTTTTCGTTAAAAATGGGTCCTACGGTACTATTTATACATTTAAAAATTATTTTGTTACAGTATTTTCAGTTTTCAGTTTTCAGCTGTATCTAAACGGACCCTTAGTCATGTATTCATATGTTTGCAAATCCAATTCTACCCTTATAACAATAGATAAAATCACATAATAAAACCATGGTGTAGTTTTGGGTGCGGTGGTCTATAAATTTTATCTTGTATATAAATAAAAAAAAAAATCACAAAAAAAAAATAGCAAAATAAGAGACTGTTAATCACAACTGTTAAAAAAAGGCAACCCTCAGCCACTGACCGTCCGATCATGATTCCTTGGTACTACCAATACAACACAAAACCATAAAAGTCTTTTCACTTTCTATCTCTTTCATTTTTAGGCTTTCTCTCTCAAAAAAACCAAAACGGCAAAACCCACAAAACACAAAGAATCGTTTTTTCGATCCATTTTCTCTCAACAACAACAGCAACAACATGGCGACTCAAATGAGCAGAAAACGAAGGGTACGAAAAATTTTATATCTTTTTTTTCCCGCGTTTTCTCGGCTTCCAAACAGACTGTTATTTTGTTATTAATTGGTTTTTGATTGAATTGTTATTATAGTTTGTGGCCGATGGAGTGTTCTACGCGGAGCTGAATGAGGTGTTGACGAGAAAGTGTGGGAAAGTACGAGTATTTAATTTTTTGTACCCGAGGTTAAATTGTCATAGCTTATAGATCTGTTTGGTTGCTTAGAATCTCAAAGCTGATTTTGTTTTGTTTTGTTTCACTAGTTTGTGTTTGGTTCCCGAGAAAGTGTGGGAAAGTAATAGGAAATTTGTTTTTTTGAACATTTCTGGGGAACTTGAGGTTTAATTGTCATAGATCTGTTTGGTTGGTTGGTTAGGAAACATTTGAAAAGATTTACGGATTTCAAAGATGTAATTTTTAGTCTCTTTTTTAAGCTGAAATTTTTTAAATTTTAGCTATTGAGGAGTGAGCACTGAGAATATTAGAAGAATTAGAAAAAAGAGTGGTAATCAATGAGCTTAATGCAGGAAATGGTAGTGAATGAGGAGTCTGGTGTAATGTAATTGTTTGGCTCAATGGGTGACTGTACAATTTTTTAGAAATGGAAGAATAATGAAAATGGTCTAGGGTTCTGTGGTTTTGTTTGATGAGAAAATGTGAAGAAAGCAAAGTAATCAACATTTTGTGTGGTCATGAGAGTTATTTGGTTGATGTAACTAATACTATGTTTTACTCAATTAGGTGTACTATGAAATTTCAGCTCATTGACTTGTGTTCTTTGTTTCCAAGAAACATATGACAATTCTGTGTGCCCATAATCTGCATCTGGTTGTAAAGAAATTTGAAGGTAAAGATTGTACTTGGTGTAGCTTTGTACATGGGGTTGATTTCTATCTGGGTAGGAGTTTGGAAGTTAAGTTTTCTGATTGTGCTTCTAATTGATGGGCTTAGGTGAGAAGGGAAGAAGAATTAGGGAACTCACATCTGTTTTTCAGAAGCGTTTGAAGTTTCCCGAGAACAGCGTTGACCTTTATGCTGAGAAAGTGAACAACAGAGGGCTCTGTGCCATTGCTCAGGCAGAGTCTCTGCGTTGTAACGCTTCTAGGAGGGCTTGCTGTCCGGAGGTATATCTTCTACTTAGTGAAATTGCATTTTAGCATGTTCATTGAGTTGCCATATTGATTCTTCTTTGTTTTTGAGATTTTTATAGAATATTTGTAATATAAGAATCATGATTTGCCAAACTATGCTTTAGAAATGTCTCCCTTGTGATTAGCATTGATTATACTGATATACTACTCCATTTCCCAAAAATGATGGGTTAAGAGGGTCCCTGAAAAATGCTTACATTTAATATTTGGAGTTTTGTTAGTCTCTTTGAACTGTTCTTTAGTTCTTGGAGTTCGGGAACTACTAAATTTTAAAGTCACTGAACTTCAGGGTATCTATTGCCTCTTGGATCAGTGTAACTCTCTCTCTCTCTCTCTCTCTCTGGCACACATAAACATTCTTGCATCTGCCCTGACTATTATATGTACATGAAGTTTTGAAAAAAGTCAGAGTGGCTCAGAAGTATTTAATCCTGAACTTATAGTGAGAACCAGCTGGGAAGTCTTCTTTACAGCTACTTATCAAAAAAGAGTTCTTTACAGATGTCACTGGGATAAATTGGGATTGGCCCAAAACAAAAGGATTGGGTTAGGATGGTTTATGCATTCATGTACTGCTTGGCAAAATACACAAACATATTATTGCATTATTGACCATGCACAAACATACATATGTTGGTATATCATTATCCTATCTGTTTGTTATCTTCTCTATATTTATCCATTTCTAATTCTTAAAAATGTCTTTGGACCAAATCTGTGTTGACGATTCTAATCATTTTTGTTCTTGTAGATCCATACAATATCCATTATTTAGCTATTTTAACATACTAGTATCTTTTTAATTTTGCTGCATGACTGTGGTCATGACATACTTTATTGGGATTGAAATGGATTTGTAAGAACCTTCCTGTGAGAAACCATGGTTTGTCCAACATTATTTTGCAATGTATCTCATGTAGTCAGCATTGACTATACTTCTCCCTTCTCCGATAGTTATGGGTTTAGAGGACCATCAACAATGCTTACGTTGAATTTTGGAGTTTGTAAGATCCTTGAACTGTTAGTTAGTGCTTGGAGTTCACGAGCTCCAATATTTCATTTTTACTCCTGTCATTATCTGTGTAACCTTGTGCCCTCAATTACTTCATGAACCAATATGAATCTCTCTCTCTCTCTCTCTCTCTCTCTCTCTCTCTCTCACACACACACACACACACATACACACAAACTCTTACACCTTCATGCTCTCATGGTTTAGGTGTAAAACTTATTAAAAAGAAGTATTGAGAAAGGTCGAGACTGCACAGAAGTAATTTTACCCTTTGAATGGCAATTTAGCATGTTCATTGGGTTGCTATTTTGCTTTGTTTCTTAGATTTTATAGAATGTTTGTAATAGAATTATGATATGCTGAACAATGCTTCACAGAATGTCTGCCTTGTGGTTAGCATTGATTATACTCATATATTTCTCCCTTTCCCAAAAATAATGGTTTAGAGGATCCTTCAACAATGCTTACATTTAATATTGGGAGTTTTGTTAGTCTCTTTGAACTGTTCTTTAGTTCTTTGAGTTCGGGAACTCCTAAATTGTATTCTCTGAACTTCAGGGTATCTATTAACTCGTGAACTAGTGTGATTCTCTCTCTCTCTCTCTCTCTCTCTCTCTCTTGCATGTGCGCACGCACACTCTCTGACATGTACACCTTCATTCTCTCATGGTTTAGGTGAAACTTGTAAAAAAATAAAATAAAGAGGTATTGAGAAAGCTCAAGACCGCTCAGCAGTATCTAAACCGTTGAATATCAATTTACCATGTTCATTGAGTTGCCATTTTGCTTCTTTGTTTCTAAGATCTTATAGAATATTTCTTATAGAAGAATCATGATTTGCCAAAAAAAAGGCTTCACCTAATGTCCCCTTTGTGGTTAGCATTGATTATACTGATATACTCCCTTTTCCAAAAATAATTGGTTAAGACTTAAGAGGATCCCTTAACAATGCTTACATTTAAAATCTGGAGTTTTGTTAGTCTCTTTGAACTGTTCTTTATTACTTGGAGTTCGGGAACTCCTAAATTGAATTGTCTCTGAACTTCAGGGTATCTTTTGCCTCATGAATTAGTCTCTCTCTCTCTCTCTCTCTCTCTCTCTCTCTCTCTCTCTCTCTCTCTCTCGTGCCCACACACACACACTGACATGTACACCTGCATTCTCTCATGGTTTGGGTGAAAGTTTTAAACAAATACAATAATAGAGGTATTTAAACCTTTGAATATCAATTTAGCATGTTCATTGAGTTATATGAATTTACAAAACTCAGCGTGTGCCGAATATTCAGTTTTTGTAAAATATATTACTGAAAGGCATTTACCTGAAATTATTTAGTTATTCAACCTCTTTTGAATTTTGAGTTTCAAGCAAATGATATTACATTTTTTTAATGAAAATTCCCGTGCATCAAACATAAAATAGCCTTGTCTCACCTCTCTCCATTTTAAGTTTATTTATTTATTATTTTATTATTTTATTTTTTTTGTTTTTGTTTTTAGAACTAAAGTTTACTAAATTTGAGTTTCACGGTGAGATATTTAATTTTAAAATGCCACATCATATTACACGGACCATGTGAACTCCCATTTGCTTAAAACTCAAGTCACTAAACTTTACTCAAAATTTAGCAAAATCAAGTTTCAAAAGAGGTTACATAACTAAATAACTATAGCTAAATAACTTTGGGTAGAGGCTTTTTAGTAATATTATTATTTTTTTGGTTTGCAAAAAGGGAATATTTGGTGCAAAAAAGCCTAGGTATTTTGTGGGTTAGATGCATTAGGTTTATATATATATATATTTCCTTTTGAAACTTATGCTAAGTGAGGTTTAAGTTGGCAAAATTTTCAATCCCGGTAATTTGATTCAACCCAAGATATTAAATGTTTAAAACAAAATCAAATTTATTAGTTTGATTTATTTTTGAAAAATATGGAATATTATGTCCAATTGTATACATTATAAAAAAATATATATTTGGTGCAAAAAAGCCTAGGTATTTTGTGGGTTAGATGCATTAGGTTTATATATATATATATATATATATATATATATATTTCCTTTTGAAACTTATGCTAAGTGAGGTTTAAGTTGGCAAAATTTTCAATCCCGGTAATTTGATTCAACCCAAGATATTAAATGTTTAAAACAAAATCAAATTTATTAGTTTGATTTATTTTTGAAAAATATGGAATATTATGTCCAATTGTATACATTATAAAAAAATATTAAATAATGGACTTAAATAGTTTAAAGATTTTTTATTTTTTATTTTTTTATGAAGCCTGATAAAATAATCTCAAATCAATGATTCAATTCAGCCCAACCCAATTCTTACAAGTTAGGTTGGGTTGGTTTTAAGAGTTATCACGGGTTGGGATAGAAATTTATACCCGAAGAAAGAAGTTTGATTGAAATGAAAATAACCCCAACCCAACTCTTGCACACGTTTAATAACAAGTATCTTTGGTAAATGGCCTAATAAGCAAATGAGAATTATAACTGGAAAATTCATTTCTCAGAAAAAAAAAATATATATATATATATATATATATCTGGATAATTATATAGTTCAATCATACATGCATAAGAAAAAAAAAAAAAAAGAGTATTGAGGGATGAAAAAAAAAAAAAAAAACACAGCTCTGCTGACCTGTCTTTGTCCTATTTGGCTCCTAAGAGGTGACGACACATGACATGTTTTGCTTGTCGTGCCTGTCTTGATCCTATGTGTATTTACGTATTTTATTTAATATAAATTAATTTTTTTTTATTATATATTTCATCTTTATCTCATCAGTCTCATTTAGATTAGTAAAATATATCCAACTAGCCCCAAACTTGCACCACCTCTCATGTTTTCTCCATCCCAAAGAGGGGAACAAAGCGGAGATGGGGCACCCCTGATCAGACCTTACCTCATTCTATTGCCATCCCCAATGTAAAGATCTACCGAATATCAATTTGGTCTTTTTGTTTCTTATTTAAGGATCCAAATTATGTGCCTCCTATTTTAAACATGGATTGTATTGCTGTAGTGACTCCTCGACTTGTTCATAGTAGTACTATTATCAATGATTAATATGCTTTTTATTTACCAAAATAAATAATAAAAAAATTGGGTGCCTTCACCCAAGATCTCACATTTAAACACATTTATTTTGAGAACTCATTCAAATTCTAGGGACACAAATCTTATCCACATTGCAGATGCCACACACCTCCTACTTGCCAATGCTTATTTATTTAACAACATTTTTGTCAAAACCTGTAAGTGTTTTTGAAATATCTAGAAAAGATTAAAAACAAAAGAAGAGAAAACCATACATTACCTTCTTCTATGAATTCCCTACACTAAATGTGCCATAATTGTATGAGAAAACATCTTGCAATATCATTTTTATATCATAGGATGCTAAAAACAACATCCAAAGACAAGATTATTTATTTACAAAATGGTTTCCTCTCATTCAAATTCTCTAATTTCTTTCAATTTTTATTCATACGTGATTGACCTGAGATATGGATAAAAAGTAAAAACTGAAATAAATTAAACACACAAAATCAAATAAAGCTACACTCACAATTAACTAGAACTTGGAGGGGATTTCACCTCGATTCATAACATTTGAAAGTTGGAGTGGAAAAAAGAAAAGGTGATGTAACCTGCTAGATTTTTTTGCATTGGGATTTAAGAACTACCTGAAATAAAAAATTTAGCACTAACCCTTTGTTTTTTTCTTTGAATCATCACTCTTAACGATAATTACTAGTTATGCAGTTCATGTGCACGGTAATACCCTTTGTCTTTTGCAAACCATTTTAGGGGAACAATACCAGCAACAAAAAAATTCAAAATAAATGATTGGCACATCTTTGTGCATGGTTTGGGTGTCATTATCGACGTTGTTGCTCAGCTTTCTCCATCAATCAAGCCTAACATTCTTTCCAATATGAAATTTTCTAGTCTCCAAGAACCCCCTATTGCCACATAAAACATAGAACATTTGACAATCCAGTTATGAAGAAAATCAAGAAGAAAATAACATGGTTCAAACAAATTAATAAAGGGTTGTTTTTCATGGACAAAAAAATCATCCACTGTCTCTAGTATTGCCTTTGAAATGACCAACATCGAATTCTCAAACTATTTTGTAGTTTACATGTTTTTAGCATACCAACTTGGTGATGATGACTACTTCTCATAGCAATTACACCATTTTTGTTGATTTAGTGTACCTTCAAAGAAGTGTATATGTTAGGCAAGAGCCTAGAAGAAGAGAAGGGTATGTCAAAAATAAAGATTTATCATTCCTTGGTCGGAGAGATATGTGAGCATGAAATAAAGATTGCACCTTGAAAAATATTGGTTAGATCAACGTAATCCAATTACCTGACTATTACTTGTGTTTTTTCAAATATTAATGGCTGCTTCACTTCATAATAATACACAAAAAAATTAAAAGTTGTATTTATCTGTTCTAGCGATATAAGTATAATTAGTTTGTAATCCATGTATATATATGGATGCATTTAAAAATAAACATATTTTTTAACATAAAAATATACATAATTAATCAAATTTTATTAGAAATATAATTGTAATTAGACGCATATTAAAATTCTTAACTAAATTCAATATTACTTATAATAATTTTTATTCTAATTTTTGATAAGATAAAACGTAAGGTGATTTTGTTGAGTAGATATATGATTGATTTTATTATTATTATTTTAGTTCATTAATATTGGACTCTTAGTATTTTGCACTTATTAATTCACTTGCAAAAAAATTAATATACTTAAGTGAATAAATGTCACGAAATTGACCCACAATTAAAATATAATTAAGTTAGAATTTAATTGAATTTTCTCTCAGATTTGACTTTATATATATATACACACACAATGAATGGACCGAAGTGAACAGAACGGACCGAAGTGGACAGAATAGGACGGAAGTGGACCGAATAGAGCCAATGTTGACCGAATGAGACCGAAGCAGACGGAATAAGAACGAATGGACCAAATAGAACTTTAGTGGATAGAATGGACTAAATAAGACTGAATTAACCGGTTACGACATATGGACCAAAGAGGATAGAACCGAAGAGAACCAATGTGGACCAAATAATACTTTTGAATCATTATTATTTTTATTGCATTTTTAGGGCTCACATTTCTAATTTATAATGTCTATTTTCTTTGTATTTTTCAACTCAAAACTAAAGAGTTTAGCAAAAATATTATAAAATTTCAAACTTTTCAACCCCAAAATATAGGGAAAAAAAATGAAATTTTGAGCTAAACTTGAAAAGCAAACCTACAAAAAGAATCACCTTAAAACCCAATTAGTCTAAAATGGACTAAAGGTGACCAAAATTGACTAAGTGGACCAAATTGCTGAAGTAAACCTAATTGGACTGAATAGAAATTGTTTAATTTTTAGGGAAAAAATTATACATAATATTACAATACAAAATAATTATTTATTCTTACACATCGCACGAGTTTACGACTAGTATACTGTAATTGATAGAATATATAAAACAGAACACCCTTAGTGGAACAAAATTATTTTTCTTTGTAACCATTCAACTCCATTGGACCACGGCTAACACTAATAATTTCTCCAATATTTTCAATGTTCAAGTGCTTCATAAAATTTCGCAAAAATAAAATAAAACTTTATATTTTGAATAAGCTTAATTTAACAATTTTGTTTAAACTTTTGTACGGGGAAACTTTGCCACTAAAACCAAGGGGAAAATGGGCATTTATCCATAATTTACAAATTATGCAGTAAAATGTCCTTGTTTTTTAAACTTAATTTTAACAAAATCAAGTTCTGTATAAAATTCGATTTTAACAAAATCGAGTTATATGAATATTCTTAAGTGAAACTCAACATTGCAAAGTGGAACTCGACATGAGTCCCCATATAGACTAAAAACAGAGTAAAGTGTTCATCTTTTGACAGTGAGTCCCAAAAATTGTTCAGTTTTGTCTTTTGTGTCTCAATTTGACCCTTACTATTCTGTATTTGATTGTAAACTAGCATCATACTGCACAAATTTGTTTCCAAACCTATTTCAACTGCAGCCACTGCGAAAGAACTATGTAATGTTGCAAAACCTTCTGGCCTTTGTGACTAAGACTTCTCAACAATTATTGAAGCATCGAGCTGCTAAATTGCAGCTTGCGGCAAAGTAGAGAAATCCATCTTAAATGAGAATTCATTTGAGTATGGTCTTTGAGGTTTCTATATATTTTGGTTTTGTACAGTCTATATGAATTAAGAAATAAATCAAATAATACTTAGTCGTTATAATGAACTAAGATCTGCGTATGATAGTCAATACCCATGTAAATATAGATAATAAAACCTTTATGTTTTACTCTTTAAACGCTTTCTATTGTACACTTCAGCAACCAGATAAAAGAGTTGAGAAAGACTTACTGCAACCATGATAGACATGGTGGGTTAATTTCTAAGGGTTAAATTCAAATTTCTTGGGGTGGAGCTTAGCTTAAATCAGATGATAGAATGTGAATGACAAATAATGCACAAACACTTGTGTCGAAGTTTGATTTCTGTATTCAACTCCTAAATTCCATGCCGCCTCCAAATGAGCCTCCACAGTTGCCAAACTCACCTACTTTTAGATCCTGTTAATCAGACTCACAACGGTTCTAAATACCAATGCAATAAATTCAGTTCCCTGCCTCCAAATAAAGCACCAAGATCTCTTCCTTCAGGAAAACTCAAATCTTATCTTGCATTAAATTAACAATCCACCTCCAAGAAACAACAAATCTATGACTATGACACTAAATATTATAACAAACAGATTCCACTCCTTATCCCGATATGTGGTTGCTATATAAGGCGCAAGATAGTTCAACAAAAGTTACATATATGTTCATCTCATTCAAAATTACAATAACTAGTTTTACATTCAACAATTGATAAGCAACCACTATCCACAAAAAATAGATTATGAAAAATTTTAACAAATACATATTTTGCTAGGTTAAAAGTTTTGAAGGGAATTCACAAAAGCCTAATTTAGGCAAACCATAATACGGAAACCCAAAAGGAAAAAAGCTTTAAAGACACAAGCTAGCAAGCAGTAGAATAGATAGGCTGCCATCACTTACAGGAAGGGAGAAGAATGAATGGGAGTTAGCCAACAAGGGAACACAAAGTTAAAGACATTGTCGCCATTGGAAAAGGAGTGAGGATCTGGCAAATCACGAACCACTTCCAGTGTTTTTCTCCGCAAGTTGCGTTGTAATGTCCCAGTCAGACAAGGAAAAAAAGAAGTTTTGGTTGGATATTTTTGGGACCACACGTGCCCCCCACCTAATACCCTTCCCCACCGCTCATTTTCACTCATGCCCTTATCCCTTTGACCGGCTCCTTACATCTCTTTTCTTCCTTTCATTTTCTTTCTTTTCTCTTTACTTAAACACACACACTCTATTAGAGGCTTTTGTGTGGAAGAAAGAAGTGTTACGATCCCCTGCCTTCAGCCAACATCAGTGGAACTCTATCTGCAAAACCAGGGGTTTGAATGAGGTCTGGCTAGAAGACGAAGCAATGATTGGCAGCACCTTTTTGGAGTACTTTGAGCAGCTTTTTACTTCATCTCAACCCACTGTCAGTGATAAACTCCTTGCAGCAATTCACACCAAAGTTACAGACAGAATGAACGCCACTCTTTTGCAGGACTTTCGAGCCTATGAGGTGGAAAAAGCATTGAAGCAGATGCACCAGATGAAAGCACCGGGACCTAATGGTATGCCCCCTCTATTCTATCAACATTTCTGGCTTATTGTTAATTCCACTGTTATAAAAACTGTTTTGGACTTTCTTAATCATGATATAACTCCTCCAAAATTTCATGAGACCCATATTGTCCTGATTCCCAAAACAAAGAACACAGAGCATGTGACTGACTATAGACCAATTAGTTTGTGTAATGTGGTTTATAAGCTTGCATCCAAGACTATGGCAAATAGGTTAAAGTCGGTCATGCAGGAAATAATATGTGAGAATCAAAGTGCATTTGTATCGGAGAGGCTCATCACCGACAATGTGTTAGTGGCACATGAAATAATGACTCATATTAACCGGAAGAAAAAAGGAAAAAGCGGAGAGATGGCTCTGAAGCTGGATATGAGTAAGGCGTATGATCGGGTGGAGTAGGGTTGCCTGAAGCTGATTATGGCGAAATTGGGTTTCCATGAAGACTGGATCTCATGAGATGTCTTTCCTCGGTGACATATGCAGTTCGTATCAATGGACATCCTTGGGGTCAGATTGTTCCAACACGTGGGCTTTGCCAAGGGGATCCATTATCCCCTTATCTATTCCTGATCTGTGCTGAGGGTCTATCAGCGTTGTTGCACAAGGCGGTCCAGAATAAAGCTTTAAGGGGAGTTGCTGCTTCGGCAAGGGGTCCAGAGATCTCCCATCTATTTTTTGCTGATGATAGCTTGATCTTCGGAAGAGCTACAGTTAGAGAGAGTGCCGAAATACAAAGGTTGCTACAAATTTATGAGTTGTCCTCTGGTCAACAACTGAATAGGAACAAAACCTCCCTTTTCTTCAGCCATAACACAGACAATGGTACGAAGGAGACTATAAAAGCAATGTTTGGTGTACAAGTAATATGATCCCATGAATCCTATCTAGGCCTGCCATCATTAATAGGAAAGTCGAAGCGAAACACTTTTGCACACTTGAAACAGCGGGTTGCAAATAAATTAGCAGGATGGAAAGAAAAACTTCTCTCCAATGCGAGAAAGGAGGTGCTGATAAAGGTTGTTGCTCAAGCTGTACCATCATACACAATGTCTTGTTTTAAGCTTCCCAATTCTTTATGTGAGAAGCTAACAAGCATGGTCAGACAGTTTTGGTGGGGCCAAGTGAAAGAAGAAAAGAAATTAGCATGGATGAGTTGGGATAAGATGTGTTTACCAAAGGAGAAAGGAGGGATGGGTTTTAGGGATTTGAAGACTTTCAACTTGGCATTGCTGGCCAAACAGGGATGGAGACTCCAAACAAATTCCTCATCTCTATTCCACCGAGTCTATAAAGCTAAGTACTTTCCAAGGTGTGATTTTATAGAGGCATATATGGGCTGTCAACCCTCATATGCTTGGAGAAGCCATATGGCAGCTCAAACTTTGGTCAGACGAGGGGTGAGATGGCAAGTAGGGGATGGGGAGCGAATCCAAGTCTGGAAAGACAAATGGCTTCCGAACCCAAGTACATACAAGGTGGTGACTCCGGAGAACTCGGGCTCGGAGGTAACCTGGGTACGAGACATAATTCATGGAGGAAGAATGGAGTGAAGGGCTGATCTGATTCGCCAAACCTTTATGCCTCAGGATGTAGATGCAATCCTTAGCATTCCCCTTAGTGCGAACAGGGCTCGAGATAGGCTAATATGGGCAGGAACCAAAAATGGAAAATTCTCAGTGATAAGTGCCTACAAAATGGCCCAAGAAACAGAGTGGGGCGAAAAAGGAGCAGAGTCTTCTGATCCAAAAACACTGAGAGAGATTTGGAGGTATGTATGGGGAATGAACACGCCAAACAAACTTAAGCACTTTGCATGGAAGGCTTGCAAGAACATCTTGGCCACCAAGGAAAACTTAAAAAGGAGGAATATCACTAATGACAATGTCTGTGAGGCCTGTGGGGAGCAATCGGAGTCAACGTGCCATATTTTCTGGTTTTGTGACAAGGCCAAAGAAGTTTGGGAATCAAGCAAGTTGGCTTTACCCTTTGAAATTAAGCCCTCATGGGACTTCATAGATGTTGTATGGCACATCCAGAAAAGAAAAGACCAATGCCCAGGTTTGTTAGAGCGTGTAATAGTCATATGCTAGGGGATATGGAAAAACAGGAACGTGGTGTTTCATGGAGGCAAAGGCAGAGAAGGAAGGGTGGTCACTAGAAGTTCCCTTTTACTTCTGGAGGAATTCCAAATAGTGAATGAGGGTCCACAAGTAACCAGTGGGTGCGCTCCTGAGGTGGTCAAATGGCGTCCGCCAAGACTGGGCTGTTACAAAGTTAATGTAGATGGTGCCGTGTCTTCCAAAAGAAAGCAGGTCGGAATTGGTGTGGTGATCCATGACAGTGTGGGAGAGGTGGTTGCTGCGCTAAGCAAGAAAATGATATTGCCACTGGGAGCGTTGGAGACAGAAGCTAAGGCACTGGAGGAAGGAATTCAGTTTGTGAGCGACATCGGAGTCAGAGACGTGATCTTTAAGAGTGACTATTTGAACATCTGCAACTCGGTCCAGGGGCTGAGTGAGCCACCATCCTCGGTTCAGAGTATCATTGCTGGAATTCTGCAACAAGTTCAGAGTTTCAGGATTTTTGAGTTAACGCACATTAGAAGGCAAGGAAATGTCCCTGCCCATTTATTAGCTCAGCACGCTATAAAGGTTGAGAACTTTATTGCATGGCTTGAGGAATGTCCAAGCCAAATTGTGCATGCATGTGAACTTGATGTACGTACATTATTGACTTCTGAATGAATGAATGAAAGTCTTTCTTATCAAAAAAAAAACACACACACTCACTTCCACACTCACCCACCAAACTCCACTCCAAACCACACCACCTCACCATCATTTTTCCAGCAAGATCACCAGAAAAATCCTTAGGAACCTCTAAGCATCTTCATCTTTTTTTTAGATAAAATTTTCTAATCTTTTTGGTGGGTTTTATATATTGCTTGAGGTTATATTTTTATCCAAGCTTTAATAATCATACCTTTGTGATTTATGAGCATTGGAAGTGATATTTATGTGTTTTTATGTATGGGTTTTGTATTGGTGGAATTATTTGATGAGTGGGTATATGGTTTGTGTTAATGATGACTACCTAAGGTTTATTTATGGTGGGAAATTTAGGGGTTTTAAATTATGATATGTGATGGTTGGTACATCTAATATTTCCATTGCCATTGGGTTTATTTGGAGTTAGTTGAAGTTCTAAATTTCTCATCTTGGAGCATATTTTGATTTTGCTTTCATGGATCTCTTAATGATGTAGTGTAAATTTTATGGAAACTAGTCATGATGTTGGAGATGATGTTGAAGATGATATTAAATATGTTAACTTTATAAATTGGAGTTTATGCCTTGTGAAGCAATTTGTTGAGAAACTTTGGAAGAGGAATAGGTTATTGATGAGGTTAAATACTAGGTTTGCCTAATTAAATGCATATTTGGCAATTCCTAAATTGTAGCTAAATACAATTTTAAGCTTTATGCTTATTGTGTTAGGTTTGCTTGATATTGTTGAGGTTCTAGCTAATCTCCTTTGTAGCTTAGAGAATTAGGTTTTCTACGGGTTGCAAGGTAAGTAGCTTTTTAATGGGATTTTTGAAAAATAACCATGTTGCATAAATGTTGTTTATGGGTTAGACACGCTTTTGGAAACTACATATGGAAACTATATTTTTCCTAAAAACTATCGTGTTGTAACCTTAATATGTATATGATTATATATGAAAATGCATCATATTTGGTATTGCATTTGGGGAAATGCATGAGTTGTTGATATGGAAAAATGAGCATTTTTTATTTAATCTTTGATAAAGAATTCATGGATTTTATGGTATATTAGAAAATTTTAAAATGCTTATCTTGTCTTGTTATGTGGGAAATTGTTAGAAAATCTTTTGACAAGAATGAAGTTGTAAACCTTACAAACTTTGTGGAAGTTAGATTATTTAAGGTTTTTCTAAAACTATCTGGTTATAAACTATGTATTTGAAAGAAAATGTATACCTGTTAGCTTTATGTGGTTTTAACACCATGCCATGTGTGATTTTCCGATGATCACCCGATTTGGTTTCCATAGCCTTTGTGACAACGGAATCAAATCTAGGTCAGTGCCCTTTCATTCGGGATGACACGTTCTTCCCTGCTGCCCATGGGAGGAAGAGGTTTCTTGATTATGTGTGGGTGAGGCTGCTGCCCATGGGGCCAAGAGACCACATGCAAGAGAGGTCCTATTTGACGCGCTCTCTCTGCTACCCATGGGGGGAGAGAAAAATCTTGAGGGTATAGGTGAGGTTGCTGTCTATGGGGCCAAGAGTCTGCATACCAGAGAGGACAATATCATGCCAGTTGTGAATGGATGGATCCCCTGACCGGTCTATGTGGTAGTATGATATATTTGGGACATTCTGGGCTTTTGCCCTTAATTTTTTTTTATTTAGCAATTTGCCCCTATTTCAAAAATATATAGGGATATGCCCCTATTTCGATACTCGATTACCTTAAAATCGAGTGTCAATGAAATACTCGATTCGTAAAAAATCGAGTATGCCCGATCAAACTTAAAAAAAAAAAAAAAAAAAAAAAAAAAAAAAAAAAAAATTGCATGGAACTCGCAAAAATCGAGTTTTAAAACGCCACTATAGGGCTTAAAAACGTCACTATAGGGCTTAAAAATGCCACTATAAGGCTCCCTAAACTTGGTATGGGCAATAAGACTTATAAAAAAAATTTTGCAAGAAAACGCCGTTATAGGACTTAAAAACGTCACTATAGGACTTAAAAACGTCACTATAGGGCTCAAAAAGCCACTATAGGGCTCCCTAAACTTGTTATATGGGGCAATCAGACTTATAAAAAAAAATTTTGCTTAAAAACGCCGCTATAGGGCTTAAAAACGCCACTATAGGTCTCCCTTAATATGGAGCGATCACACTTATAAAAAAATTTTTGCATGGAACTCGATTTCCTGAAACTCGAGTTCCATGCAAATTTTTTTTTTTTTTATAAGTTTGATCGGGCATAACTCGATTTTCTATGGATCGAGTATTTCATTGAAACTCGATTTTAAGGTAATCGAGTATCGAAACAGAAACATATCTCTATATAATTTCGAAATATGGGCAAATTGCTATATAAAAAAAAAAATTAAGGGCAAAAGCCCAGAATGTCCGGTATATTTGTGATAAATTACCATATGTTAAATTTTATGGCTTTGGAAATTATATTGTTAGTAATCACAGATCGTAGTATATAGTTTTAAAGTATTTACTTTGAGAAACTTTGTGTTTCATTATTTAATCATTCTTGTCATATTATTATTATTGAAGATGAAACTTGCATTTCCCCCACCCCCATTAATTAAGTTACTTACTGAGCGTTAGCTCATCCTACCCTCTAACAGTTTTTCAGATTTATTAGCTATACCTTGGGTATGGAGCTTACTTCTTTGGTGATGATTAGAGTGCTATGTTAAATTTGGAGACTTCTACTGTAAATGGTTGGTGACTCGATCTTGCTATGTTCAACGAGACCTTAATTAATTCTATTGGAGGTGGGTTGCTTAAGGTTTGTTAGCCTTTGGCGTGGTAGGCCTAGACTCGATGTTAAGGCCCTTATTCTTGATAAGATTATGACTTTGTGAAATTTTAATCAGAGTTTTGAAATATATTCATGTATATTGTGGAGGCACATGATTTTTAGTTATTGTTCGTAAATGTGTTATAGAGTTTTGACTTGTAATGTGGAGATTTTAGTATGGTTATATATTCTTATCCTGTGGGGGGAAAAAAAAAAAAGGAAAATAAAGATCTCCTATAGTTTGATTTTTCAAAAAGGAAAAATCTACAGATACCCTTGGGATGTATTTCTCATGCTTTGGATCCTTTTGGGTTCGGGCCGTGACATGTATGATACCACCTTAAAAATAAGTCATCAAATACATGATATCCCGGTCATTTGGATAAAAGGCTAGGACTACCACAGTAGGATGTTTCTTGATAACGTATTTTGTGAGCCAAGGGGACTTTTTCGAAACCATTTGATGAACATACAGCTGGTGCTCTAAGCACCATTTGCCTCCTTCCTCTCCTTTATCTTTATCATAGCCCTTGGACTCCCAAACGCGTAAAACAAGGCACCGTGAGATACTCCAAGGCGCCAAATTTTGTTGGAAGGGTCTAATTCTAGGGGCTTTTGAAAGAATCGAAAGCATCCACTGTTGTAAGGATCGAACCCAACAAGGAAGCCATTCCTACTCCACCAAAATAGCAAGCCATTATAAGGAATAGCGAGGAAGGCAAATAGACCCAATTTAAATCCTTGAGGGGCCAGACACAACACCACAGACTCACTCCATTTACTTGTGTTAGATGAGAATATGTATACCTTGAATTCCATTGACATGCCCACAAATTCAGGAATGAGCATCACTCTAAAACTAAGCTACTGATGATGATGATGATGAAGAATGTCACAGTTACATATGAACCTAATCTGAGGCCTTATTGATGTGGTGTATTGATCTGGAAGTGGAGGAAGGGCAATCCATTGCCCAATAATTGGATTAATGACATAGTAAATGCAAGTATTATCACTAACAACTGCAGAGCATAAGAACAGGTCATGACACAAAGCTTGAATGTTGACCTCAATATGGTGTTGTTGATACATTGGTGGAATGTAAGGCAGAGATTTAAAATAAGGTTCCTCCTCTAATGGCAAGAGGAAATATTCGTTCTTTGTCCGCCGATTATTGTACTGGAGTAGTGAGGTAAAGGGCTAATGATGATGATGATTGTAGGGTTATTGGGCCCGGGAGTCCATCATTTGTTTGTGTTACGGGTCTGTGGCCCAATCCGAGGAAAAAGGGTTGTCCAAGGAGAAGAAATTTTTATTAGAAAAAACTGTTAGTAGATAGAAGTTAGGTTTGACCATAATGGCCCAAGAGGGTGGATCGAGGATAAATATATCCTCGGCTGATTGATGCTGAGGTCTAAAGGAGTTGCCTATCACTCAGGGTGATATTCCAAGAAGTCTCGTTGGAGTTGATAAGTATCGTGGGGATATCGGATAGGAAGGTGCCCTAAAATATCTAAGGGGAAAGCTGCTACCTCCGCATTAAATGCACTACAGCTAACTTTCTAGCCGCATTAATGTGGAGGTGATACCTGAACAGTGTTGTTTCAGCCTTACAGCTACTACATGGTGACTTAGGGGAGGGGCTGATGGGACAAGTATCAACACCAACCCTCTAGCATGCACGTGTAAGGTGGGAATGAAAAGGAAAGATAGTATAAAAGAAGAAGGTGGCAACAAGAACAAAAGATCGAAATTGAAGAGTAAAACACTGTAGCATTCATTAACCAAATTTGTAACCGAACTTGAGAATAATACATAAGAATAGACCTCCTCCGATCTCGTCGAGGACGATTTTTCTTCAATACAAATCTTTTTCTTTTCATTCCCTTATCATCTGAACTCATTCTTGTGTTCGTTTGATTAACTAAAACCCAGTTTTCCAACCCATCTCTATAAATTTATTATTTTAGACTTTTTGGGCCTAAGTCCATCCACGTAGTGGGCTAGGAGCCTAAACATAGTCCTTACAATTGGCATCATCTGTGGGAATTATTGGTGTTATAGTGAATCCGACTTCTAACGATGGTAGGTTCAGGTCCGCACCAGGAATAATCTATGGGTTCCCAGCACCAAGATCACTTCTGCGATCTTGAACGACAGAGGGACCGAGAGGGAAGTGTACATACTACCCATACCAGTAAGAGCAAGTCTCGAGGTAAAAGCCACGTCTCTCAGGAGAAGAATGCCAAAAACATGCAGAAGGAGATTGATCACCTGAGGAGAAGCTTTTGTCATGAACGGCGAAGGCAAGCTCCATCCAATCCTGACTTCTCTTCTGGCAGTGAGGAGGATAGTAGCTAAGGCGTAGATCGAGGACTCCCCCTAGCGAGTCTTTCTCGTATGATGAGGACTATCATCATGAATGTAGAAATAGAAATTCGTCCTCGGTCGGCCTGGGAAACAACGCTATGAGTAGAGCACTCAACTAAATTTTCAAGTCACCTTTCACGCGCTGGATTGAGGGAGGGAGACTTCCTCAGTGGTTTTCCCAACCCACATTCACCATGTACAATGGAAGAACGGACCCTGTGGAGCACGTTAGCCACTTCAATCAAAGGATGGCCGTACACTCCAGGAAAGAGCCTTTAATGTGCAAGGTATTCCCGTCCAGTTTGGGGCCTGTGGCGATAAGGTGGTTTGATAATTTGAGGGCAGGTTCTATTGATTCTTTCAAGGAACTTACTCAAGCTTTTGGATCTCGCTTTATCACGTGTAGCAGGGTTCCTCGGCCTTTAGCTTCTTTGTTGTCTTTGTCCATGAGGGAAGGAGAAACCCTGAAGATGTATTCAGATAGATACTGGGAGATGTTCAACAAGATAAAAGGTGATTTTGACGATGTAGCCATCAGCACTTTCAAACTCGGCCTACCTACCGAGCATGACTTAAGGAAGTCTTTAACAGGGAAACTTGTTACTAGTATATGCCAACTCATAGATCAGATTGACAAGTACAAGAGGGTTGAGGAGGACCAATAGCAAGACAGGGGAAAAGGCAAGGTTATCCCTCAAGAAATGAGGGATTTTAGGTCGGACCGCTACAACAACAACAGACCTCGAAGGGATTTTGCTGGGCAATCTTCACCTACAGCTCCTCAAATGGTAAACACTGTGTTTAGAGAGCTAGTGCATCAAGTTTTAGAGAATATCAAGAACGAGTCATACTTCAAATGGCTGAACAAGATGAGTGGAGACCCTTTGAGGCGCAACCAGAGCCTTCATTGTCAATACCATCAGAAGCGGGGGCATACCACTGAGGACTGCCGAACACTATGGAATCATCTAAAACAACTGGTCAAAGAGAGGAAGTTACAGCATCTCTTGTACTGCCCTAATGGGCAAGGAGACCAATCAAGGTCAAGGGCCTAGGGGAATGTTCCTTCAAGGCCCTCGTTAGGTACAATCAATGTCATCTTTGCTGCACCTAGGAGAACTGGTTCTCATCCTTTTAGGGTGATGTTTGTAACTGGGTCATCAGTCGAGGGCTTCCATTCTGAGTCGAAGAGAGCTAGACTGGAAGTTCGACCTTCGCTGAGTTTCTCAAACAAAGACAAGGTTGGAACTATCTAGTCACATGATAACGCTTTGGTGGTCACCTTCAGAATAGGGGGGTATGATGTGAAGAGGGTAATGGTGGACCAAGGCAACTGTGCAGAGATTATGTACCATGATTTATAAAGGGGGCTGAACTTAAAGCCTATGGATCTCACCGCCTATGATTTGCCCCTAGTTAGTTTTGATGGAAAAGTTGTTATCCCAAATGGCCAAATCAGGTTGCCTGTGCGGGCAAGCTCAGAAGTAGTGGAAATGGACTTCATAGTGGTGGATGCATACTCCCCCTATACGGCCATTATGGCCAGGCCCTGGCTTCACACCCTAGATGCTGTTTCTTCAACTCTGCATCAAAAAGTGAAGTATCCATTAGGAGATCGGATTGAGGAGTTGGTAGAGGACCAATCCATGGCTAGGCAGTGCCTTGTGTCTACAATTTTACATTAACCAGCAGTTGGGTCCTCGGCCCCAACTGTGGAAGGCTTATAGCAATCAAAGCCTCTAGAATTACCTGCGACGGGGCCAGCCGAAGAGGCCAAATGTGAAGCTTTAGAGAAGTTCACCGTTATGATGATCTGAAAAGGTTTTTTCAGGTTAGAGCTCAACTACTACCGCAGGAAAAAGATGAGTTGTTGAAATTTCTCAAGAGCAACATTGATGTTTTTGCTTGGAATGCTTACGAGGCTCCGGGGGTGGATCCAAATTTCATTTGCCATCATCTGAATGTCAATCCATCTGTCACCCCTCGGAAGCAACCACCTCGACGTTCATCTAAGGAACACTTTGATGCTGTTAAGGACGAGGTGATGAAGCTTAAGCAGGCTAGGGCTATTAAAGAGGTTTTTTTTACCTTGAATGGCTGGCTAACACAGTAGTGGTAAAGAAGAAGATAGGAAAGTGGCACGTATGTGTAGATTTTATAGACTTAAACAAAGCCTGCCCAAAGGACCCTTTCTCTATGCCTCGAATTAACCAACTGGTGGATGCGATGGTAGGCCATCCGCGAATGAGCTTTTTGGATACTTTCCAAGGGTACCATCAGATACCCCTAGCTCGGGATGACCAAGAGAAGACAACTTTTGTCACTCCTACTGGGAACTATCATTATAGGGTTTTGGTTTAAAGAACGCAGGGGCTACTTATCAGAGGATGATAATCAAGATGTTTGAGTCTTAGTTAAGAAAAAACATCAAAATTTACATTGATGATATGGTGGTAAAGAGTAAGGTAGAGTTCAATCATGTTAATGACCTCAAAAATATTTTTGATATCTTGAGGAGATACAAGCTACGGCTTAATACCTCCAAGTGTTCTTTTGGAGTTGGATCAGGAAAGTTCTTTAGCTACATGGTCACACACCGTGGAATTAAAAGTCAACCCTAACCAAATTAAAGCAATTAACAATCTGCAACCACCTTGAAATCCCAAATAGGTCCAGAAGCTTACAGGAATGACCGCTGCTCTAAACCGATTCATCTCTCGGTCAGCAGACAGGTGTAGACCTTTCTTTCAGTTATTAAACAAGTGGAAAGGGTTTGAATGGACCGAAGAGTGTGTCCTAGCTTTCTAGCAGTTGAAAGAATATCTGTCTCAGCCATCCATTATGTCTAGATCCGAGGTGGATAAGGTTTTGTTTGCCTATATCGTTGTGGCCTCCCACGCGATGAGCTTGGTGCTAATACGTGTTGATAATGGTGTACAGAGGCCAGTTTACTACGTGAGTAAATCACTACATGAGGCCGAGGTTCGTTACTTACCACTGAAAATGACTATTTTGCAGTGGTGCATGTTACACGTAAGCTTCCCCATTATTTTCAGTCACATACAGTTGTCGTCCTAACCCAGCTCCCACTTAGATCTCTACTACGGAGTGTGGATTACACAGGGCGAATTGCAAAGTGGGGCACGATTTTAAAGGCTTCTGACATCAAATATATGCCTTGCACCTCTGTCAGGGGTCAGGTTCTTGTCGACCTGGTTGCTGAGTTTGCTGAATCCCCAGAAGAAGAGAAGATAGAAGAATAAAACATGGATGGAAAATCGGTTAGGATGATCTCCGTACAAGAACCTGTATCCTAGAAAGTTTACGTTGATGATGCAGCGAACCATAGGGGATCTGGAGTGGGACTAGTCTTGATATCTCCGGAGAGGATTACAATTGAGAAATCCTTAAGGTTGGACTTCTTGGCTACAAACAATGAGGCTGAATATGAAGCCTTGCTAGTAGGGATGGCCATTGTACAGAAAATGGGGGGAAAAGTAGTGGAAGTGTTCTCAGATTCAAGGCTAGTAGTGGGTCAAGTCCAATGGGAGTTAGAAGCCAGAGATCCCAGAATGCAAGAATACCTGAACCAGGTTAGACATTTACAGTCTGGATTTAAGTCTTTTATTTTATCACAAGTTCTTAGAAGTAAAAATACACATGCGGACTCTCTGGCCATATTGGCAACATCCTCGGCACAGAGTCTACCTCGGGTAATCCTCGTAGAGGACTTGTACAAGCCCACCAGAAGTTGTATAAAAGATCTTTTTCTAACCCGTATCTGTTATGTGTACACCCTGAAGCAGTTGAGCTAATTCTGGAAGAATTGCATGAAGGAATTTGCTGAAGCCATATGGGGGGCAGATCTTTATCATATAGGGCCCTTACGCAAGGCTACTAATGGCCGAAGATGCAGAAAGAAGCACAGGACTATGCAAAGAGGTGTGACCAATGCCAGGGGTTTGCCCCAAACATTCACCAACCTGGGCGAGTCCTTAATCCTCTATCTAGTCCTTGACCTTTCACTCAATGGGGCTCGGATATTGTAGGCCCTTTCCCTAAGGCAGCAGGGAACAAGAGGTATTTGTTGGTCGGCACAGACTACTTCATCAAGTGAGTTAAAGCTGAATCACTGGCAAACATCAGGGATGTAGATGCCAAACGATTCATTCGGAAAAACATTGTCACTAGGTTTAGAGTCCCTCGTATCCTCATCTCGGACAACAGACTCCAATTTGACAGTAAAGCCTTTAGGAGATACTACTACGACCTGGGAATAAAGAACACGTATTCCACTCCGGCATACCCATAAGGGAATGGACAGGCTGAAGCCGTTAATAAGGTCATCATGAGTGGACTTAAAATGAGACTAGATGATGCAAAGGGGAAATGGGTAGAAGAGCTGTCACATGTTTTATGGACTTACCGGACCACACATCGTAGGTCTACAGGAGAAACGCCATTTTCCATGACTTATGGGGCTGAGGCTGTTATTCCTCTAGAGATCGGATTCCCTACGCTGAGAACAAGTTCCTTCACTCAGAGCAGCAACGATGAACTATTAGGGAGGAACTTAGACTTAGTTGAAGAGCGAAGGGAAAGTGCCATGGTCCAACTAGCCTACTATCAACACAAGCTCAAGTAGGGATACGATGCCAACGTAAAGCTAAGACCATTGACAGTTGGAGACTTGGTCTTAAGAAAGGTTTTAGGGATTGCAAAGAACCCGGCATGGGGAAAGTTGAGACCCAATTGGGAAGAGCCCTATCGTATCACATCAGTGGCCAGAATCGGTGCATATTATCTTGAAGATTTTGAAGAAAAGGCTGTACCACGTCCCTGGAATGTAAATAATCTTAGGAGGTATTATTATTAATAAAGGCTTCCTACCCCCAGTGTGGGTTTGTTATATTGTGTGTCAGACGTCTTTTACCATTTACCTAAAGTATCAAACAGAACCTTGGTCATGCCTGGATCCTCGGACCACATACCTTGGGAAAATTGATATCTTTTAATTCTTTTTCTAAGTGTTAGACAGAACCTTAGCTATGCCTGGTTCTTTGGACCATCTGCTTTGGGAAATTAACACATAATGATGATCATCTAAGTATCAAACAGAACCTTGGTAATGCTTGGATCCTCGGACCATATACCTTGGAAAAATTGATAACTTTTAATTATTATTCCAAGTATTAAACAAAACCTGAGCTATGCCTAGTTCCTCAGACCACATACTTTGGGGAAATTAATGTTCCCAGACATCTAAGTATCAAACAGAACCTTGGTAATGTCTGGATCCTCGAACCACATACTTTGGAAAAATTGATAACTTTTAATTATTATTCCAAGTATTAAACAAAACCTGAGCTATGCCTAGTTCCTCAGACCACATACTTTGGGGAAATTAATGTTCCCAGACATCTATCTAAGTATCAAACAGAACCTTGGTCATGTCTGGATCCTCGGACCACATACCTTGGGAAAATTGATATCTTTTAATTATTTTTCTAAGTGTTAAACAGAACCTTAGCTATGCCTGGTTCCTCGGACCATCTGCTTTGGGAAAATTAACACATTATGATGATCACCCAAAAGTATCAAACAGAACCCAAACTATGTCTGGCTCCTTGGACCACATCCTTGGGGTAAATTAACACTCTCCTTCAAATGGCTGAATGTCAAGGCAAAGCCTTAGTTATAGCGGACTTTGTGAGGTATATGTTTAAGGTAAGTTAATGTCCTTTATTAACTATTTTTGGTACCAGATTTAATTACTCCAAACAGCAATGGTGTTCATTGCAACAAGAATCCCAAATGGATGCTCATGAGCATCACTTAAAGCATTTACGAGCACACCTGCATTTGGGTAAAAGCTGACTATCCCTTTTTGACCCTATGAACTTGGTGATGAGTAAGGCACAAGGTAAGTTTAAGCCTATGTACATGTTGCAATATTGTGTATGTTCTTAAAATTAAAATTATGCTTTGCCGAGATGGTGAACTTAGTAAGTTTCACCTGCTTTTGCTACTGATCATTTGAAACAGGACACTTACTCTGTTATTCAAGTAGGTCGGCGAGAGAAATGTTATCTCGCTATTACTTTTATTAAATGTTATCTGAAATGGAAATCATATCAACTTCAATACATAAATCACAAAAAGAAAGAAAATACCCATAACTTTCATTAAATAAAAGCCATAAAATAAGGCAGATCAAACATAAAAAGATAGGTTGGTTACAAACTAACACAAAAAAAGAAAAGAAGGGCGGCCTATTTCTTCATTTTTATTACAAGTTTTTCTTTTGAGTCCTTGGGAGGTTGAGTATTTGCTGCTGTGGTGGGAACCTCAACTTTGTCTTTTGGATCCTCTTTTGGGGGTATGGAGAGGGTTGCCAACACCAACTCCATATTCTGAGAGGTTTCTTTGCCCTTAGAGGGATCCTTTGGAACCATCGGAGGTAGGTCAGAACCCTGGTCTGTTTCCTTACTGACACCTCCTGCCTTTGTAGCACCCTCGGCCTGCCTTGGCCCCTCTGTAGAAGTGGTGGCTGCAGGAGGAGCTTGCGGTGGGCCACCTTGAGCTTCACCTGCCTCCGTGGGCACAGGGTCAGCCTTGGAGTCTGCAGAACTTCGAGGGTGTATGGCGGGGGGGTAGTAGACGCTTTCTGCTTTCCTGAGCATAGAAGAAGCCTCAACCCCATCCTGGTTGAGGGCTTCATCCCATGTCAGGGCACAGTAAATTCTACATACTGAAGGGACCTCGGCCCTGAGGGCGTCCTCGATCTCGGCCACCTTAACTTCATATCCATGTCGCTCTGCTTCATCCTTAGCCTTCTCTGCCACATCTTTGGCCTTCTTAGCTAGAACCTTGGCTTGCTTAACCTCCTCCAGCTTTTTCTTCAGGGCAGCTATCTGCTTCTTGGAAGTGGCCAATTGCTCTTTGGCACTTAGGAGAAGCAACCGCTGGCATTCAGCCTACTTCTCAGCATTTTCCAAGGCAGCCGCAACGAATTTCCTTTCCTTTACCTCCTCGGCCAACTTAACCTTCAGCTCCTGGTTGCTCTTCTCAGCCACGTGGAAGACATCCATGGCAGCTATTCTCCTCCCTTCTTCCTCTTTCATTCTTCGATGGGAGGAGTTTACCATCTCTTCGGCCCTAAAAGTGGCCTGGACGGCCTGAAAGGGAGAAGGAGTTTAGAAGAAAATATATAATGATAATAATAGGATAAATAAATATATATATATATATATATATAATAAAAATAAAAAAAGACTTAAATTGAAACAGTTACCATGGCCAGGTCCCTTTTTAGCCCGAGGAAAACTTCATGCTATCTCAAAGACCTAAGGTCAGCCATATCCTTGGGGAGAAGCAAGTTTTGTTCCATGGCGTGGGCTATGTACCCAGCCGTCCCTCCTTGAAAGTCCCGGATGGAAGCTTCACTTATTAGGGGAGCCTTGTCCAGTTCCATGGGCAGGGCCTAGGCTGGGGTTGTAACTGAGTGCTCACCCCTCCTGTCAACTTCATGAGCTGACCTTGTCTTTATGCCCCTGGGATGCTTAGACCCCCTCTGGAGTTCAACTTCTTGATGGGGATGGGTCCGCCCAGCCTCCATGACCTCTTTACCCTTGTCATCCCTTTTTCTTTTGTGATCAGCAGGGTTAGCCCGGGTCTGTTGGGCAGAGCGAGGAGTAGGAAGACGGGTCTGAACTAGAGGAGGGGGAAGCTTAGATTGGGTGGACTTCCTAGAAGTTTTTCCCCCAGGCTGGGATTCCAACAGCTCTTGTAAGGTTAACCTCTGTTTCCGTTGAATGCCCATCTCGTCTGGTGGGGTATTTGCTTCTTCGGTCACAGGAGATGGAGGTTGGTAGAAGACCTCGTAGATATCGTCTGAGTCCGAGACGTCCACTACTTCTTTTTCTTTTTCTTCTTCTTCTCCCTCACCTTCTTCTTTATTGGTAGGTTGAGAGGAAGTAGATTCACCAGTTGTCCGTTGGGGTGGAAAAGCTTCTTTAGGAATGCCCTTTGGGATGGATTGGGAGACAAGATCACCTGCTGTGATGGGTTGAGTGAGAAGGGTACTTTCCAGAACAGGTGCGCCTTCAGGAATGAGAAAGCCGGGGACAGCTACACTTATGCGATGTAGATGCAGATCTTTGGCTCTTATCACGCACTTTGGTGCTTGAAAGCCGGATGAAATTGGCTTGTACCCTAAGATTATGTGAGCTGCTCGCAATTGGCCGTCATCGTGTACAAAGACTTCGACTCAGAGTATGTTATCCAAACTTTCTCTGTTAACTAATCTGAAGTTCGGTTCAGCGGCGCGTCTATTTGCATAATCATCAAGAACATAAAAAATCTTTTATCAGATATAAAAAAAAGAAGGGGGGACAAACCTTAAAAGGAAAGAAAGAACTAGTCAATGAACGCCCTAGACCCGAAACCCCACCTGGCTATCCCTCTCTCATCGGGCAGGGGAGGCCATCGTGCCACTCCCCTGACATGATCAAAATTTTTTTGTTAAGGTCTTTGTTAAATTCCGGAAGACACTGAATGAGTCTAACTTCGGGATACCTAGACTTTAGGTAATACCCTTGACCCTTTAGATGGTGGAGGTTGTAAACCCAGTTGACATCATGATGGGTGAGCCCTAAATCCATCTTTTCATTGAGGGCATCTACACACCCTAAAATCCTAAATGCGTTTGGGGCGCATTGGGTGGGAGCTAACCTGTGAGCCCTAAGAGAATCCCTAGTCACAGGGCTCATGGGAATTCTCATCCCCCCTCTATGAATGCAATTATTGGGATCACCACTTCTCCCTCCTCCCTTTTTACATGCCACTCTCCCTCTTTGCAATACCTAATACCTACATTCGGGGGAATCCTATATTGAGTCTGTTAGGTTCTAAAGGTTTAGAAATTTATGTATTTAGAACTCTAATTTGTAATATTGGCAAACCATGATCAAAACAACATGTTTAGACTTGTTAAAGTATGCTCAAAGTTGATTAATTATTGTAAAGTTGGAATCGAGAGACTGTAGATGCATTGGGGCATTTCGGTCTGGCTCGATCGATCGAAGAATAGATTCGATCGATTGAAAATCGATCAGATTGCGTTTTTCTGCAGTTTTCCAACTCAGCCCTAACTCATTAAACGTTTAGGGTTTTTATGTTTTTGCCCTAGGTATATAAGGCAAAACCCTAGCCACGTTTTTAGAGTTGCTCCAGTTGTATTGTTGCTCATACATTGCTGTTTTATGTAAATCTCTTGTGAGATCTAGAGGAGCTTTCCTTTACACAAAGCTTAGGGTTTTCTAGATGGAGATTACTTCAACATCTTGATGATCAACTTGGTTGCTGCCTTTGAAGCTTAAAGAATATCAAGCGTGGGTGCTTGTAGCTGATTGAAGAATTCAAGAAATAAGGAGTCCGTGGATTCGGAGCTTGCACGGGATCCTGTCAGTAAGTTCTACTGGTATGTAGCATTAGGAAGTCAAGCGGGGAGCTTGTAAGTCCTTTTGTATGAACATCAATTCTTTCATAGTGAATTCTGTTTTGCCTTGAGGATCGGTGGGTAAAATCCTCCCCAGGTTTTTTACCGGTTTGGTTTTCCTGGGTGATCATTCCGCTGTTATATATTTTCATGATATGATTGTTTGATTGTTTTAACCTAGAATTGCTTAATTTGACTAAGTAACAACTTGGCTAATTAACTAGGCTACTCAATCTGGTTGTGTGTTAAGGGGTCTAAAACCGTTCAGAGCCCTAAAATTTTTTATCCCCTCCTCGAAATCTACCAAACACTTAAATTTACCCATTCTAGAATGGTTTAGAGAGACCTAAGGTGGCTGAGAGGAAAAGAATGAAGACGAGAAAAGGAAAAGTACGAAGAACAGAAAAGTGTGCGGAAAAATAAAGCTCGAAAGGTTTGTGAAGACTTACAAGAGCAAGGAATATGTCCTCGGACGAGTTTATAGTATTTGTAGAAGCACAAGTAAAGTGAGAGAGTTGGTAGATTCAATGTATGTGCGCTAGAAGCTGAATGATTGCTAAAGTAAAGAAAATGTTTGATCTGAGTGATATTTATATCAGAAAGAGAGTTGTAGAGCGGGAAAATTCCCGCCCAAGTCCCAACAAGGTTCTCAACCGTTGGATCTGTATCGCATCGTAGAACGTAGGGAACATAAGGTAGTAAAAATTTAATAAGGAGCGCGTCTCGTAATCCGAAACAACAGGTGCGTGTCTTGGGCAGTTAAGCAGGCATCTTTGTAAACAGGGGTGGGACGAAGTAAGCACATAGCAATCAGGGCAATGTCGAAATCCTCCTTTTTTCCCAAGGAGCCAAAAAGAAGGATCTCGAGGGGCTATTGTAAGGTTATTGGGCCTGAGAGTCCATCATTTGTTTGTGTTACGGGTCTGTGGCCCAATCCGAAGACAAGGGGTTGTCCGAGGAGAAGAAATCTTTACTAGTAAAGACTGTTAGTAAATAAAAGTTGGCTTTGACCATAATGGCCCAAGAGGGTGGGCCGAGGATAAATATATCCTCGGCTGATTGATGCCGAGGTCCGAAGGAGTTGTCTATCGCTCAGGGTGATATTCCAAGAAGTCTCTTTGGAGTTGATAAGTATTGTGGAGATATCGAATAGGAAGGTGTCCTAAAATATCTAAGGAGAAAGCTGCTACCTCCGCATTAAATGCACTGCAGCTAACCCTCTGACAGCATTAATGAGGAGGTGATACCTAAACAATGTTGTTTTAGCCTTACAGCTACTACATGGTGACTTAGGGGAGGGGCTGATGGGACAAGTATCAACACCAACCCTCTAGCATGCACGTGTAAGGTGGGAGTGAAAATGAAAGACAGTATAAAAGAAGAGGGTGGCAACAAGAACAAAAGATCGGGATTGAAGAGTAAAACACCGTAGCATTCATTAGCTGAATTTGTAACCGAACTCGAGCATAATACATAAGAACAGACCTCCTCGGATCTCGCCGAGGACGATTTTTCTTCAATACAAACCTTTTTCTTTTCATTCTCTTATTATCTGAACCCATTCTTGTGTTCGTTTGATTAACTAAAACCCAGTTTTCCAACCTATTCTCTATAAATTTATTGTTTTGGGCTTTTTGGGCCTAAGTCCATCCATGTAGTGGGCTAGGAGCCTAAACATGGTCCTTACAATGATGATGATCCATTATTGGCCTGCTGTTAACAAAGCATCGAGCGAAAAAAGGATCAATGATAATAGAGCACCATTCCTTTGACATAGACTTGCATCGCGTCGCGAAGTTCAGATCCAGCCGATGTAATATTCCTAACACTAGATCTATTGGGAGATCATCAGTTGCCGTCCTCATCCTCTTTCGCGGCTTGTGGATTGTTCTGACATCCGAATTCTTGTATGAGATTACACAATTCCTTCTTCTTCTACTTCTTCTATAATGTTTTTTTACTTTTCTCATCTCCATTGTTAAATCGGAGGATTTCTCTTTCTCTTTTGCTTGCTTTACTAAAATAAAAAGAATTCTAAAGATTACAACTTTTTTTTAAGAGATTGTCATCCTTTTATTTGTATATATAGCCAAAGCCACTGACTATTACCACTGACGTATCCGTGTCGGTTACCAAATATCAATATAATTTTTTTTTTAATATTACCTGGTGGATGAGAAAACCTTCACCGTTGATTAGTGACTAGAGAGAACTCTGAGTTGACGATATACTCACTGTATAGCTCAGTTTGAGAGAGAGAGAGAGGAATGAATATCTCAACTACTTTTAGGGTTTCAGTTTTTTAATTGTTATGATGATAGTGACACTGATGAGATGATAGGTTTGTCCCACTCGAGTTTGAATTTTGAATCTACCAATTAAATATTTGGAAATAAAATATAAATTTACCAATTGTTAACAAAGCATCGAGCGAAAAAAGGATCAGTGATAACAGAGCACCATTCCTTTGACATAGACTTGCATCGCATCGTGGACTTCAAATCCAGCCGATGCAATATTTCTAACACTAGATCTATTAGGAGATCATTAATGGCCGTCCTCATCCTCTTTCGCGACTTGTGGATTGTTCTGACATCGAATTTCTCGTATGAGATTACACTACTCCTTCTTCTTCTTCTTCTTCTATGATGTTATTTTACTTTTCTCATCTCCATCGTTAAATCAGAGGATTTCTCTTTCTCTTCTGCCTGCTTTACTAAAATAAAAAGAATTCTAAAGATTACAATTTTTTTTTGAGAGATTGTTTTCCTCTTATATGTATATATAGCCAGCCACTGACTATTACCACCAACATATCCGTGTCGGTTACCAAATATCAATATAAATTGTTTTTTTAATATTACCTGGTGGATGAGGAAACCTTCACCGTCGATTAGCGACTAGAGAGAACTCAGAATTGATGGTATACTCACTGTATAGCCTTGTTTGAGAGAGAGAGAGAGAGAGGAATGAATATCTCAGCCGCTTTTAGGGTTTTAGTTTTTTAATTGTTATGATGATAGTGACACTAATGAGATGATAGTTTCGTCACACTCAAGTTTGAATTTTGAATCTACCAATTGAATATTTGGAAATAAAATATAAATTTACCAATTGTTAACAAAGCATCGAGCGAAAAAAGGATTAGTGATAACAGAGCACCATTCCTTTGACAAAGACTTGCATCGCGTCGTGGACTTCAAATCCAGCCAATGCAATATTTCTAACACTAGATCTATTGGGAGATCATCAGTGGCCATCCTCATCCTCTTTCGCGTCTTGTGGATTGTTCTGACATCCAAATTCTCGTATGAGATTACACTACTCCTTCTTCTTCTTCTTCTATGTTGTTATTTTACTTTTCTCATCTCCATTGTTAAATCGGAGGATTTGTCTTTCTCTTCTGCCTGCTTTACTAAAATAAAAAGAATTCTAAAGATTACAATTTTTTTTTTGATAGATTGTCTTCCTCTTATATGTATATATAGCCAAATCCGCCGACTATTACCCCCGACATATCCGTGTCGGTTACCAAATAACAATATAAATTTTTTTTAATATTACCTGGTGGATGAGGAAACCTTCACCATTGATTAGCAACTAGAGAGAACTCAAAATTGACAGTATACTCACTGTATAGCCTTGTTTGAGAGAGAGTGAGAGAGAGAGGGAGAGAAATGAATATCTCAGCCGCTTTTAGGGTTTCAGTTTTTTAATTGTTATGATGATAGTGACACTAATGAGATGGTAGGTTTGTCCCACTCGTGTTTGAATTTTGAATCTACCAATTGAACATTTGGAAATAAAATATGAATTTACCAATTGTTAACAAAGCATCGAGCAAAAAAAGGATCAGTGATAACAAAGCAACATTCCTTTGACACAGTCTTGCATCGCGTCGCGGACTTCAAATCCAACTTATGCAATATTTCTAACACTAGATCTATTGGGAGATCATCAGTGGCCTTCCTCATCTTCTTTCGCAGCTTGTGGATTGTTCTGACATCCAAATTCTCGTATGAGATTACACTCCTTCTTCTTCTTCTTCTTCTGTGATGTTTTTTTGCTTTTCTCATCTCCATCGTTAAATCAGAGGATTTCTCTTTCCCTTTTGCCTGCTTTACTAAAATAAAAAGAATTCTAAAGATTAAAATTTTTTTAAGAGATTGTCATTGTCTTATATGTATATATAGCCAAAGCCACTGACTATTACCACCGACGTATCCGTGTCGGTTACCAAACATGAATATAATTTTTTTTAATATTACTTGGTGGATGAGGAAACCTTCACCGTCGATTAGCGACTAGAGAGAACTCAGAATTGATGGTATACTCACTATATAGCCTTGTTTGAGAGAGAGAGAGAGAGAGAGGAATGAATATCTCAACCGCTTTTAGGGTTTCAGTTTTTTAATTGTTATGATGATAGTGACACTGATGAGATGATAGGTTTGTCACACTCGAGTTTGAATTTTGAATCTTTCAATTGAATATTTGGAAATAAAATATAAATTTTCCAATTGTTAACAAAGTATCAAGCGAAAAAAGGATCAGTGATAACAGAGCACCATTCCTTTGACATAGACTTGCGTCACGTCGCGGACTTCAAATCCAACTGATGTAATATTTCTAACACTAGATCTATTGGGAGATCATCAGTGGTCTTCCTCATCCTCTTTCGTGGCTTATGGATTGTTCTGACATCCGAATTCTCGTATGAGATTACACTACTCCTCCTCCTCCTCCTCATTCTTCTTCTTCTTCTTCTTCTTCTTCTTCTTCTATGATGTTTTTTTTTTGGGATAATTACAATTTACCCACCTGTGGTTTGGCCCGATTTCTATGTGCCTACCTGTGGTTTAATTTTTGACACTTTACCCACCTGAGGTTAGGTTCGTTTAGTCTCCGTAACCCACCTTCAGTGCAGACGTTACTCTAACACATTTTTTATCAAAAACAAAACTCAAAACAGATCAAACACTCCTTTTTCTCCCAGAATTAAATAGTTTTAGGCTTATGTGACTGAAACTATTTCGAATCCAAATCCAACGAATTCCTTAAATTTCAAGGCATAAATAATTAAATACATAACCTTTATTCTATAATCCTTGTTAGAGTTTTTGAAATTATATAAAATAAAAGTTGCTAAAAGGTTAGCAAAATATATATATATATATATATAAAATCCTTCAGTACTCTCTCTCTCCAATCCTTCAATCTCTCTTTCTCTTTACGCTTTTCTGATCTCCTCCATCTTCGACGATCCAGACCCATAGCTGAGCTCCACCCCACACCGATGATCAAAATAAAATCACCAACCTAGGGCCGCTGTCACACCACCAAACCCACGGGCCATTGCTGATCTACCATGGCAGGGGCGGTGAGCTGATAAAGGAGGACAAGGGGTGTGTCTGGAGGCAGCTGATCCATCATGGGTATGGATTTGGTTTAGAAACGTGATCTTGAGGGAGGCGAAGTCCACCGATCCAGCGTCGTTGCCGAGCCCTAGCTCCGCCAAGTCACGCCCCTCTTGGAAGTCTAAATCGGCCAAGGAGAATGCGCCACCGTTTGATCTGACCTCCATCCCCTCCGAATCCAAGCCATCGCCAGCTATGGTGGCCAAATTGAAGAGTCCATTGCCGCCGAGGCCACCTCCTTCAAATTCTCACAAAACGAAGCTCAGCATTGAAAGTCATGGGCTCGATGTAGGAAATTGTTGATCGATCTGGGGGCAGATCCGGTGATTCAATGGGTTCTGGGTTGTTGTTTAGTATCTTCTTCCTTAGTATTCAATGGGTTCTGGCATATCGGTATCCGCCAAATCACCGGGTTGTTTGGTATAGTTGAAATTTTCACTTTGTTGTTTGGTATACTGTTGTGAATCACCGGATCTGCTGGGTATTGTTGTGAATCGCCGAGGCCACTTTGTTGTTTGGTATAGTTGGTATACTGTTCTGGGTTGTTGTTCATGATGTTGTGATTTTTTCTGGTGGGTTTGTTGTTTGGGTTTGTTGCGTGAGTGAGATCTTAGATGTTGAAAATCAAAAATTTAGAAATTAAGTGCTGGAAATTGTTGATCCTTCCTGTTGTCATGTTGTAAACTGTGTTATGCTTTGATTTTAATAAATTTATTAGTTCAAGCACAAAAAAATTAGTATAAGGAAGAAGACGAAGAACTCTCTCTCTCATGGTTTTGCTTCATTTGATTTGTATTAGTTTTCTGAGTATTAGTTTTCTGGGTTTGTTCTTTATGTTTGTGAATGTTCTTCGTGATTGTGAATTATGAGAAACAAATAACATATTTTAATCTTGTTTTTTTTTTGTTTTTTTGTTTTTCTTGTTTTGGGAGGAGAGAGACATAAAATAGGTGAAAAAAGACTTATTTACCCCTTTTTTTAACAGAGGTGGGTTACGGAGACTAAACGGACCTAACCTCAGGTGGGTAAAGTGTCAAAAATTAAACCACAGGTAGGCACATAGAAATCGGGCCAAACCACAGGTGGGTAAATTGTAATTATCCCTTTTTTTTTTTTTTTTTTTTACTTTTCTCATCTCCGTCGTTAAATTAGAGGATTTCTCTTTCTCTTCTGCCTGCTTTACAAAAATAAAAAGAATTCTAAATATTACAATTTTTTTTAAGAGATTTTCATCCTTTTATATGTATATATAGCCAAAGCCACCGACTATTATCACCGACATATCCGTGTCAATTACCAAATATCAATATAATTTTTTTTTTTTTTAATATTACTTGGTGGATGAGGAAACCTTTACCGTTGATTAGCGACTAAAGAGAACTTAGGGTTGACGGTATACTTACTGTATAGCTCTGTTTGAGAGAGAGAGAGAGAGAGAGAGAGAGAGAGGAATGAATATCTCAGCCGCTTTTAGGGTTTCAGTTTTTCAATTGTTATGATGATAGTGACACTAATGATATGATAGGTTTGTCCCACTCGGGTTTGAATTTTGAATCTAGCAATTGAATATTTGGAAATAAAATATGAATTTACCAATTGTTAAAAAAGCATCGAGCGAAAAAAGGATCAGTGATAACAGAGCACCATTTCTTTGACACAGACTTGCATCACGCCGCCGATGCAATATTTCTAACACTAGATCTATTGGGAGATCATCAGTGGCCGTCCTTATCCTCTTTCACAACTTGTGGATTGTTTTGACATCCGAATTCTCGTATGAGATTACACTACTACTACTTCTTCTTCTTCTATGATGTTTTTTAACTTTTCTCATCTCCATCATTGAATCGGAGGATTTCTCTTTCTCTTCTGCCTGCTTTACTAAAATAAAAAGAATTCTAAAGATTACAATTTTTTTAAAGAGATTGTTATCCTCTTATATGTATATATAGCCAAAGCCACTGACTATTACCACTAACGTATCTGTGTCGGTTACCAAATATCAATATAATTTTTTTTTAATATTAGTTAGTGGATGAGGAAACCTTCACCGTCGATTAGCGACTAGAGAGAACTCAGAGTTGACAGTATACTCACTATATAGCTTTATTGTTGCTATGCTCCAATTGAGCCATATCAATGTTACATTTCAATCCATTTTGGTCCATTCAATCCATTTCGGTCCAATTCAGTCTATTCAGTACAATAGTTAAAATAATATTGTAAACACATTTCAATATACAATTTGAGTACTTTATAGCTCAATATGATCATGTGCTACAAAAACTGTATTTGTGCATTGCAATTTATGAATGTCTAATTAATTTAAGTTAGTGATATATAGTTATATCTAACTAAACTTATTATACGTGCGTGGGTTCCAGTTAGCTCAACTGGTAAAGTCTTTGATAGTTGTATAAAAGATTTGGGGTTCAATCCCCGCCTACACCAAAAACTGATTGGTGTCTTGGTCTCTTGATAAGAGCTATTATTAGGAGCGGATGTCATACGTGCTTTGCATGTGCAATGAAGATCTATTTTATTTTTTATTTTGGGCTTAGTGAAATAATGTTTAAAAGAAAGACGAAGCTCTTTTTTTTTTTTTATTTTTTATTTTGGGTTTAGTGAAATAATGTTTAAAATTGAGATGAGGCTCTTTTTTTATTTTTTATTTTGGGTTTAGTGAAATAATGTTTAAAAGTGAGATAGAGAAAGTGTCATAATTTTTAGGATATTTCTATACGTGAGAGTTGATAAAAGTTTGAAAGCCTAAAACTTAGGAACTTTTTAAAAACTAGTAAATTACTCTTTTAACCGGTTTATGTTTTTAAATTTAAAATTATTTAACTAAAAAATAGGGTTATTTTTGAGAGTTTAAGAATTTGTGTGAGGATATTTTAATATGCAAAATGATGAAACCCAAACAGAGAATCCTACGCTCAAACAAGGAATCCTGTTATTAATAGTATAGATAGATTATTAGTGATATAATTTTAGATTTTCTTATAAAATAAAATTTATACTAATTAATTGTTATGGATAAGAATTGTTATTCAACTGAAAAACAAACTCATGCTGGTTGTGATATGGTGATATCTTAGAAATTCGAATTACAAAAGAGTCCTACAGTTGGAGGTAAGATAAATGATAGCATTAGCCATTTGATTTAGAATCATTTGTAATTCAAATACCTTTCATTTGGTAAATTCAAACTCTCTTATCTGTATATGGAATATTTCCTATATTAATAAATAGCCAACAACAACAACTGTGTATCCTTTAGACTAGAAAAATTCAAATCCATTTACACTTGTATTTTTACATTAATAGTAGGAAAATGCTAAAGACACAAATTATTTTATATACTTTTTTATAAATTGTTGATGTAATGGATGATTATTGGCAAGTAAAATAATAATATTAGTGGTGAGCCTAGACGAGAGCCAGTAAAATTTGTCACATCAATAATTTGTAAAAAGGCAAAACCCATTCTAACTATAGTTTTTAGTTTGGCAATCCATTCCGGCAACTTTTCTAGTCGCCCAAATAGAAGGAGAGTGTTTAGGAGGGGCGGAGGAGAAGACATTGATTGCAATTCAAGAACTTCTTCCTCGTTTGTTGCACTGATATCCAACGACCGAAGGTGGCTCATTTTCTCCACCACAGTGCACAACGCCATCCCATTTTCTCTCTTCAATTTAGAGATTTCCAACTTTCTCAATTGGCCCAAACTTCCCAATTCTTCAATAAGGGCAATGTTCTTGGCTTCAATATTAAAAAGCTTCTGTAAGGAATGTAGGTTCCCAATGCTGGAGTGTATCTTTACTAATCCTCAAAAATCAATATTGAATTCAGCATCATAATTTTCAGTGTATGCTGAAAGGTATCATAGCTTATGGACCCACTGATCTCTTCTAGTAGCTCGGACACAAGGGAACTGTAAAGTTGTGTGTCTCTAGGTTTTTTAGCTTACCTATGGACTTTGGAAGAATCTGTACTTTGGTATCTCTAAGGCTTAAGTATCTTAGATGGAATAGGTTTCCCACTTCTTTAGGAATGGAATCAATAGGAGCACCTTCAAAATCCATTGTTTTCATGAGCTTGAATTTTGCAAAACAAGTAGTAAGAAAAGAATTGGGCACTTTGTCTACCCCCAATATGAGAATAAAACGAGTTTGGGAACTAGTAATACTCTCCAAAGGAGTATTTACATTGTTCCGAATTGAGAGACGTCGAGCAATTCTCTCAAAATTTAAGTAGTTTTGTATTGACACCAAACGAAAATTCAACTCCTCTGACCTAGAAAGAATAACCTCACGAATCATATCATGAACTCGACAACTTCTGGTTCTACCAACAAAATCAATTCGTGCCACTTGAACCAAGCTTCTACGAATAAGCTGGTTCAAGTAGTCTTGTGCAACTTCTTCCAATGTTATCCCTTGCTTTTCTTTTACAAAACCCTCAGCTATCCAAAGTCGAATTAGTCTTGCACAATTAATGGAGTAATCTTCTAGGAATAAACCACAATATAGGAAACAAGCTTTGAGGTTGTAGGGTAGGTCATGATAACTAAGAGAGAAAATTTTGGAGATGCTTCTTAGTTGTAAATTAGTTTCCAATTCGGAACTAAGACTATCATACAATTTGTGCCATTCACGAACAAACTTGTCTTTGGTTGACAAAAGACCACCTATAGCCACAATTGCTAGTGGCAACCCTTCACATCTCGCAATTATGCCACGTGAAAATTCTACTAACTCAAGGGGACAATGCCCCCCTTCACATTGGAACACCTTCTTGCAGAATAGCTCCCAAGCTTTTTCTAACGGTAGAGATGATAACTTGTACACATGATAATATGGAGATTCTTTGTCAGAAGGAGCAACATCCTCACTTCGAGTTGTGATTATTATTCTATTACCTTTGTCATTCTCAGGGAAACCACATTTTATATGTCTCCAAAATTCTGTATGCCATAAATCATCAAAAATTACTACATACCTTAGTTCATGTAAATATTGCTTCAATACTTCAATCAGTGATGTCTCTTTCATTATGTCAATTTCTCTAGGAGCAAACTCCTTCCTTGATTTGTAGAATTGGTTTATCATATCCCTTAACAGCTCCTCCATCTTGTATGATTGAGACACAGTGATCCAAGCATGGCAATCAAAGTGTATGGTCACCTTCTCATTGTCGTACACTTTCTTGACAAGAGTGGTCTTGCCAAGGCCACCAATGCCAACCACCGAAATCACCATGCGTTTAGATGGTCCTTCTACCAGCAACTTTATCAATTTGTCTTTGGGAGCCTCAATGCCCACAAGCTCATCGTCTGCAATGAAAAGGGATGTCACACATCATGTTTGGGTTCATTGCTTGGCCCCCCTTGCTCCAAGCTATTGAAGCCAAATCTTTCACCTCTCTCTCTAAGTACCTTGAGCTCGTTGTTTATATCTTGAATCTTAGAGGCAATCACATGTCTCGGTTTCAATTTGGTGGTAAATTGAAAAATCTTCAGGAGGAAATGAAAGCGTTTCCTTTGCATTTGAGGATATTTTGCAAAATGAAGTAGGTATTCATCAATTACATCTTCTATGTGATAAGCTGTTTCCCTTACTTTTTTGACCCATGTTAATGTTGTTCATGTCTCCCATCTTGGCCCTTGCATCTGCATCCTTAAGGAAGGAATGAATGCTCTCAAGCTCGTCTTTTTCGATGTTAGCAACTTTCTTATGGATACCCTCCAACAATGACGCTTCTTGGGATAACAACCGGATCAAATGTTGTATAACTAGCTTGACTGCACTTTCTGCCATTTCTCTTCCCTTTATAAATTTGACTATGATAGGCCAAGAATGTATTGACTCATTTGGTAAATTAATCAACTAATTAGTCAAGTTAATTAATTAGATTCAATTTCATGCAATAAACATGGTACCACAAAAGTATATAATATTATACACATTTTTGTACCTTACCTTGTAAATTTTTTCTTTTGTTTTTAGTCAGCCCTTAGGTCTGGTAAAGTGGACCAATTTTTTATTATCATATGGGCCAAAATGGGCATTTTCCTCTTTCGCCCAAAACAAGTAGCAAAATGCCCCTGTTTTGAAACTATTTAGCCATATGCCCCTATTTTAAACTCGATTTTCTAAAAATCGAGTTTCACTGAAAAACTCAATTTTTAGAAAATCGAGTTATAGGCAAAAAACTAAAAATAAAAATAATACATGGAAATCGAGTTCCATGTAACATTTTCAAGTAACTCGATTATCATTAAATCGAGTTTTTCATTGAAACTTGATTTTTTTAAAATCGGGTTTCAAAATAAGGGCATTTTGCTAGATAGTTTCAAAACATAGGCATTTTGCTACTTGTTTTGGGTGAAAGGGGCAAATGCCCATTTTGGCCCATCATTTCCGCAGCTTTGATTTTTGTTTTCTCTTTCTTTTCCTAGCTTCAGTTGCATATTCTTCCACGGTTTTTTTTTTTTTTTTTTTTTTTTTTGGGGGGGGGGGGGGGCGGTGGGGTTAGTTACCATAGTTTCAAAGGAATTTGAGAGAAAAAAAAAAAAAAAAAAGAAGGAAAACTGCTCTTATCTTCTTCTTCTTTCTTTCTTTTCTTTCTTTTTTTTTTTTTAAAGAAGAAGAAAAAGAAAGCTAATTGAAGACTTAAACTATACAAAAGAAAGCCAAATAAAATACAAAGATAAAACTTCCAATAAGAATAGTTTGAGTTGTCACGATAGTGATGAAAATCAAACAACAAAGATCTGTTTTTCATTGTATAGTCTTTCCAAAATAGAAATTCCAACCACTGGCGGCTCCATGTTAGAGATAAGGTGGTCACACGACCACCCTAACCTGGAAAAAAAAAATCATTATTATATTTAAAATTTAAAAATTTATGATTTTTTTACCCTTAAAAAAAATGTGTGACCACCCTAAATTTTTTAAGCCCAATATAATTAAACTTTGGACAAAGTTTAGCAACAAATTAATTGGTTGTATATTAAGGCTACAACTCCACTCAATATATATATATATGATGATGCCGAAAATCGTTAGTAAGTCACACAGTCCTCCCGTGCTCAAGACAACCCCTGCACAACACAGAACAAGAAGACCTTAGGAGAGTACTGGTGTGGTATCGGCCAAAGATCCTTCGAACGTTAAGTTAGAGAATTTCTCACAACTCTAGAATGCCAAAACTATGGTGAATTATGTGTACCTTGTTTTTTGAAGACTCTGGGTTTTTATAGTAGTGTAGAACCGACATTCGTTTCTTGCTTAGGAAGATATTTCCTTATGGGGAAGATCCTCATAAATGTGCATATATTACGGGATCCTTCCCATGTTGGGATTCCACTAACTAGAGTTAACAGTGGGATGCAAGTTATTTCCATATAGGACTCCTTGGAGCCCACTCAAAGCCAAGTGGGCGCCACATGGCCTTGACATCCATCTACCTTGTGTCCGTGTAGCTATAATCCGTCCATATAAAGGGACTATCCATCTATTGTGGGGAGGGGTCCATCCGTCATGTGGCCTATCCATCCTTTGCTTCATTTGTTGCCTTATTTCCGACAGCCCACTAATCCAGTACTGTCAAGTTTACTTAAACGGATCCATCATTCTCGTTTTTATCCCCTTCAATATATATATATATATATATATATATATATATTTATATTTATTGTATATGAATTTTGACAAATACACAATTAGATTACATTTTTTTTTACTTCTATTCTCCATGCTTGCAAAACTTCAAGAAGATCAAAAATTAATAGCTTATGTCATCAATCAAATATTTAAATTTTGAGTTTTTGTAGTCTAAAATTATACGCAAAAAATAAGTTTATGGATTAAATAGTAAATAAAATCTTATTGACATGAAATTTGATTAGTGTTTTAAAAACATAAAGAACATATAATTCAACGGTTAGATTTTCAAAATATGTAGTCATGTTAATTTGTTTAGTGAAAGTTGTAGTCTTAGGTTGCAACTAAGTTTGTAGTTAAGTTTTGTCCATAAACTTTGTTCCTCTTAACAATATATTGAGCCCTGACAAACAAAAAGAAAAATCCAAGAAAAAATTATTTAACTAAAATTTTGAAAAAGATGTAGCTTGCAATATTGATAATAAGATTATCATGCAACGATTCAAAATAAATAAATAAATAAATTTGTAGAAGGAAATTGTAAGATTTTATGTATTTGGGTTTTTTATTTTGCTTTTATTTTTGGTTGTTATCAATATATGAATTTATCCTTTGTTAGATTTTGTTTAAATTATGTTTCTTCATGACCACCCTAAAAAAAATTCCTAGAGCTGCCACTACATTTAACACTAGCTAGTCATCATCAATAGCAGCAGGAACTTTTTGAATATATTGAACATTAGCAATATGATATAAACCACAGTACTAATAGAAAAAAATGCTATTGAATAAATTATTCTTTAATAAAAAATAAAAATAAAAACAGGAACTCCATTTTTTTTGCAAGTTTATTATTCTTGTAGTTTTATATATAGTTCAAACTCAATTGCATAATAACTTAATCAATCTATTTTCTTTAATATAAATTAATCAATCAATGCTTCTCAAGATTAATATACGTGGTCTAAATCAAGTATGGGTAGCCAAAATAATTTAGAACTTTTTTTTTTTAATTCCAATTAACTCATAATCATGTGCTGGGTTCATAATTGGCCTAAATTAATTATGGAGTAACCAAATACTTTAACAATCTTATCTCTTCAACTAACATCTTGGTTAAGGTATCTTAATTATTTTATTGAATCTTCGCTGTGAACAACCATCAATGCCAGTAGAGCTTTTGGATGAAGGAAGAGAAAAGTCAGATCTTTCCTATTGGGTGAGGGAGACTAGGATTTAGGTAAGCAGTCAGATCGTGATCCTGATCTGCTAAACAAAGCATTAAAAGGGAGGATTCTAATGGAAATTTTCAAAGTCTTTGAGTATTGACAAAGGTTTTTAATTTAAAATTTTATAATTTTAACATGATTGGAGTACTTCAAACATTAAAAATTGAACATGATTGGATCCTATTAAATCAATTGATCTTCAAATCAAATTTTTTCCTATAAAAAAATGAACTTTTAAATCAAATGGCAATAGTTAATGTGAATCTTATCAAATTCTTCCTTTTCCAGCTAATGATTGTGATTGTTAATAGAACATCTTTCCCTCTTCTTTGTGTGTGCATGTGTAATTTGTTTTTCAAAAAAAGAATGGGTAATTGTCTCACATTGCTTAAGAGAGTATGTTGTGTATAATATAACTTGCCTAACCCTCTCTTAAAAGTTACGATGGTTTTTTAGTGAAGTTTATGATGTGCCTTTGTGTTAGAATTTCTTTCCCTCTCCTTTGTGTGTGTGTGTGTGTGTGTGTTTGTTTCTAAAAAAAATAAATAAATAATGATTATTAAGAATACCAACTGTAAAGATGTGATTTTCAATTATGTTTTATTAACTTTAATTCTGTGTCAAATTTAATTGTAATTCATCAATCATTTCCTTTTATGTTTGTGGGATTCAATGTAATAGGTTCAATATGTGAAATTGGTAAAGAACTGTGAAGACAGATCATCTCACGACTGGCTCGCGAGTGGAGCAACCCGCAAAAGGTCACGTGAAGAGCACATGCTAGAAGTTGAAGCATTTAGTGTCGTGACTTGGCCAACTTACGACCCGACTCACGAGATGCACTACTAGCTGTTTTGAGTGTCTTTCCTCATTTCTTTACCCATAATATAAAGCCCATATTACCCACAAAATTGTAAGGATAATTTCAGAGAAAAAATCCTAGAAATACATTGAAGAGTTAGAGATTGCTTACCTACAATCCTTTACACATTTCTCTTAGTTTTCCTCATACTCCTTCCTCTCTAATTCCATATCCATTGAGAGGTTCTTAGCCCAAATACATACCTCACCTATTTTGAGTGTTGTGTGTTGTTTTGGAGCTCTTGGGAAGCATCGGGTCATACCATTCTATGATGGATGCAATTGGTGATAATTGCGGGATCTGAAAAGCTAGTGAAGACAATACTCGGTAAAGCTCGTTGGTAGTTGAGACTTGAAGGGTCTAAGTACAGAGGGTAGTCTAGGCTTGGTGGGTCTAAATTGTAATCCTTGTACTCCAACTTATTCACTAGTGGATTGATTCGACTTGGAGGGTCGCAGAGAGGTTTTTATATCGAGCATTTCAGTTTTCCTCTTTGATAACACATCACGGTGTTATCTTGTGTTTGCATCTTTCTTCCCTTACTCCTTGTGTTTTATACTTAATTGTTAATTACGTATGCTCATGCACTAGGTAGTATTTCTGGTTAATTGTGCATTGATTACTCTTATTCCGCATCTAATTGAGTAGATTAAAAACAATTAAGCCGTAATTTTAAAATTGGGGGCCTAATCAAATATAGTTGTTTTACTATCAAGCTTTCACAAGCAATATGAGTGTACTATAAATACAATAACTTGGGCAAACATATGTTTTAATACCAAAACGTGAAAAAACATGAGCTCAATTTTATACACAACTAATGTTTTCTCAACACATTTTATTGAAAACACTCATTTTCGCAATAACCTATCCAAACAGTCTGTTCCATTATGCTTCTTTTCTATTTATTTTGGTTCCCTATCTTTTACTATTTATTTATACTTTGTTGTTTGTTTGTGCAAACTATCAAAGTATTGCAACTATTTGCAAAACTTCCGAGAATTGACAAACGTTTTATTTATTTTCTATTCTTCTCCCTTGTTTTTCCATAACTCCATCAAAGAATGCTACAAAGAATAGTATTTTAAAAAGTACGCTAAAAATCTTATAACTCAACTAATGAATTTTGGTATTTCCAACAAAAATCACCACTATTCAAATCCCTCATCTCCAATTGTAACTATTGAATTTATAATAATAAAAAATTATTTTAAAAAATTACAAAATAAAAATAGTTTCAAATAATTTGATCATTACCAAAAGTCTTATAGCTCAATAGCATATATGATATATGTTCCCCTTTATTAGGAGAATTACGATTCAAATCCTCACACCCTATTGTAATATTGAATGTATTCATGTGAGCTAGAAGTATGACCTTGATTCTGCCTTTAAATAATTTTCTTTATCCAAATTGCCGTAGTCTTTCATTTCATAGAGACATCTATACATGGATTTTGTGCAAAATAATTTTTTTTTTTTTTATACAAGATAAAATTTCTACTCTAGCCTAATCTAAGTATATATGTGTGTGAAACTCCCTCCTGGAGACTTGAACTCCGGCCCTTACCCCCCCACACCCCACAAGCATTTATACTTGTGGAGTGACCACCGCACCAAGGGTGCGCGGTGGCCAAACAGTTTAAGATTATTACTAACACAATTTATGGACTGTATATTAACAGTCATTGGTATGATATCTTCTTGGTAAACTTTTACCCATAAATAAACCCTAAACTCAAAGACATTTTTTTTTTTTTGGAATCAACTCAAAGACAAACTTAAAGTTCAGAAACAGAATTGAACCTAAAAATAGAAATCGACCCAAACAAGGTCAGTTGCTCTTCATTTACGAAATCCAGAGTTTAATAGTAATTTAAAACATGTGGAGATTACTTTTTTTCAGAGGTGAGCTAACTTTTTTTTATCGCTATAAACATTGCATATGGCTGATTTTTTTTGTATATATATTTTTTTAGATAAAGTTTAGCTACAAAATTAATTATAGCCTAAGGGTACAACATTAGATAATAAAATAAACATTACTACATATTTTGAAAATCTAACCGTTGAATTACATGTTCTTTACGCTTTTAATATACATGTCAAATTTATGTCAATCAGCGATTATTTACTAGATGATCTATAAACTTATATTCAATACATAATTTTAAACTTCAAAATCTTGCAATCTAAATAATTTATTAATGACATAACTATTGATATTTGATTTTCTAAAAATTTTGCAAGTATGGATGATATAAGAAGAAGATGTAATCCAATGGTGGATTTGTCAAAATTCACATTCAATAAAAAGATATTAAGTAAAGTTGTAGCTTAAGGTTATAAACAATTTTGTAGTTAAATTTTTTTTTTCCATGAAAAAAGAACAGATAGAAATATAGTTTCGTCTTTCACAATTTATAGAAAAGTATCTTTATATAGTGGCGGAGCCACACACAAGGGTGGAGGGGCCAAGGCCCCCAAAGTTTTTTTTTTTTTTTTTTTTTTAAATCATTTTATAGTAGGTAGATTATTTATATTTTAAAAAATGTAGCTTGTAAAAGTTGAAGTCCCCCCCCCCCCCTCCCAAATTTTAAGTGATTTCAATGGTGCTCTTAAAAGAAAAAGAAATTATATTTAAAATCATATAATTTAAGAAGTTTAAAATCATATAAATTAAACTCTGTAAAAAATAATAAATTTTTATACATGTCTAATATAAGAAATACAAGACTCTTATATACTCATTAAAATTTAGAAGATAATAAATTCTCTTAGTAAATTAATTTGTGTGTGTGTGTGCGCGTGCGCGAAGATTTGTCTTAACTAAGATATTAGAATCATGACTTAGCCCCTCCAAACTAAAATTTTTGGCTTTGCTTATGTCCTTATAAAAATAATTTTTGTTTTTGGAGGAGAATTGTATAGAGGGCAAACATTACTAGGCACTTGCATGCCCATTCTCGATGGACTATCTCCCACTAGAGTGCTATTATTATCATGAACACAACAAATTTACAGAGCCGTGACCAAAAAGACAATTCTAGGAGTACAACGAATTTGCCATGCCCATGCAGAGCAGCAATAATAATAATAAGATTCACTGTAGACCCTGATAGGCTGATCCAAGGCCCAAATAGTCGGCCTAAAATTTCACTAAAATGCCATTCCTCACTGCCCATTATTTAAAAGGGGCTGTCATCATTTAAGGCTCATCCATGAGTCCAACCCATTAACCTTGAACAATTTCCTTGCCTTGGACTTCAGAAGGTATTTTGATTTTTGTCTCTAATAACCAAAGCCCAAAGATAATTTTTGCATTTATGCACTCTCTAGCCCTATTTGGCCATGGAAGCAAGGTTTCTAGGTTTAGCTAAATAAAGACCAATGCCCAGGCCCAATAACTTTTATCTCCCCCAAGTATGTTATTAATACGAACTGGATTTATTTCATGTTCACATTAAATATTATATATTTTAAAGTGTATTCAGCGCTATAACATCAAAATTTTAAATAACAAACAATTATTACATTGGCAAATTCTAAAAACAACGTAGGATTCTCTCAATTTCAAGTGATACAGCAAGATCTTGTTAGGCGAAAAATTTTTTCAAAGTTTGTGCCCCATTTAAACGGTCTATTAATCACATCCAACTGGTTACATGCTCTACTAGCTAGGTAATGCAAAAGCTCATCCAAGCAAGCATGGTAGTTGAGCTTTCCGTTTTGTAATTGATGTGCCTGTATGGATTGTACATGTTATGAGAGTGTGGTCTCATGAGATATCCTCTTATTGAAAACATGATAATCATGTGGCCCCATGCAATCTTCTTTTCATTTGAACTACCCAATCAGTTACCGAATTAACCAAGACATGTTTATCAGTTTCTTCTACAAGTCAAATTATTAACATTATCTTAGTTTGCTAGTTTGTTTGTTCTTCGGAAGAATAAAGAAAACATTCACATATAGTTTACTCTTTCATCATTTTTAGGCAAATGTCAAAAAGTAGAATTTTTAGCTAAATCAAAGCTATTACATGCGAATATATCAGCAAAATACATGGCATATTTAAACCACTCTGAAGAACAAATACAATTTAACTATTTAAGTAAAACATCACCCTTTTGGGTATCATATTCTCAAGAGGTTCATATGCTTAATAGTTAATACAGTGAAATTAAAACATTATTGCAACGATACAATAACGAAGGCTGCTATACAGGGGAGAATCAACCTCTGCTGCTATGGCTGATCGACTAAAAACAGCAAGTATATATATTTTTTGATTTGGCACTTGAAAATCCCTTAAGACATCGACTTTGATGGTTGTCGCCTGAAAAGTATAAAAATAGAAATATAAACAAAGTGATTTGGTATGAACACTGCCAAAAAAAATCATATTTATAATATGTGTAAGGGGAAAATGGAGACTTACAAACTAACTTTGAAAGCAACTAAGCTTTATGGCTCAGATGTCCTACCTATCATAATGAACAAACTTAGTAATGTGAACCATAATGTTAATAAAAGAATTGTCTAAAAACTTATAGATTTTAAGAGTGGTTATACTTTATAGGATCACAAACTATTTCACAACTTTTTGCCACAATTCTGACATGACAAATTGTAAGTAGTTGTCTATCACTTACACATGGATCCATAATTTTTTCTTCACCATTCACACTGTCACATCACAATTGTGGCAAAAAAATTGTGTAATAGTTTTTGGTACTTTATTTTTTTCAAATTTTAAACTTCTCTTACAACAATGAAATTCTAAGAATTAAGTTTTATCTCACAAAAATGTTACTATAAGGTTGAATTTAATCAACCATTTTGTTGGCTTTATTCCGTGCCAAATTTGCTTATAATTTAGCATTTAGAAACCCTGTATTTAGGTGGAAATCATGTAAGGGTAATATGTGAGAGAGTGTGAAGAAAAGTTCAAGAGTGTTCACTCAAGTAGGGCCTTGCGACTAGATCTCGCAACTGGTGAGTCGCCAAAAGAGGCACACGTGTGAAGCATGTAGGGGAGCTAAAGAGTCACGCCAGTTAAAGCACTACAGGACAAAACTTCCAGTCTGGCCAGGCAATTAGCTCACAACTCAAACTTGCGACTCAATCCAATAGTGAGCCTGAGTCGCCAGACAGCTCAAGTTTGCTATGTATTTGTGAGAGTTTTCCCTTCTTATGTAAAAGAGAAAGTGTGTGCATTTCATGACATAATATTTCTTTATTAAGCATGTTATAATTCTTATTCTTGCCACGACAACAAGATGCAAACAAACAATAAAACTCTGGTTGATTGAATTTTGAAAGAGAGTTTCATTAATTATTGTATCACTCTCATCTATATCTATATATATAATAACAGGTAAAGCTAAGAGAAACTCAAATTAGAATTCCAAATTAGAGTTTCAATTTTGCGCTATGTGTCATAAATTATTTATTCTTAAAGAGTTTTATTTCTTAATTTTTGAATCAAATGTGGGATCACATTATAAATTTTATCCAAGTGAGTTATTAAGTACAAAAACCAAATAGTCTAAAATAAATGAATCGTAAAAAAAAATAAAAATAAAAATAAAAAAGAGCTTCACAATAATTTTAGAAAAAACATAGACAATTTACATTTTATACCTAATAATATCCTTACAAATTTTTTTAAAAAGTTAACAAAATATAAAAATGACTATCAATAGTATTTAAATTATATATATATATATAGATGAATTATATTATGCATCTTATTATATATCCTTAAGTGTATCCATGCATATACATGGGGTTGCAAGCTAGTTGACATAAATAGCACATCCTAGCATAGAAAAAGACAAGTACAAAAAATTAATCCAAAGCACTTAAAAACAGATGTAGAAAACCAGGCTCAAAATTTTGTGGTTGGATCCTATATAAAATGAGATATGCTAGTGCCACATAAAGTGGCACAACTCATGTCACAACTCGCCCACGTGGCGAGTTGTGAGTGGTAGAGAGGTGACCCCATATGGACTCACCATCACCTCTCTACCACGCACAACTCGCCACGTGGGCAAGTTAATGGAATGAAATATTTCGGTACCGTTTAATACCGATGTACCGTTTCGGGTTTACCACTATTTTATATAATATATATTATATTAAGAATTATAAAATTTCAAACTCATATTTCACCAATTATGTCAAATCTCAAACTTAAAATATCACTCCCAATAATAATAATATGGATAATAAACATTTTTTAAGAATATATTAATATAATAAGTCATATCTGTACATTTCTTTATATTGAAAACTAGAAAAAGAAAAAAAAAAAAGTTGCTTCTCAAAAAAAAAAAAAAAAAAAAAAAAAAACTAAAAGGTTCAATTAATGTGATGCAATTAATGCATCACATAACGTGGGGCTCAAAACTGAAAAAGAAGTAAAGGCTGAACCATTTAGCCCATCTTTTATTAAAAAAATATAAGGGTATGTTTAGTAATTATTTTTTCTATTTATTTTTTGTTTTCAAAAACAATTTTCTATTTTTGAGACTAAAAAATTTATTTAGCAATCCAAAATGGACAGAAAACAAAAACCATTCTCAAAACTCAATTTGTGAAAGAAATTGAAAACATGCAAAAGGTTGTTTTCAGTTTCTAGTTTTCAAAAATCAATGAAAATACGCATTTGATTTAATGAATCTGTCTCATTTAATGAATTAGCATTAGAGTTCAAATCCTAGTAACAACATATTTTAGTATTTTCTATTTTTTTCTTCAAAAAACTTTTTTTTTTTAATTTCAACTAACCAAACATGTTTTTTATTTTAAAAATACAAGAAAATTGTTTTTTCTTCATATTCCCCAAAACAAGTTTTTGAAAATAGAAAATAAAAACTGTTACTGAACATAATCTAAGTTTTCAACATTTCCAAGGCTACTCACATGTAAAAGGGCTTAGGAAATTTCAAATAAAATACAAAACAAAGAAAGAGAAACCACATAGCAATGTTCATTGTTCAGCAAAAAAGAGAAGAAACCAAAGTAGTGGAGACGGACAGCAGACAAGAAGAAGAAAAATGCCTAAATATTGTACTTAAGTTATATATATATATATATATATATATATAACTGCCATTAACTAATCTTGATAGCTAATTAACTAATCTTGACAATATATATGTACTCCCTTTAAGGAAATACATGTTCCTTCGACGTGTGGCCATCATCACTACCAAAGCACCATGTAGTACCTTAAGAGTTCCATTCTCCATAACAATATTGAAACCCTTGGATTCTAACAATCCAACTGAGATGAGATTCTTCTTCAAATTAGGTATGTATCGAACCTCATTCAGAAAAAAAGAAATGTTCCATCATGGAGTTTCAACTTGATTTTACCTATTCCCAAAATCTCACAAGTTTGGTCATTACCCATGTTGACTGAACCATTCGTAAACCTACACGGTGATTTGATCATTTCTCGTGTGATTTGTTTATGAATGGGGAAAACCTACACGGTGATTTGATCATTTCCCCATTCATGTCAATCTTCAAATAAATCGACATGGTAATTTATTTACGAATGAGGAAAACCTACACGGCAAAAACCCCACCAGGTGATTTTAAAATCACCATTCCCAAGAATCCACTATTATCACAACAAATGGTTACAAGTAAAGGAATCTCAGTACCTTATACCAACCTACAGTTGAACTCTTACCCCAATACTCAATTGGACTTGTTCTGTAGTGACAATCTCTCATTTTGATGCATGGCTCCCAATACGTGATTAACCAATTGCGCAGATCCCAATACGCGACTTCAATCACCAACTAGAGAAGGTTGTTGGTTGCAAAGTTCTTCAGTTTATCCAGACGATGAAGATCGAGAAGCTCATTGGTTACAAAACCCTACGGTGCACAAACACAACAGCTTCTTCACAAGAAAGATGAACTAGGACAAATTCTGTCTCTGGTCACAATTTGCTTGAACAAACTTTGCTCAACACTTGTGCAACTTGTGTCACCTTTTACGACTCTTAAAATAATCCTTTTATATGTCTAGGGTTGTGAGAAAAGAAAACTCAAACATACAATCACGGATTGGAATCAAAACAAAACTGAAACTCTGTTTTTCATAAACCTCGACAAATACCCTATCTGTCGAGCTGCTATCGAGCCACGGGCTAGAACAGCTCTTCAAGGCTCGATAGATTTCTAGCTGTCGAGTTTTAATGAACAGCACTTTCTGCACTTGAATCTTGGACAGACTTACATAGTTTTAACACTTAAAGTTGAAATAAGGTTTCTCGAAGCATTAAACACATCCTAAATCTACCCAAATACAAGTAAAGTGCGTTTTATCAAAGGATTAGTCAATTATATAAAATAGTGACATATGTTCCTAACAAGTAAACCACATATGTCCTAACACAAGCCCATATGAAGTGTAGGGTTTTATGTTTTACCTTAAGTATAAAAGAAAAAACTCTAGACACGTTTTAGAAGTTGTTGCTTATGCTATGTGTATAAATCTCTTGTGAGATCTATAGGTGTTTGCCTTCGTACATACTTAGGGTTATCAAGATCAAGATTAATGTCAAGAGCTTGGTGATTGCTTCATTTGCTGCAGAAAGAGCTTAAAGAAAAACACAAGTGGGAATACTTGTGGTTGATGTGAATCCAAAAAAGAAGTAGGCCGTGGACTCGAAGTTGTCACGTGGTCGTAGCAGTAAGTTTTTTACTCGAGGTAGCAATAGGATGTTAGTGGTCTAAGTCACTATTGTAAAACTTCAATTCTTTTATAGTGGACCTGTTTTACCTTAAGGATAGCTAGGTTAAATCCTCCCCAGGTTTTTTACCGGTTTGGTTTTCTTAGGTTATCATATCGTTGTGTTATTTATTTTCCGCACTGTTTCAATAAATTGTTTTACTTGTGTTAACCTAGATTTGAATAATTTACCTAAGTTAATCACTTGGCTAAATAATTAAGTTAATATGTTTGTGTTTAAGGGCTCTAAAAATGTACATGTTTGTTGCTTCTTAGATTTCCATAAAATCAGAGATTCACCAAGAAAAACACAAAATCCACTTATTAATCTTCTAGTATCAGGGTAGGAAGCCCAGTATGCATCAGCAAAAGCCTTTAAGTGTAGTTCTAATTTGCTTGAGAAGAACAAACCTTAGCCTAGTGTACTCTTCAGATACTGCAAGACCTTATTAGCTGCTTGCAAATGTGGTTCTCTAGGATGTGCCATGAATTGGCTTAATCTATTCACAGCAAAAGTAATGTCAAGCCTAGTTATAGTCAGGTATAACAATCTTCCTATCAACCTTCTGTAGGAACTCGGATCTTGCAACTCCTTCCCTTCATACTTACTAAGTTTAAGATTCTGATCCATAGGTATTCTTGCTGGTTTACACCCTAGCATACCAACATCACCCAATACCTCAAGTGTATATTTCCTTTGACATAAATTGATGCCATCAGCAGTCCTTACAACTTCAAGACCCAAGAAAAACTTCAAATCACCTAAATCTTTCAACTTGAATTGTTGATCCAACATAACCTTCAACTCATCAACTGCTTGCTTATTATCACTAGCAATCAAAATATCATCAACATAGACCAAAAGAGCAATAAAAGAGGTAGAATTCTTCTTAGTGAAAAGTGAGTAGTCAACCTTGGACTATGTGAAACCTAAAAGAAGTAATGTAGTGGAAAACTTGGCAAACCATTGCCTTGAAGCTTGCTTTAGTCCATATAAGGACTTAGTAAGCTTGCATGCCACCACCCCCCCCCCCCCCCCCCCCCCGCCCACCCTTCTTACTGTGGAAGCCTGGTGGGAGATCCATATAAACCTCTTCCTTCAAATCACGATGAAGGAAGGCATTGTTAACATCAAGCTGACAAAGATACCAGCCTTGCATAACAGCCACTGCAATAAGGCATTTGACAGTAACAAGCTTTGCAACAGGAGAGAATGTTTCAAGATAATCCAAGGCCCTCTTTCTGAGTGAAGCCTTTAGCCACTAACCTGGCTTTATACCTTTCCACAGTGCCATCAGATTTGTACTTTACCTTATACACCCACTTACATCCAATGGTCTTTTTATGAGGTGGAAAAGCAATGAGGGTTAGCTTCAAGGGCAGAAATCTCAGCTTCCATAGCATCTCTCCACTTGGGATCTTGAACTGCTTGGTGATAGAATTTGCGCTCCTCAATTAAGGAAATGACATTACAGAAGTGCAAGTGCTTAGGAGACAATCTGTGAGAAGACAAGTATGAAGATAAAGGGTATGCAATGCTGGATGGAACCTGAGACACTTGATTACACTTATATGCTTGCAAATAGGTAGGCTTGTGAGAAATCCTAGTGGATTTTATAAGAGGAGGATCAGATGAAGGAAGAGGAGTAGGTTGAGCGGTATGGACAGAAGTGGATTGATCATGGTGATCAAGAACAGCAATGGACTGATCATGATGATCAGAATGAGCAATAGGAGTGGTAGTAGAATCTAAAGGTATAGGTAAAGAACCAATTAGAATAGAAGAATTAGAAGGAAGTAGTTATACAGAAAAGATGTCAGAACAAGGTTGGGAAGTAGGGACAGGCTCAACAAGAGGTGTGGTGTCTGCAAGAGGAACAGGAACATAAATTGGACAAGTAGGAGAGTCAAAAACACGTTTATCTGGTGCAGATGAACCAGATAAAGGAAAGGACAAGGAAGGGGAACCAAATAAGGAATGTGAAGAAGTTGAAAAAGGAAAAGTGGAAAAAGTGGACTCATGGAAGACAACATCTCTAGAGATAGAAATCTTCCTAGTATGAAGGTTAAGAACCTTGTAACCTTTCATATTAAAAGGATAGCCTAAAAAGACACAAAGTGTAGCTCTAGAATCAAATTTCAATATGTGAGCAAGAGGAGTTGAAACAAAGCACAAACAACCAAACACCCTAAGATGAGTAAAGGAAGGCTGTTTATGAAAAAGAAGCTCAAAAGGGGATTTGTGGTTTAACAAACGCATATGCAACCTATTAATCAAATAAATAGCTGTCAAAATACAATCACCACAATATTTTGAGGGAAGATTGGATTGAAGCTTAAGGGTTCTAGCAACATTCAAAAGATTTTGATGCTTTCTCTCAACCACAGAGTTTTGCTGAGGTGTATAAGCACAACTCTTTTGATGTACAATGCCATAATCATTATAAAAATTGGGCAGAGAAAATTATGGGGCATTATATGATTTAATTGCCTTAATAACAGTGTTAAATTAGGTCAAAATCATGCTATAGAAAGAGATTAAAAGATGTTTGACATCATACTTAGTTTTCATGAGATATACTCAAGTAGACCTTGTGGCATCATCAACAATGGTAAGAAAGAACCTAAAGCCATCATGAGTACAAATAGAATATGGACCCCAAACATCCACATGAAGTAAAGCAAATGGTTTAGAACACATATTGTTGATTGAAGGAAATGGTAGCCTTTTTTGCTTAACCAAATGACAAATAGCACAAATGTCACTACATTTAGTAGAAAATGAAGGAAATACCTCTTTTAAAGATGACATTTTATTAAAAGAAGGATGTCCTAATCTAAAACACCACAAGATTGACATATCTTTATTTGAAATAGAAGCTGAAAAAGCTGACTTGAGGGTCTTATTGGTGGAAAGATGATCTGACAGAGAAGGTGTAGTCTTAGAAGTGGATTTCTGCAGTAAGTACAGACCATTTTTGACCTCACCCACTCCAATTGTTCTCCAACAAGAAAGGTCCTGAATGAAAAAAAATTGAGACAAAAACACAAGACGGAGAGGCAATCTTTGAGTGAGTTGACTGAGAGATAAGAGATTGAATGAAAATGATCAAACACAAAGAACATGTTCAAGAATAAGAGAATTGGAAAGTTTAACAATTCCAATGTGAGTGACATGTGCTGATTCACCATTTGGTAACTCAACAACACAGTGAGAAACAACAATGTAAGTTTGAAAAAGGGAGATAGAGCAAGCAATATGATCACTTGCTCCTGTGTCAATAACCCATGTACTACAACCAAAAGCAATTCTATTCACAAGCTTAGCAGAAAAGATGGAACGCTTGAGATTACCTGCCAAAGGTGTAGATTGAGAAGCTAAAGCTTGATCGGAAGAAACACTATTGGCCATGGCAATAGAACTATTATGAGCATCAGTCCCTCCAATCATGGCAAACAATTTCTGACATTGCTCCAATGTAAAAGGAAAAGGTTGTTGTGTAGTAGCAGTTACAGACTCTTAAACAGAATCAAGAGATGAAACTTGATTTGCCCTTGCTTTGGTCTTATATCCAGGAGGATAACCATGGGTTTTGTAACACTTCTCAACGATATGACCAAGCAATCCACAATGGCTGCAAGTAGGCCTCTCTTTTCCTTTCTTGAAATTCTTGGAACCAGAACCAAGATTCATTGCCTTTGCTGCGAGGGCTGTGGATTCAACAAAAGGGCCATTGTTGTTGTTTTGTCCAACTGACCTCAGCTTTTCATCTTGGACCAACAATGAATACACCTTGTCAACTGAAGGAATAGGATCCATCAATAAAATTTGGCCTCGAATGTGAGAGAAAGAACCATTGAGACCCATTAGAAGCTACATAATTGCTTTTCTATGATGAAGATTGGAAATCTTTTCATTCACATGACATATGCACTTCTCACAAGAACAAAGAGGAAGTGGTTCATAGTTTTGTATCTCATCCCACAAGATTGAAAGATTAGTAAAATAGTCACTCACAAAGAGTTCCCTTTGAGAAATGCTGGCAAGAACTTTCTGCAATTGGTAAACCCTAGGTCCATTACCTCAAGAGAACATGTTTTGAAGCTTCTTCCAAACATCCTTGGCAATCTTGCGATACACCATACTAGTTGCAATTTTAGAGGAAACACAATTGATGATCCAGGAAACCACAATGTCATTGCATCATGCCCAACTTTGAACAAGAAGAGGAATGTTCTCCATGGCAGAAGTCAGAGAAGCAAAGCCATTAATCAACCAAAATTTATTTTTGATTCTAAGAGCTCTCTCCATTGATCGTGCCCATTTAGGGTAATTTTCTCCTCCAATTAGTGGCTGAGATACAAGAACTGCACTAGGACTCTCGGCACGGTGAAGAAAGAATGGATGTGATTCATCAATGGTGATGCTCGTAGATGCTTGATCAGAGGACGCCATTGATGAGGCTTCGAAGAAGAAAACCTAGCTTTTGGTGAAGAAACTAGACGAAGAAACTAAGCGGAAGCAAAAGTTATTGCTCTGATACCATATCAGAAAACAAAGGAAACTTCTAGAGAAAAGAACTCTATCTTTCATTGAATTGAATCAAAGATACAATCATGTGTATATATTTACAACAGGGACTATAACTAACTTTCCCTCCAGTAGTAACAGACTAACAAACTAACAGATTCACTCATGTGCCTATCACATGCTAACTTAAATATATATATATATATATATATATATATATACAGAGACTAACTACATGCTGTTTACTCCATCTGTTATGAAACAGTGATGTCGTTTACTGTACAAACTTGTTGTTTGGTACTTTTCCTCTATTCTTTGCTCTTAACTCTGCTCTTATTTCTATCAATTCATTTAGTATCTTGACAAGAAGCACAAGTGAGGAAAATGAGATGTAAGCCAATATATCGAGCAACAAGATAAGGCAACTTTTCAAACACCACACAAAAAAAAAAAAAAAAAAAAAAAAAAAAAAAAAAAAAATTCAAGGTGATTAGCTAATAAATTGAATGCAACAAACAGAAAATTAACGTATACTTAGCAACTGTCACTGAATTTTTATGTCTAATTCTTAATATAAGATCATCTAAGATGTTCCTCTAAATAAACATATTAAATACACTTAATATCTTTATCAAGAAAAATGAATGTGAATGATACGGATATTTATACCTTGAATTCTCACACCACTGGCTAGCTTTAAGGCCCTGGATGCTTCAAAATCCCAAATAATAATCACATATGAGAATTGATAAAATTCTAGCGCTCGTTTGGTAACACGTTTTCAATTTGCACTTTTTCAAATATAGTTTTCTAAACTTCACTTTTTTCTAGGTACAAATTTTCAAGCAATCCCGTTTTCAAAGGGCTGAAAAAAGGCAGCACCAAACAGGCACTAAAGTGAAGCTTGTGACAACCTTCTGACTGCCATGTTTGAGAATCAAATCGAAGTTTGTGTGTGTGTGTGTGTGAGAGAGAGAGAGAGAGAGAACCAAGAAGAAGGACAACAAATCAATGAACCAGAACACATAAAACATTTTACCGAATAACTTCAGGTTCCTTCATCTCTGGCAGCGGTGCAGCAATAATGGGATAAACACATAATAGGATGGGGTTGAACCCCATAAACTGCAAAAGAAGCCTTCTTGGCAATCTTTTGATCACTAGTGAGGGATATCTATCATGCAAACTTTTAGCCATACCATTTTTAGGTTGCTCATTCTTCATACAGCTGACAAAAGCAAACAAAGTTAAAGACTTAAAGGGTTATGCTACTCAAAATAAAGGTCTCTATTTTTCTCTAAAGGATACATATAGATACCAATCAAAAACATAAAATTTAGATTTTAAGGCATCATTTAGGTTTTGGATATACTAATCGTCTTCATATTTTTTACAAGACAAGAAAAAAAAAATACCATGCTAATGTATTAGACACTATGTCCTTGCATCCACTAAGATATGTCTATCATGTGTTTTTGCAGATCTCAGTAAGTAACCTCAAGCCGATGCTTGTGTCAGCTTGTGACATAAGAACTGCAATCATTTTGTGATAGAGCATCGAACACAAAGGCTTAATTATTTAGTGAGAGACCCAACAAGTGCATAAACCACACCAATGTCCTCAACCAACCAATGCAGGATCCTCCAATTTTTTTGTTAACATTAACAACATTCGGTTTCATAGATCTTAAATGAAACAAAAAATTAAGAAAAGAGAAAATAAAAACATAGCCAATAATTGTTTCGTACACCTCAAACCCTAGGGCATTAATGAAAAACTTCCTAAATACGCATCATTCCCTGCCAAATCGGAGATAATAAACCTTATACATATACTATACTATAGGTATAACCTATACCTATAGTATATACTATACTATAGGTATAACTTATACCTATAGTATAGTATAGGTATAGGGTTTATAAACACATTAGCCCCTGTCGCATCCTCCCCCCTGCCAAATCAGAGGAGATAATAAACCTTATACCTATACTATACTATAGGTATAACCTATACCTATAGTATAGTATAGGTATAGGGTTTATAAACATTCGGTTTCATACATCTTAATTTTTTGTTTCTATTTTGTGGGACAATAGTAAATGAAGTGGTTTAAGGTTGGTGAAGTTTCTATTTCCTTTTCTCTTAATATGCATTTGAGATGAGCTGAATTTTTCAGTTTATTTTCACTTTCAGCTTATTTTTGCTACTATTCATGGTTTTACAGCGCTTTTTTATACTATTTATGGGTCTCACAATACTATTTAACTTATTTTTTAACCTTTTTTTCTATACTTTATGAAAAAAATTTCAATTTCAGTTAAATAAATAGTTCCAAACAAACATTTAATGTTCCCATCTACTTGGCTTTTTTACAGGTTTCTAAGGATATCTAAAATCCTCAGCGGCTACTCTTAACTGATTTTTTTTGGTAGAATCTACTCTTAATTGATGGCTCTTTTGAGTTTTGAGTTTCATATTTTTGAGCTGTGGGTTTCATGGGGATGTGGATGACTTAATTTTGTGTTGATTTTGGGTAATATGATCAGTGGAGACTACTTGGTTGGCTTTCCTTGAAGGTTTGCAGCCTATAGTAATAGAAGTTGTTGAATTTGGGGATTATGTCATAGATAAATCTAACATTAAATGCAAATCGGAGTGAAATATGGAACTTTGCGGCAAATATACTTGCTTTTTAACTTGTTGATTCACACGTGGGACACTTGTGGTCTCATAGAATTGCATGTTCTGCAAGCCCACGTGCCAATTTCTTCTCGGCTCAAAAATTCCGAAAGGTCCTTTCTTGCACTTTATAAATAGAAGGTGGTATATTGTGTTTTCATTGTATGCAACATCTCTATCACATTATGTGGGTACTATAGGTGGATGAGATACATAAATGTGAAAAAGGTACTACATTTAGCATAAATAAAATATATTTTTTTCAAATCACACCTCTAAAAGTTCTCACAAGGGATGTGGCTTGGTGGTAGAAGTTCTCATATCGCTTTACATGATTTTTGGCGGGAGTTAACAATTCGAGTAGTGACGCTGCAACAAATATGATGTGTCCATGATGGTAGTCACATCAAGGCCCCAATAATATACATAGTATTATCTATTGCCGTCACGTGGCATGACGTTGATGAGTCCATACCGAAGACCATTTTTTATTATTAAAAAAAAAAATGAGGTTCCCCCCAAGAAATATCCCTTCAAGCTTCAAGTGGGATTGGATCACATAGGATGAGATGAAGTAGAAAAAAACATGGTCTTGATCTTGCTTCAGTTTTTTTATTGACTGGGCCTTTTTAGAAAAATAGCCCTCAACAAATTGATAGGATTTTAAATGTCATAAGATTGATTTTGAAACTAGTGAAAATATGAAGTTTAATTTGAAAGAGTTAAAACTTAAGGTTTTAAATTGAAACTTTCATTTGAAACCACCAGTAATATCTTTGCCACGGCCTTAAGTATTCCATTCCAGTTACTCCCTATTTTTATTTTGACAAAAATTCAAAGTAGATTTCTGAAGAAAAAAAGAAAAAGAAAATGAAGCATACCCCGATTACTATAGGCTAGTTGGGGATTATGTCATAGAAAATGAAGCCTTTGGTATCTGTCATTTATCTTGAGGAGTAGGAGAATGGCTAAAAGTTGTGTGCTCTTTGAAGCAAAGTAGTAGTTTTGACGAAAATTTAAGTCCTTAGTGAAAACATTAAGCCTTGCTTTATAGGCTTTTTAGGTTGAAAGGGCAAGTGTTAAAATCTGTTATTTTCTATTTGTCATATTGATTTTGAATCAAGGTGGTCAATACCGTACTGTACCGGCCTGCACTGCTAGTATGTACCGTACCGGTACATGCACGGGTACTGAAATGTCATCGTTTCATACTGGTTTAAATACTGGCCGTACCGGCCAATCTCAGGCATTTTGGCTAGTATAGAAATAAGCTCTTTTTTTTTTTTCTTTTTTTTTTTTTCCAGTTTTGTATTTTTTGAATTTTTGTAAATGCAGAATGGTAACTTAATTACATTAACTTATTAGTATTATTTATTTTCTTAGTAAGCTAAAGTCTAAATTCTAAAACCATGAATAATTTGTTTTAAATTGAGGTAATGTTTTATGGTAAACTTTTATTTTTATTATAATATGTGTATATATATATATATATATAAATATAAAAAATAGCGGTAAACTCAAAATGGTACACTGGTATTGACTGGAATCGAAATATAACGTTCTACTAGTCAAACCGGTACAGCTTCCAGTACGAAATTGACTCCCTTGATTTGAATTCATATTAATGTCTTATTATTTTAAACAAAAAAATTTTGGTGTTGGAAAGCATTATATGGATGATAAATTGATAGTTATGCTATGTTTGGGTGATATTTTCATAGGAAATTTATAATAAACACTACAACAAAAAATGTCTATTATATCAAATGTTAATACAACAAAATATGTATATAGTATTTTTAGACAAAATATCGCATTTACGAGTTAAAATTGTTGCAAAAGTAACTTAAAAGTGTTAAATTATTGCATCAACAATAATAAGTTGCAATAACTTATAATTTTCAGCTGCAATAGAAGCTTTAATATATTAGGAAAAATTGTTGCAATAACTTAAAATGAAAGAATCGTTGCAATAAATTGATACCAATTGTTTTTGCAATCTATTGCATGAAAATTTCGAATTAATAGCTTATTGCATCGAAGTTACCATTGCAATAATTTGATATTAATTATTTTACAATTTATTACAATGACAAACACGTAATTGCAATGAATATATCATTGCAATAACTTGGTATCAATTATTTTATAGTCAATCGTAGAGATAAAATGAATTAATTATCTATTACAATGAAAATATCATTGTAGAAATTTAATCTGATTTATTTTGTTCAATTATTTGCAATCTATTACAACAAGTTTCGTTAAATAATAGCCTATACTTACAAGATATTCGAAATAGTAAATTGTTTATTGCAACAATATATATATATATATATATATATATATATCATTGCATCAAAGTTATTATTAAAATATTTGGAGTTTATTGCAACAAAAAAATTTGTTGCATAAACCTATTACCTCAAATTTTATTGCAACATCTTGTATCAACAATTGCAATTACTTTAATGTTATTGCAATGGTTTTTTTCGTTGCAATAAACATTTTTTCTTGTAGTAAAAGGGATTTACAATAGGAATAAGGAATTAGTCTGCTCACTATGCCATAGCTTGAGATTTCTAAGACCAATTAACTTGCCCTAGGGTGGGCTATAAAAGGATATTTCTCCATAAGCAAGAAGTTAGCAGAAAGGAGACCTTTCTCTGTCATCTTGAGTCCTAACTTGTTAACTAAGAGAGTTGGAGTGCAAAGATATATATCCAAGTTGACTTTGAAAAAAAATTTCTTCGAATCAAAGGGATTTGCATTTTGCCAGCGGTATGACTGTTTTAAATTTTTAATAGCAGAAGCTATGTCTCTGTCGTTTCATATCCAATCAGTTGAACAATGAAACTTAAACTCTTGGTTACGTATTGGCTGAGGATCCAAATCACACTTGGGTAGGATCTTTTGTGCATGGTTGAGAATTATGTGCATGGTCATGTGTGGAAAATGAGTGCTCCATCAGTTTGAAATAACTAGGGAAAATGTTTATTTGTGATTCGCATGCCACCATTTCTCGGTAGTGAATGGTCGCCTTACTTGTTCATCTCATTTTCTACAATTGGAGTATTGGTATTGACACGTCCCTTTTAGGAGTTTGATTACGTTTATATTACTAGAAATAGTTATTCCTTACGAAGAACTATTCTTAAAAATGATGTGGGTTCTAGTTAATTCAACTAGTAAAGTCTCTGATAGTTGTATAAGAGATCTGGGGTTCAATCCCTGCTTACACCAAAAAACTGATTAGTGTCTTGTTCTGATGATAAAGAACTATTGTTAGGAGTGGAGGCTATAGGTTAAAACTCTCTATAAAAAAAATTTAAAATGATGAATAACTATTCATTTTTAAAAAAGGTTGTAATACTATTACTTAGTAGGTGTAATAATTTATAAAATTAATATATTTTTAAATAAACTAATTTTCCTCATGCTCAAAACAAGTATGAAAATAAAAAAATATGTAAAAAATTAATATCTCTCTCATATTTTAAAGAAATATTATTTTAAAATATATATAATTGTATGAGTAAGATGTTTACTAAAATATGTCTTTTAAGTTTTATTATAATATTACATCTCACAACCAAATTTATGAATATATTTAGTTATTCTATTAAAACACATTTTATTTTCAGTAATAAATATTATAATTTTTGTTGTAATTCTCTTTCAATACACTACGTGACATGACTCATTAATAATTATGACACTTTTGACAGTATTTATAATTTGTTGTTTTAAATAAAATTTGTATTTAATCTTTGCATCTGGCGCATGCTTATTTTAATTAAGGTACACAACAATCCAAATTAAAAAAAAAATAATAAGGTAGTTCATTTACCCAAAATTTCTAATTTAATTTTTTTTAAAATTAATTAAAAATGGTATAATAATAGAGTTCTCATTGCATTATTATAAACACATTAAAACTATCTATCCAATTCTACTATAGATTAAACTCTATTACTAAAATTCTTTAAAACCTTATTTCGATTACAATTTTATTAGTATTAAAAAGTTTGAATTTATTATTGTTATTTTTTTTAAATCATGTAAAAGAAATTACTAGGAAGTAATCCTTTCCTTGAAGGAGACTTCATGCCTGCCTTGCTTTCTATCTTTCCGAGTCACACCCGTACACAAACACCACCTCATCCTTACTTTCCCACCGATTACATCACCCAAGAGTACACGTACCCACGAAACTCCCATATAATTTCCAAGTAGTTTAACTTTAAAAATGTTATAAATTATTTCACAATTTTTTATATCATAATTTTAACGTAATAGATTGTGAGTGGTTAAGCATCGCTTATATATAGACCCATTATTTTTTGACTTGGTTTAAGTCTAGTATATTTTGTGCACTGGACCCGATTAAATAGTGATACATATTAAAAAATTGACACACGTCATCATCAACCGATCTAGTACTACTGGATACTAGACCTAAGCTTAACCTATTATTTTTCCTTACCAAGCATACTTTTCCACCAATCACATTTTGCCACGACAAAAAATTGTGAATTTTTTTTTTTTTTTTTTTTTTTTTTGGGTAAAAGACTTTTTCATAATTTTCAAGCCTCTGCCAAGAAACTCCCACAAAGTTTCCAAGTCCCTACAGGTATCCCAATCAATACCCCACCGTAGACCGCCCGAGTCTCCCTCTAAAAAAAAAACATCTTTAATAATTACAAATAATTGTTTATATAAAAAAAAAAAATTTAAAATAGAAGGATCTAGAAACCCTAGTAGAGCTCACTATATAACGCGCCCCTCACAACGCCCTTTGAATACACTCTATTCCTCCTCTTTCTTCTGAATCTCAGAGAAACTCTCTTCGTCTTCTTCCTCTTCTTTCTTCTTTGAAACAAGTTTTGGGTTTTTGGGTTTTTTTTCTTTTTAGAGAGAGAGAATGGCGGATACTGAGACGTTTGCTTTCCAGGCTGAGATCAACCAGTTGTTGAGTTTGATCATCAACACTTTCTACAGCAACAAGGAGATCTTTCTCCGTGAGCTTATCAGCAATGCTTCTGATGTATGTTCCTTTATCTCCTTCTCTCTTGCTTTCGTTCAAAAAGTTTCGTCTTTTTACTGATTATATAATAACATGCCTCTGTGTTTGATTTTCGATTCGTAGATTTTTTTTTACTGTTTATATTTGTTTATTGTGATATTGTAGTAGACCATGAATATAGATCCATTATGTTTCTCATACATTGGTTTAGATTTATGCCTAAAAGTATTTGGAATATCATAAAAAGGATGAAAATTTTGTTTCTTTTTGCGTTTATATGTGTGTGATATGTTAGTAATTGCATCTGAATGATTTTTTTGACGATTGATATGCCAAGCTATAATGGGTCTAATGAGATTTTGTGATATCTATCTGTTTGGGATTACTAAATTTGTTTCTTGTTCATGTATGCTACTATTGGGAAAATATTAAAACTGTAGTAGCTGCCAGGAAAAAAAAAAGTCTAATTGGCTAATTGGGTTATTATGTATATGACTTTAATCTGTTTAGGATTCTTAAACACGTTTCTATGTTAAAATTTCTGGGATTTTTGATTTTATAAGAGCCCAATTGGATTAAATATGAGTTTTTTTCTTATTATTTATTTTGGGTTATAGGACTACTTAATAAAAGTGGGTTTCTTTTGTTTGTGTTTCTTTGTATTTGAACTTCAATGGCGTTTTGTAAGGATTTTGTCAAATATACATTATGATTGTAGATATAGTTTAGAACTTGACTATGAATCTCTATTTGGGGACTATGTTTAGGTTGTCTATAGATTATGATTGTTGATTTATTTTTAGAACAGGGGTTTTAATATCTTTTTGGTACTATTTTTAGGCTCTTGACAAGATTCGATTTGAGAGCTTGACCGACAAGAGCAAGCTAGATGGTCAACCAGAGCTTTTCATCCACATCATTCCTGACAAGACCAACAATACCCTGACCATTATTGACAGTGGTATTGGCATGACTAAAGCTGGTAAGTTCTTGGTTTGAGTTTGTTGTGAATGATGCATTGTTTTGTGTTTATTATATGATTAGGTTATTCATGGTTTTATATTTTGTGTTTGGACAGATTTGGTGAACAACTTGGGTACCATTGCTAGGTCTGGAACCAAAGAGTTCATGGAAGCCCTTGCAGCTGGGGCTGATGTGAGCATGATTGGTCAGTTTGGTGTTGGTTTCTACTCAGCATACCTTGTTGCTGAGAAGGTTATTGTCACAACAAAGCACAATGATGATGAGCAGTATGTGTGGGAGTCACAAGCTGGTGGGTCATTCACTGTTACCAGAGACAACTCTGGTGAGGTCCTTGGTAGAGGTACCAAGATTACTCTCTACCTCAAGGAAGATCAGCTTGAATACCTTGAGGAGCGCCGCTTGAAGGATTTGATCAAGAAGCACTCCGAGTTTATTAGCTACCCAATTTCCCTTTGGATTGAGAAGACCACTGAGAAGGAGATTTCTGATGATGAGGATGAGGAAGAGAAAAAGGATGAGGAAGAGAAGAAGGACGAGGAGGGTAAGGTTGAGGAGATCGATGAAGAGAAGGAGAAGGAAGAAAAAAAGAAGAAGAAGATCAAGGAGGTGTCCCATGAGTGGTCTTTGGTTAACAAACAAAAGCCCATCTGGATGAGGAAGCCTGAGGAGATTACAAAGGATGAGTATGCTGCTTTCTATAAGAGCCTTACAAATGACTGGGAAGAGCACTTGGCTGTGAAGCACTTCTCAGTTGAGGGTCAGCTTGAGTTCAAGGCTATCCTCTTTGCACCAAAGAGGGCACCTTTTGATCTTTTTGACACAAGGAAGAAGCCCAACAACATTAAGCTCTATGTTCGTCGTGTATTTATCATGGACAACTGTGAGGAGCTGATCCCTGAATACCTTGGATTTGTTAAGGGTATTGTCGATTCTGAGGACCTTCCTCTCAACATTTCAAGAGAGACCCTTCAGCAGAACAAGATCCTTAAGGTCATCCGCAAGAATTTGGTTAAGAAGTGCATTGAGCTCTTCTTTGAGATTGCTGAGAACAAGGAAGACTATGCTAAGTTCTATGAGGCTTTCTCTAAGAACCTCAAGCTTGGTATCCACGAGGATTCCACAAACAAAACAAAGCTTGCTGAGTTGCTCCGCTACCACTCCACCAAGAGCGGTGATGAGATGACCAGCTTGAAGGACTATGTGACCAGGATGAAGGAGGGCCAGAGTGACATCTATTACATCACTGGTGAGAGCAAGAAGGCTGTTGAGAACTCTCCATTCCTTGAGAAGCTGAAGAAGAAGGGGTATGAGGTTCTGTACATGGTTGATGCTATTGATGAGTATGCTGTTGGTCAGCTTAAGGAATTTGAGGGCAAGAAGCTTGTTTCTGCTACCAAGGAAGGTTTGAAACTTGATGAGAGTGAAGATGAGAAGAAGAGACAGGAAGAGTTGAAGGAGAAGTTTGAGGGTCTCTGCAAGGTGATCAAGGATGTTTTGGGTGACAAGGTTGAGAAAGTTGTGGTTTCTGACCGTGTTGTAGATTCTCCCTGCTGTTTAGTGACTGGTGAGTATGGATGGACTGCCAACATGGAAAGAATCATGAAGGCACAGGCTTTGAGGGACAGCAGCATGGCTGGCTACATGTCAAGCAAGAAGACCATGGAGATCAACCCTGAGAACTCTATCATGGAGGAGCTCAGGAAGAGGGCTGATGCTGACAAGAATGACAAATCAGTGAAGGACCTTGTTCTCCTGCTTTTCGAGACTGCCCTCCTCACCTCAGGCTTCAGCCTTGATGAACCCAACACCTTTGGCAACAGGATCCACAGGATGCTGAAACTCGGTTTGAGCATTGATGAGGAAGCAGGTGATGGTGATGCTGAGATGCCCGCATTGGAGGAAGCTGATGCTGATGCTGATGCTGAGGGCAGCAAGATGGAGGAAGTTGATTAAATTTAGCAATTTAACATATTATTTTCGGTGGTTATGGTTTATTTTAGTTATATATTCTCCTTAGTCCCCTCCTCTTAGAGGAGGATCTGAACAATTTTTTGCTATTGCTTTGATGCGTCATCTTTTGGATATAGCTCTTTTGATCGTGTCAGGTATTTAAGATTGGTGGGGTTTTTTGTCTAGTTGAGTTTGAACTTTAATCAAGTTTGATGTTTCAGAATTATTAATGGTCTTATTTAGCTGGTTAAAAAAATACCTGCATTGTCTGATTTATATAGCATTGGGAATTTGGGATCAATGTTACTTCAACTCTAATTTTGTAGGGTCATTGGTGTCCCTTTGTTGTGGTATCATGAGATTAGACTACTTAGACATGTTTTTGAATATTTACTTCCAATTGTAAAATCGAAGACTCGTAGATGTGTATTATTCCTTGCGTGTCTTTCCCCTCTTGGGAAATCAATCATGCCTTTGAATCTTGTGACGTTACGTGTGTCGTTAATTATCTCAAGTCGGTTTCTCGCAAGAATGTGGGATTGCCTTCTTGTGCATATGAACATGCTTATCTTCTTTTTGGACGATTGTGGAATTCCCTATTTAGTTGTCAGGCATTCTTTATGGGACTACAGCTGCTGTATCAGCACCCTCATCAGGTTCTTGTCTTTGCATGTTCTATTGCAATTAAAGGAATGAACTCAGAATCTGAGTTTATATCAAAGGCAGGTTCTTTTCTTTGCATTTTCGTTTGCAATAAAAGGAATGAACTCAGAATCTGAGTTAATCAAAGGCAATATGTAAGTTGGGTTATGTCTTGGAATCTATTCCCACTGCTGATTGGAAAGATTTGGTAGTGGCAGACCGTTTTCTTTTCCAAATGTTCAGTCCTTTTTCCCTAAATAGTAACTACTAGCCAGACTGCAGGAATTTTCCACTTTACTCACATAGAATGGAATCTCTTTAGCGAGTAAATTCTCTTAACACCCTTGTTTAGGAACTTGATTCGAGGGTTAACATCCCCTTTGCCAGAATCCACAAACAGGACAATCACTGCTAGCTGCTCTCTTTAACTTGCTCATTATAAGGTTTATGAATGTCTCGTTGGCTTATTTTAATTCTAGATACTGCAATCAGTATTTTTTTTTTTTTTTTTGGTCAAGAGGAAATTGTATTAAAAACTTAAGAGCCTCCAAAGAGAAGGAAACAAAACGGTCATACAGAGTTCCCACAGAATCCAAACTGAGCAGTAAAGCTACATCATCAGGGGGTTGAATAAAAATAGAAAAATCCTGAGCAAGAAGAGCTCCCCTTCTAGCTAAAGTGTCAGAGCATTTATTGGCCTCTTTGTAACCATGCATAATTCGAGAATGAGGAATTTGCCTAAGGCCTTCTTTGCAATCAGCAACAATAATATTATTGCTATTAGGATTGTCACCATCTTTGGTCAGAAGCTCAATTGCTACTTTAGCATCCAATTCGATCTCCACCGCAGCAAGCTTGAGCGAGATACAGAGTCTAATCCCATCCTTCAGCGCCCATAATTCAGCAGCCAAACTACTAGTGGTACCAATAGCACGGGCGTAACCCCTCACAGAGTCTACTAGTTTTGCAATCAGTATTAGTGTATAACATGCCATTATATTCGGGTTGAAATATACCGTCTCCTCATTCAAATTTAAATTACAATCTCAAAAAGTAATTGAAAGAAATTACCTCTATCTTTATATTGCGGGTATACCTTTTCAAATTTGTCCGAGTACAGAATTTCCACCTTTCAAATTTTAAGGTCGAATATTAAATTCAGTTTAGTCTCAATTAAATTATGACAGGTTTGTGGAAGATGGTTTAGAACTGCCATGTATGGTTTCATGCAATTAAACATTCTCCATTGGCCATTCATCCAATACTCTGAATAAATAAAATTGCACCAATAGAGAGTTCTTCCCCTTAAGGATTCTGTTTGTTGCTTACAAATTTTTTCACACCATTGAAATCTTTTATCTGGAAAGCACAACCATAAACCATTATATCTGCAAGCTCCATGATAAAATCCCACATACCTCATACATCCAGAAAGAAGAGAGAATCTAGTCACTGAATACAAATACACACGACAAAAAACCCTCACACCCAAAGCCAAAATGATGCAAAACCTTTCTCTAGGCCCCCTAACATATAAGAGGGCCATAATGTCTTGAAGCAAACCAACCATACTTGACAAAATCTGCTGAATTTCAGTGCAAATCTCGAGTTCAGGTATCATCAACTTGTGAATGGAACACAAAGCTTGGGAATGTTGTGGTAATGTCTCTGCTCAAAAAAATGAAATAAGATCATAATCAGCAATCTGACATAATGAGGTATATCAGTTGTCATGAAAGGTAACATGATTAATTTATAAAGTTTCCTGAGGTTAAAGAAAGAATAGCTTCTAAAAGTTCAATTCACATAAATCAGATGGTGGAAGCATAGAATTGCAGATGCACAATTAGGATCCTATTTATTCACAAGTGGTTCAAGAGTTCAATGTCTAAAAAATTTTATGCTTGCAAGAGCCCTCTCAGATCAAACTTGATTATGTCTTTCAAATGTGTCACTTATCCGGTCAAAAAAAGAAAAGAAAAGAAAAAGTCTTCCAAATTAGTCTTTATTAGTTATTATGGCTCTCATGACCCTTTCAAATGTAATCGAACAAAAAGTTAGAAAAAACAAAAAAGGATAGATTCATGACTTACTTCAGGTATTGAAGGGTCATATTCTTCAGGAGAGATGGATGTCGCAAAACAAGGCTTCTCCACTCTTCCTTGTCAATCTTCCCATCATGTTTTGTATCAGCTTCCTCAAAGGTCTGGAAAAGCAGGGAAAAAAGAGAAGCTCCATAAGTTCATAAAGCAATACTTTAAAAGTTACTTTTGATAATATCCATGTGTTTTTGCAACAAGCAATGCTGAAACAACCACACCTCCTTTAAGCAACAACTGACAGTGATAATGATACAACAAAATAATAGGTTAATTAAATAAGGTTCACTGAGCACCTTGTCAATAATACTTTCTATAACATCATCTGAAAGATTCATTCCAGATTCAGCAAGTGTAGCCACTACCATTTGCTTCACCTACAAAGAACACAGAATTTGAAAAAACCAAATCTACAATTTTAGAAATCATTCATTTAAGAAATATTTACCTCCTGTCTCTCAATAAAACCTTGCTGCTTGAGATCGTACAGTTGAAAAGAAACTGGAACAAGACATTATGGAGTTAGCATAAAAGAAATTACTAGGCAAATGTATAGCTGAAAAATCAATAAATGATTGCAAATTTGCTCTTCTAATCCATTCCATGCATGTCAGAATTATTTTATCTTGGCCATATTTTTTACTTAAAGAACCCAAAAAAATGACAAAAAGGAGAATTTATTGAATCCCAAACGACATACATTCAATCTTATCGTCAATAGGTGCATTTGGATGAAAAACAGAGAGAGCACGTGCAAACTCTTCAAAACCTAGTATTCCATTGTGCTTTGTGTCAAACAAGTCAAATACCTGCAATGAGAACTACAGTTGATATGATACACAAACAGCAGCTGAATGAATAAAATACTGTACAGACAAATTCTACGGTAAGCTTTACTCTGTGCAACAATAAAATGGTCTGTTAAAGAGGAAAAAAAAGGTAGGTTACCCGATCAGCAAACAGGCTCTCTTTCTTGTTTGTCTTGAATAATGCCAATTGGAACTCTTCCTGCAACAAGTTATTAAAGGAAAATATCAGAAAAGAGCTATGAACTTTCTTTTTTCTTTTTTTCTCTTTCCCAATAAGTAGAAAAGAGCCATAAACTGATTATGGAAAGGGGTGGATCATTATTTTCATGTAAAGGTGCAGTACCACAAAGACTTGTCCACTCCAAATATGTGAACAAGTATATGCCTAGAGCATAGGTAGTCCAATATAAGACACATACAGACCTTGTTAATCAGCCCATCATCAATTACAGCGCTGCTGATCTTCTTAAAGAGCTCATAAAGTGCCTCTATTTCACTTACACTGACTGCATCCAGGAAGAAAAATTAGAAAGATCACTAAAGCATCCAGGAAGAAAAATAACAATACTCTTCAGTAGAATGGCTCTATAGTTCTTTTGAAAAGAGGACGGGTAAATTACAAGAAAATTAAAGACGTTATATTTATAAATATTTGTAAGTTACATATGCACCAAGTGGATTTTGAACCCATGGCCTTAACCTCCACCTTGATCTTGCAAGGGGAGGAGGTGCAATTTGAGCTGGAGCTTGTTGGCAAGATATGCAGGTAAAATTAAAAAAAGATACAAAATCATACCAGCACCATTCTTAACTTGGCTTTAATTGCAAAAATAATTATTTATCTATGGTTGTTAATTATTAATTGGAATACATTTGAAAGATAAGCAATGTCATGAAAAGCAAAGAATAGATTTGATAGCATACACACTGTCTCCCTCGCAAGAAGTTCGGGATCTTCAAGGCCTCTCGACTGTTTATATAAATCAAGATCACAACACCGCAATAGGGAAGCACCTAAATGCTTTAATCCCTCTATGCACTGCAACATGTTATCTTCTGCAAATCAATACGCTCCATACCTGTTTCAAAAGAGTAAAGTGTAAGAAATTTTATTTAGGTTACTCTCTACTCATTAAAAGGCTCCATATGCAGGCAAAGAGCAGAATGAACCTTTTAACCATTTCCAGCTTCTGCTGTCCCAAGTGCAAATAACAAAAGTGGTAGAAACTGGAGCAGTTCACACCTATTCCCACAAATGAAATTAAATGTTCATTGCAACATAAATTAATACACCAAGATATCCTAAATCATACAACAAGCATAGCTCACACCATTGTTTATGTGCCCTAGTCCAAATGGTAATAAAATGATCTTGGACTAAACATAAAAATAAGAATTTTTCTGTCAAATCTTCCATAAATCTAAAAGCTCTTCCACACTGTTATATTTAGCAACATTGCATTAGCTCAAACCCCCCCCTTTTTCTTTTTCTTTTTATTACTGCACAAAACTAAACACTGAATAATACAAAGGACCTGAGTCATACAAGTAGCAAAGGTTGCACCATTGTCTAAGTGCCCTAGTTCAAATGGTAACAAAATTTCCTCCTCACTGTAATGTTTAACAACATTGCACAGAAAATTTTCAGCTCAAAAAACATAAAATTTCTCACTACTGCCCAAAAAACCAGAGCTGAATCACACAAAGGACCAAAAACAACACACAATTGCATTCACATATGCGCAAAGTCATTAAGCAACGACCCCATTTTAACCAAAACAACCAAAAAAACACCACATTTTCTCTTCATTTACAGCACCAGAACCCACAGTTACAGCACAAAATGATTAACAACACCTCAATTGGATTTACAGGTATCAAATTACACATAAATTGCATCGTGAATATCAATTAACAAGAAAATTTAACAATGGGACAATCACAAATTCAAAACCCACTATTATTTTAGCTTCTACAATCATCTAAACCGATCCAAATGCCCCCAGAAAACAAGCATATACGCAAAGATCCGATCTGAGATCCAATCTTTTCAAAAATCAAACAAAACCCACAAACATAATCCGATTCCACATACCAATTCAATCTCAAGAAACAATAAAGCTTCGATCTTTTTTAACAGTTCTATTAGAAATTCAATACAGAAACCACACCAAAAAAAAAAAAAAAAACGAATTGAAACAAAAGTTTCTTTTATTTTTCCCACTGTTTCTCGGCAACCAAACGGTGAAACACAGTTTGCATAAAGCGACTCACCTTCTTTTTTTTTAGTTTTGAGAGACTGCGTAGTCTGAAGGAACTCAAAGCTCTGTGATTGAGTTTATGGGTTTGATACAATCTCTGTACACCTAGCTGTGGCTTTATCAAATCTTTTGGAGAAGCGATGAATATGAAATAGTGGAGATGGAATATGAGCTGGATATATATATATATATATATATATATATATATATAAAATAAAAAATTATTTATAAAATAAAAATAAAAATTATTATATACGTTAACATGAGGATGTTGATGGGAATATATTATTTATTATTAATTTTTTTGGGTAATAATTGATGAGTTTTTTTATAAAATAAAAAAAAAAAATTGACGGGAAAATTTTGATTTTTGCAAAAAGTGATAATATGGGAACAAGGTGAGACGGTGTCGTTGTAGCTAGGAATGTGAGAGAAGACAAAGGGTTTGGCTTAATTGTGTTTTGTTGTCCTTGGACCAAAAATGACCAATGGACCACAGTCCATGTTTTTCTGTTACGGGTATTCTGATCTCTGTCAACGTGCAGAGCATATACACATGCATTAATACATAAAATTAATGTGCTAGAAGCACCCATGCATTCAATAAAATAAAATAAAATAAAAAAAGTAAAAAAAAAAAAATGTTAAGGAGTATCTTTGGAGCATTGGTTAATAATGCATTTAAAGAAAGTTTTTATGAGAAATGAAAAAAAGTAATTAATATTTTGACAGTTTTTTTCATTTCCTATAAAAGTTGTATAAATTTTTTTTTTAAATAGATTATTAACCAGTGCCTTAAGAATACTCGTTAGCATTTCTAAAAAAAAAAAACACCCATGCATGACGGTTTAGACGATGGCGATGGGAAATAAGTTATGACTTATGAGTTAGAAGCACCCATGCATTCAATCAAAAAAGGTAAAAAAGAATGAAAGATGAGGATTTAGATGATGGAAAATAAGTTATGAGTTAAAAGTTACCATGCATTCAATAAATAAATAAAAGGTAACAAAGAAAAAAAAAAGCACCCATGCATGAGGATTTAGATGATGAGAAATAAGTTATGAGTTAGAAGCACCCACGTATTCAATAAAAAAAAAAGGGTAAAAAAAAAAAAAAAAAAAAAAAAAAAGCACCCATGCATGAGGATTTAGATGATGAGAAATAAGTTATGAGTTAGAAGCACCCACGTATTCAATCAAAAAAAGGGTAAAAAAAAAAAAAAAGCGCCTATGCATGAGGATTTAGATGATGGGAAATAAATTATGAGTTAGAAGCACCCATGCATTCAATAATTTAAAAAAAAAAAAAAAGGTAAAACAAAAGAAAGCACCCATGCATGAGGATTTAGATGATGATAAATAAGTTGAGTCATATGCTGATCCCAATCCTGAACTAAATTAGCATCGCTGATCAAAATAAGATCAACCCTCATATCAAAATTCTAACTATTGAGCTACTACTAGATGTCTTCACTCTACTAATTGAGATGGAATACCATTTGAATTGTAGCCAATTTGTTAGTGATGGGTTGTTTTAGTAAAACTCATAATATGTAAGTTTTAATTGGTGTGAAATGTTAACAATGATCACTATTTACAACTCTTAGAATCAAATTGGTGAGTTAAGGAAGCTAGAATTTAAAAAATTTGATGTGGCAGAACAATATAAACTTTTAAGAAAAAAAAATTAACATTTAGTGCTTCCACATAAACTCTCTAGGAAAACTAGATTTTTCAATAGGATGTAGCAACATAAGAAAAGTTGAGTGCTTATACTATTATTTAGAAGAAGTTGTTTAGAGAATAGAATATCAACCATGCATCATCTATTTGGAATTTGTTATTTGTTGCACTTAAGTTGCTATAGTCAATAGAAAAACTAGAGCTTTCAAAAGCTAGCATGATATACGGTAAGAGAGGTCATATCATATATATGACAGTTGTTGGTCGTTGAGGATTTAATGTTTTTGTGGGGTATATATTTAATTTCTTACTTGAAGAAGTTTTTATATTTATTTTATTTGAAGCATTAGAAGGAAAAAATGTTGGCAGTTTCAATACGTAATAAAAAGCCACAAGGTTGACAAGTACTTGAAATAATTTTCTTTGTACGATCAATATAGATAACTTAAAAATTAAGGAACAAATAATAGTCTTTCACAATATTGAAAAAATAAAGAGTGTTTATTTAGAAAATAGATATTTTTCACATTTTTTTATAGAGATTCTCTTATCTTTATTCAATTAATGTACAAATATACTTTTTGATTACCACATCTTGGTTTTGTTGTTTGGGACTATTATCACTTTCCACAAGACAATGACAACAACATACTTGGAATTGCTTAGCTACAATTTGAAGTGTGCCTGGTGTTAATGAAAAAGATCGGTTGTCTGCAACTTGCAAGGTTGCAAGTAGTATCACATTCCTGTTCTTTTTGGATAACCATGGTTAAGTAAGCTCAAATTCTTGGATTGTCATCCAAGCTTTAATAATTAATTTCCATCAATGGACCCACTTCAATAATATCTGATTTTTTAGTAGGTGCATTATAGATATATATATATATATATATATATATATATATATATATATATATATTTAGATGAAGTTTCAACCAATAGCATCTGCTCCTAATGATAGCTCTATCATCAAACTAAGACACTATTCAATTTTTTGTGTAGATGGAGTTAAATCTCAGATCTCTTATCAATAAAAATATTATTGATAAATTTATTTTATATATAAAACAAAAATATGTTATTGATATGGAACCCATCATATAAAGTTAGCATGCAATTTTTCTTTAGCATACAAATCTTAACCTCTAAGTTCTATAAATTGAAGTCAAGAGGTTTGAAACTCATTTAACTTAACTAACAATGTATCAGAAAAAAAAAAAAAAAGTTTTATAAATTATCAAATTTTAAACAAAAGAAATTATTTATTATGTTATCTATTTGGCATCAATCATATAAATTGTTATTGTAAGGGCGGGTTTTGGATCCTCAGCCCAAAGGGTAGATGGATTAAGGCCCAAATAGCTCAATACAATGAATTTGTAGAAGGTGGGTTAAAAACTAGGTTTCAATGAATCGACAACGCTAACAATGGACCAAAGATGGTGAGAAAGCAAGAAAAACAATGAAAAAACAAGTTTGTGCAAAGAAATTCTTCCTCGGCAATGTCCGAGTAGAGTAATTCTTGGATATATATATTTCTCTTAGATTTGGTTACAATTACAGTTTTTAATGCTACAGTGTTTTCTTCCTTTCAATTATCAAATCCCTCCTGTAATGGGATTTTTCTCCTTTATATTGCCCCACTTTCCTCTATCTGAGCCCTCCACATGTAGATCAAATGGCTGGCTCTTGTCCTTATCCCATCAGCACCTTCTTGAAACTTTTAGAGGTAGCTGTAAGGCTGAACATCACTGTTCAAGCATCACTTCCACATTAATGCAGGCAAAGAGTTAGCTACAGAGCATTTAATGTGGTGATAACAGCTTTCCCTCATATATTTCTTACCTTCCCCTTGTCTCATTCTTTCCTGATGCTTATCCTTAACAGTGGAACTGCCCGGAGCGTTACTCTTGATGGTAGGTCAACCCTTCTGACCTCTACACCGTCAAAGTCGAGGAGGAATTTATCCTCGGACCACCTTCCTAAACTCTCATGACCAGTTGCCTTCCTCCATTCACTAGCCCGCACTTCTATATCAACGTTTACTTGTCTTATAGCCTAACATACACTTTTGGGCCTGTCATCATTACAACTATATATGTAAAACTTTTATAGCAAAATTAATAACAATTTTAGTTTTTTTTTTTTGGTGAAAAATAGATATTATAGGGACTGGATTCGAGCACTACTTCTACTGGAAGAGTGGACTCAAATCCAGCTAACCCAATACAATGAATTTGTAAAGAGTGGGCCAAAGAATTATGCTTTAGTGCATGGACAACAGTTAATATGGTGTTCGTGACAATCAAACAGAGAGGGACTAAATAATTCTAAGAAAGTTTGTTCTCGGCACAATTCGAGGAGCTTTATTCTGGTAAATATTGAATGACATTGGTTACAAGAGTCCTTGAGATTATTACAACGCCATCCCCCCCTCTATTCTATGGAGGGTTTCTCTTATTGTATAGTCCTTTATAAATGATCTTGGTTTTCCACTTGTTGATCATCCAAGTCTATACTTAAGTGCTTGTCCCATCAGACACCTTCTCTGGCGTTCTATGAATTGCGGCAACCAAGGTAGCATTGTTCAGGGGTCATTTCCTCATTAATGTAGCCAGAACGTTAGTTGTGGGCATTTAATGCGGAGGTGACAGCTCCTTCTTGAATTGTTCCTCCACCATGCTCCCACGATTGACCCATTGTACTTGTCATTTTTCTTGGGATGCTCTAGGAGGTTGCCTTTGATGGCGTGCCGCTCTTCCCTTCTATGATCTCAATTGGCCGAGGACAAGATTGTCCTCGACGATGTTTCTTGGCAGTGTGGACCTTCTTCGTTCGTCCTTAGACATTCATTCATCCTCGGTGTGGGCCTTGGGCCTAGTATAAAATGGGCTGGGGTTGCCAAATTCTTTGTCCCCACAGATATCATAAACATACCCGCAGCAAAAAACTGGAAAGTCAAATAAAAAACAACCAAGTGCCATATATAAGCCTTCAGTTACATATATTTAATTATAGGGGAAAAAAATGTAGGATTTGAGTGTTTTATTTTTTACTTTACAAAAAAAAAGAAAGATGGTCTCATCTTTTTAATTTATAAAATAAATCCACTTTAAATAGTTAAAAATACAATAACAGAATTTAAGGAATATAATATGATGAAATTAAAATATCAAAATTTAAAGATACAAAAAACTCTTCACTGTAGAAGAGTTATAGAAATTGTGGGGGGTGAAAAGCCTAACCTAACGTATTGGGCCCAAGGCCCTATTTCAAGATTACTGTTTGTCCGAAGAGATGAAAGTACTTGAGAAGAAGCCCATATAAGAGAAGCACGCCTGGGGATGAGTGTGGGGTACAGTCCGAGGAGGTATTCAATTGTCCGAAGAGGCCATTATCCTTGGATCCGAAGAAGCGTGGTCGAACAAACGTCTGGGAAGTTCAGATGAACCTCCTAACAAGTCTAAGGATGGGGATGAACCTCAGGCACGCATGAGGATAGCAGGAACGGAGAAATATCTAGAAGACAAACTTCAACCAGTATATTAAATGCACTGCACCTACTTTCCTGGCCGCATTAATGTGGAGAAGACCCCTGAACAGTGCACTTTTAGCTACCGCCACTCACACAAGGCTAAAGAGGGTACATGATGGGACATGCACTCAAGTGGGCGTCTAGATGGTGAACAAGTGGACGGTGAAGATGAAGGAAGAGGGTACTATATAAGGGGAGAGGCCTCTGATAAAAGGGGATCGGAAAAAGAAAGATAAAAAGGAGAAAACTCCATTACTGTAGCTCTAAGAATTGTAACCCACGTTCATTCAATACAACTCCTCTTTGGACGTCTATATTTGCATCAGTCCGAGCACGATTGAATGTTAGTTTACTCACAAGCACTGCGGTCCAATACTGTTTAGTTCACTACTAGTCCAGCTCTTTCACCCACTCTCTTCAAATTCATTGTTTTGGGTTCATTGGGCTCACAATCCATACCTTTTGGGCTTAGGCTACAAAAATTGACCCTACAATTGGCGCTGTCTGTGGGGAGAGCTCGTGCAAGGGTGAAAACAACAGTTGATGATGGCAGGACGAGGTCAACAACAAGCAGAATCCAGGGCATCCCAACACGTGGACCCTTTTGTTAACTTAGAAAGGAGACAAGATCGTGAGGGCAGTGTACACACTGTGCGCGTTGGCCAAAGCCAGTCACAGGGCGGAAGTCACATGTCCCATGCAGAGAAGAACCGGGATTTTCAACTGGAGGTAGAAAAACTAAAAAGGGAGTTGCGCCATGCAAAGAGGAAACAGGCTTCCTCGTATTCTGATGAGGACCCTGATGACGAGTAGGATGTCACTTATCACCATAAATCGAAAACGCCAGCCAGCGAGTCCTACACCTATGAAGAGGAGTCCCATCGCAAGAGGCAACATAGGAGCCCATCACGTGGAGACGTGGGAAACGATGCCATGAGCAGGGCTCTGAATCAGATTTCTAGGTCACCTTTTACGCGCAGGATTGAGGAAGTGAGACTTCCTCGGCGCTTTAACCAACCAACGTTCACCATCTACAATGGTAAAACAGACCCCGTGGAGCACGTGAGTCATTTTAACTAGAGGATGGTTGTCTACTCCAGAGATGAAGCTCTGATGTGTAAGGTTTTCCCTTCCAGTCTTAGGCCAGTTGCCATGAGGTGGTTTGACGGCCTGAAGGCAGACTCTATCAACTCCTTCAAAGAGCTCACTGAAGCATTCAGATCCCATTTTGTCACATGCCGAAGAGTGGCCAGACCCTTCTCTTCACTGCTGTCCTTGACCATGCAGGAGGGTGAGTCCTTGAAGGCATATTCAGATAGATACTGGGAGATGTTCAATGATATGGAGGGCAACTCTGATGCAATGGCCCTCAGCACATTCAAGCTCGGCCTCCCTATTGACCATGGTTTGAGGACGTCCTTATCTGGCAAACCGATCACCAACATGCGACAACTTATGGACCGCATAGAAAAGTACAAAAGAGTTGAAGAGGATCAGCAGCAAGGGAAGGGTAAGGACAAGGTTATCCCCCAGGAGAGGAGGGATTTTAGGTCGGACCGTTATAACCACAATAAACCGCGGAGAGATTTTGCTGGGCAATCAGGATCGACAAATCCTCAAGCGGTCAACACTGTGTTCAAAGAGCCAGTACACCAGGTCTTGGAAAAAATTAAGAATGAATCATTCTTCAAGTGGCCGAACAAGATGGTAGGAAACCCTGAGAGGCGCAATCATAACCTCTACTGCCAGTACCATCGAGACCATGGGCATACCACGGAAGATTGCAGGAGCCTGTGGGATCACTTGGACCAACTGGTTCGTGATGGTAGACTAAGGCACCTCTTACACCCCTCCAGCGGCTGAGGAGGACAGATGGGCTCAAGGCCACGAAGGGATGACCCTTTAAAGCCGTCATTAGGAACTATTAACGTCGTCTACGCCGCGCCGGGGAGAACAGGATCCCGGCCATTGAAAGTTATGTCGGTAGGCCGACCATCAGCAGGGGAATCAAACCGAGGTCCGAAGAGAGTTAAGTCTGGTGCCCCACTAGTGATAGGGTTCTCGGACGAAGACATGATCGGCACCATCCAACCCCATGATGATGCGTTAGTCATCACCCTCAGAATTTGAGGGTACGATGTGAAGAGGGTGATGGTGGACCAGGGTAGCGCTGTGGAGATAATGTACCCAGATCTCTACAAGGGACTAGGCCTAAAACCCCAAGACCTGACACCATACAATTCCCCCCTCATAAGCTTTGAAGGACCGGCTATCACCCCGAAAGGCCGGATACATTTATCTGTGCAGGCCGGCTCCGAAGTGGTAGAGGTGGACTTTATAGTTGTGGACGTATATTCACCCTACACGGCAATCGTAGCCAGACCTTGGCTTCATGCACTTGGGGCTGTTTCCTCTACTTTGCATCAGAAGGTCAAATACCCATCTGAAGGGCAAGTTCATAAGATCCGAGGAGACCAGTCCGTAGCCCGACAGTGCCTAGTGGCTGCCATTCAACATGAGCCCGCAGCCGAGTCCTCGTCTAGGGCTGAAAGGGGTTTATAGCAGTTAAAGTCTCGGGAATTGCCCGTCGAAGGTTCAGACGAAGGCACTCGATGTGAAGATTTAACGAAAGTGGTTATTGGAGATGATCCTGACAAGTTCTTCCAAGTCGGATCTCAGCTACCTCTTCAGGAGAGGGAAGAGCTGATAGAGTTCCTCAAGCGAAACCTTGATGTGTTTGCTTGGAGTGCTTACGAAGCCCCAGGGGTGGATCCAGAATTCATATGTCATCACTTGAAGGTAAACCCACTGATCACCCCGAAGAAACAGCCTCCTCGGCGCCCGTCCAAGGAACATGCTGATGCAGTAAGAGAGGAGGTAGCGAAGCTCAAACAAGCTGGAGCTATTAAGGAAGTTTTTTTTATCCTGAATGGCTGGCAAATACCGTGGTGGTAAAGAAGAAGAGTGGGAAATGGCGAGTGTGCATGGACTTTACTGATTTGAATAAGGCTTGCCCCAAAGATCCATTCCCTATGCCGAAAATTGATCAGTTGGTGGATGCCACTGTCGGCCATCCTCGGATGAGCTTCCTAAACACCTTCCAAGGCTACCACCAGATACCACTAGCCCTGGATGATCAGGAGAAAACCGCTTTTGTCACCCCTATTGGTAATTACCACTATAAAGTGATGCCATTTGGCTTGAAGAACGCGGGGTCTACCTACCAAAGGATGATGACGAGGATGTTCGAGCCACAGCTGAGCAAAAATATCGAGGTCTATATAGATGACATGGTGGTAAAGAGCAAGGTCGTCGCCGAGCATGTGAAGGACCTTGAAAGCACCTTTGAGGTTCTAAGAAAGTACAAACTGCGACTAAATGCTTCTAAGTGCTCATTTGGGGTGGGGTCCGGCAAGTTTTTGGGATACATGGTGACCCACAGAGGAATTGAGGTTAACCCCGACCAGATAAAGGCCATCAACGACTTACGAGCTCCTCGGAATCCCAAGGAGGTTCAGAAACTGACCAGAATGACTGCTGCCCTGAATCGATTCATCTCCAGATCAGCAGACATGTGTCGGCCTTTCTTCTCTCTACTCAACAAGTGGAAGGGATTTGAATGGACTGAAGAATGTGCTTTGGCCTTTCGGCAACTCAAAGATTATCTAGCTCGGCCACCAATCATGTCCAGTCCTGAGCCAGATGAGGTATTGTTCGCCTACATTGCTATAGCTCCCTGTGCGGTGAGCCTGGTGTTGATACGATCAGACTGTGGTGTGCAAAGACCAGTTTATTACATAAGCAAGTCGCTGCATAAGGTCGAGATCCGTTACTTGCCTCTAGAGAAGGCTATCCTAGCAGTGGTGCTCGGTACACGGAAGCTACCTCATTACTTCCAGGCCCATACGGTCATTGTCCTCACTCAACTCCCACCCAAGGCTATACTCCGAAGCACTGATTACACTGGGCGGATTGCCAAATGGGGTACGATCTTAAGGGCTTTCAATATAAAATATATGCCCCGCACATCGGTCAAGGGTCAAGTCCTTGCGGATTTGGTGGCTGAGTTCACGGAGCCCCAACTAGAAGAAGTAAAGCCTACGTCGAACATGGATGAAAAATCAGTTGGCATGATCTCCCAACAGAGTCTTTCCCATTGGGAAGTGTACGTTGATGGCGCGGCAAACCAAAGAGGTTCTGGAGTTGGGCTAGTGTTGATATCCCCCGAAAGGATCATCATCGAGATGTCGTTAAGGCTGGACTTCTCGGCAACGAATAATGGGGCGGAGTATGAGGCCCTACTGATGGGAATGGCTATGGTCCGAAGAATGGGAGGAAAGTCCGCAGAGTTTTTCTCGGACTCAAGGTTAGTCGTAGGTCAAGTACAAGGCGAGTTTGAGGCGAAGGATGAAAGAATGCAGGGGTACTTGAGCCGAGTTAAAGGTCTGCAATCGGAGTTTGACTCTTTCAGTTTGCTACACATCCCCAGAAGTGGTAACTCACATGCTGATTCCTTGGCCACGCTTGCTACCTCCTCGGCGCAAAACCTGCCGAGAACCATCCTCGTTGAGGATTTGCATGAGCCTACAGAGGCAATAGGAGAGGTAATCCAGGTTCACCAAGTCCGGACCGGGCTCTGCTGGATGGATCCAATAATCAAATTCTTAAAAGAAGATAGTTTGCCGGAAGAAAGGGGGGAAGCTGACAAAATTCGGAGGAAGGCGACCAGATTCTGGCTGTCCGAGGACCAGAAATTATATAGGCGTTCCTATTTAGGACCATACTTGTTGTGCATGCATCCTGAAGCATCTAAGTTACTACTAGAAGAATTACATGAAGGAATATGTGGAAGCCATACTGGAGGGAGGTCCTTGGCTCACCGGGCCATTACTCAAGGTTATTGGTGGCCAAAGATGCAAAAAGATGCCCAGGATTATGTTAAGAAGTGCGATCAGTGTTAGCGCTTCGCCCTAAACATTCATCAGCCAGGGGGAACTCTTAATCCGCTATCTAGCCCATGGCCTTTCGCCCAATGGGGCTTGGATATCGTGGGACCATTCCCTAAAGCTACAGGAAACAAGAAGTACCTTCTGGTCGGCACAGACTACTTCACCAAGTGGGTCGAAGCTGAGCCTCTAGCCAATATCAGAGATGTAGATGTTCAAAAGTTTGTGTGGAAGAATATTGTCACTCGGTTTGGGGTTCCTCACACTCTTATCTCGGACAATGGTCTACAGTTCGATAGCAAGGCATTCAGGAATTATTGCAACGAGCTGGGAATTATAAATAGATACTCCACTCCTGCCTATCCCTAAGGTAATGGGCAAGCAGAAGCTGTCAACAAGGTCATAGTAAATGGCTTGAAGAAGAGGCTAGATGACGCGAAGGGCAAATGGGTAGAAGAATTGCCACATGTACTTTGGGCTTATAGAACTACGCCTCGCAGGTATACAGGAGAAACCCCCTTCTCAATGACCTATGGGGCTGAAGCTGTCATTCCTTTGGAAACAGGGTTCCCAACATTGAAAACTAGCTCGTTCAGTCCAACCGGCAACAATGAGCAGCTAGAGAAGAATCTGGATCTGATTGAGGAAAGGAGGGAAAGTGCAATGGTTCGGCTGGCACATTACCAACAAAAGCTCAGACAGGGCTACGATGCTAACGTAAAGCTAAGGCCCCTAGAACCTGGTGATCTAGTGCTGAGGAAAGTTGTGGGCACTGCAAAGAACCCAGCTTGGGGAAAATTAGGACCCAATTGGGAAGGGCCATATCGTATCACTTCAGGAGCTGGCATTGGAGCATATTTCTTAGAAGACCTGGATGGTCATGTAATACCACATCTGTGGAATGTAAATAACCTCAAGAGGTACTTCTATTAATCGAATTTTCTCTTCAGCCGATATGCCAATTCGCTACGGAAAACTTTCTCTCAAGTGTTTAAACTTAAATCCAATCATGCCTGTAGTCCTCGGACCAGATGATTTGGGTTAGTTAACACTCCGCACAGTTCTCTAAGTGTTTAAACTTAAATCCAATCATGCCTGTAGTCCTCGGACCAGATGATTTGGGTTAGTTAACACGTTCACGGTTCTCTAAGTGTTTAAACTTAAATCCAATCATGCCTGTAGTCCTCGGACCAGATGATTTGGGTTAGTTAACACGTTCACGGTTCTCTAAGTGTTTAAACTTAAATCCAATCATGCCTGTAGTCCTCGGACCAGATGATTTAGGTTAGTTAACACGTTCACGGTTCTCTAAGTGTTTAAACTTAAATCCAATCATGCCTGTAGTCCTCGGACCAGATGATTTGGGTTAGTTAACACGTTTACGGTCCTCTAAGTGTTTAAACTTAAATTCAATCATGCCTGTAGTCCTCGGACCAAATGATTTGAGTTATTTAACACGTTCACGGTCCTCTAAGTGTTTAAACTTAAATCCAATCATGCTTGTAGTCCTCGGACTAGATGATTTGGGCTAGTTAACACGTTCACGGTTCTCTAAGTGTTTAAACTTCCAATCATGCCTATAGTCCTCGGACCAGATGATTTGGGTTAGTTAACACGTTCACCGTTTTCTCAAGTGTTTAAACTTAAATCCAATCATGCCTGTAGTCCTTGGACCATATGATTTGGGTTAGTTAACACGTTCACGGTTCTCTAAGTGTTTAAACTTAAATCCAATCATGCTTGTAGTCCTCGGACCAGATGATTTGGGTTAGTTAACACGTTCACGGTTCTCTAAGTGTTTAAACTTAAATCCAATCATGCCTGTAGTCCTCGGACTAGATGATTTGGGTTAGTTAACACGTTCACGGTTCTCTAAGTGTTTAAACTTAAATCCAATCATGCCTGTAGTCCTCGGACCAGATGATTTGGGTTAGTTAACACTCATTCACAGTTCTCTAAGTGTTTAAACTTAAATCCAATCATGCCTGTAGTCCTCGGACCAGATGATTTGGGTTAGTTAACACGTTCACCGTTTTCTCAAGTGTTTAAACTTAAATCCAATCATGCCTGTAGTCCTTGGACCATATGATTTGGGTTAGTTAACACGTTCACCGTTCTCTCAAGTGTTTAAACTTAAATTCAATCATGCCTGTAGTCCTCGGACCAGATGAATTGGGTTAGTTAACACTCCTTCATAGTTCTCTAAGCGTTTAACCTCAAATCCACTTATGCCTACAGTCCTCGGACCAGATAATGTGGGTCAGTTATCCCTCCTTCACTATCTCTATTGTCGTTTAAATTTAAAATGCCTTCATGCCTGTAGTCCTTGGACCAGGTGACACAGGCCAATTAACATCCCCTATACAGCTATTATTATTGTAACATGACTTTGTAATGAACCACGCCTAAGATTCCCAAATGTGTTTAAACTAATTCTGGTTTGTACTAGCCCCCTTCCTTTGTGTGCATGTTTGAAAAGACCTTTAAGGTTTCCATACACTCGTTGCATTCATTATTTAGTGGTAGCCCTTATGCCAAATGCTCTCTTCAGCACTAATGTTAGTTATGTGCATTATTAATATGATGTAGTGATCAAGTTTATTTGAATTGTTATAATTACAAAGTACAGTTATATGCAGCAATAATAAGTCATAAAGACATGTAATGAAAACACTAGAAACTAAAGGAAAACTGTTTCATTGATCAAAAGAAAAGGGTTTACAATTCCTTGCATAAAACCAAAATAAATACAAGTGCAAAACGAAAGCCCCTACGTCTAAGTCTTCGGATGAGGGACCACAGGGTCGGCAGCCTGATCTGTCCGAGTAGTAGCAACTTCTGGAGCCTGGTCTTTGGGCTCAGAAGAGGTCTTCCCCTTTTCCAACCCCTCGCCCTTGTCCTTGGGTGGCTTAGCTTGTTTGCCCTTGTCACCTAGCTGGTCAAACTCCTTGGAGGCCTCAAGGTTGACAGGAGGGACTTGGCTGGCCAGGGGTTGACCCAAGGCCTCTGAGAGCTGTGTAGGAAGATCATCCACTGGGAGCTCTCGGATATCAGGATCATAATATATGCTCCCAGACAGTCTCAGCTCCGAGTCAGCAGGGACTCCAGCGGCGTCCAGTGCCTTGTTCCAGGTTATGTCACAATAGTCTCGGCTAACCGAGGTAAATTGCTCCGTAAGCTGGGACCCGGTCTCATCCACCCCCAGCTGGTAGGCTGCTTTTCTCTCAGCCTCGATTGCCTCCTTGGCCAGTTGGGCATTCTGCTCGGCTAATCGGGCGCTCTCCTTGGCTTTCTTAAGCTCAGCTCTAAGCCCTTTCACCAGCTCCCTTTCGGTTGCCAAATTGATCTCGGCCATATTCAACAACTTGCGTTGCTCTTCGGCCTGTCTTTCAACATTTTTAATACCAGCATCGAGGCTGTTCTTCTGGTTGGTCATCTCTTTGAACTGCTCGGATAAATGGGCATATTCTTCCTTCAGCTGGCCCAGAGATTTTTCCGCCTCGTTCTGAGAGTAGACCGCTGCCTGGGCCTCAAGATGGTTCTTCTTATTCCACTCCTCGGCCACAAAGATCTGCTGGGTGACCTACATAATGGAAATTACAAATATAAAGCACAGAAAAAGGGAAAAAGCAAAAGTTTCAGTGATTCAACTAAGCAGACTGAGCTAGCTTACCATGGCCATATCCCTCTTAAGGGATTGAAAGAGCTCCTGTTGGTTGAAATGCCTGTAGGAGTCCATGTCATGGGGGAGGAGGAGTGGCCGCTGCAGGGCCTCAGCGACATAACCTGCCCTTCCCCCATCATAATTCCTGAAGGAGGTGTCCCAGGAGATTGGAGCGCCGTCCAACTCCAACCTTAGAGACCAGATACGAGGTCCCCCTCCTCGGAGGACATCAGCCACTATGACCTCCTCTCGGCTCTCAGTGGACGAGGCCCTCTAGTTCCGGTGGTCTTTCACCACCTTCTGCTACTTGTTCCCTTTGGGTGGCAGCGCTTGCCTTTCTTCAGTATCAAGGAGGGGCCTCTTCTTCTTCAGATCCTGCATGGGCTTCAGGCCGGGATCAGGAACTTGGGGAGGCGCTGGGGAAAGACTCGCAGGCGGTTAGGACGTACTAGTCCCTTTGGGCTCAGCTCTCTTCCCCCTGTTCCTCATCAAATTCCTTAAATCAGCCATGTCTTCCTCTTTCGAAAAGCCTCCTGGAAGAACAGTTACTAAAACAGGATGGGCACTAGAATGCCTATCAGTTTCCTCCTCGGCGTCAGAAACTTGTATCACCTGAATCCCTCCTGAAGCTTCCCCTTCAAACTTGAACTCGTCAATCTGCTCGTCAAGTGAGGGGGTCGAAGGATCGACTCTTTCCTCGGCCGCAACGGGTTCGAGAGGAACTTGTTGGATGGGCTGAAGGAGCAATGGCACACCCTGAGGATTTGGATGTGGCACGGGCGCAAGCTCGTGTGGTGCTATAAAGTTGTGCCGACCGACGTCTATCCGTTTGAGGCGGTAGTCCCCTTGAGTAATGGCGTTGCCGACCGGCTGGAAATCTTTCCGCTTGGCCGTATAGCCAAGGATAAGAGGAACAGATCAGAGCTGCCCGTCTTCGCTCACAAAAATTTCCGACCGGAGTAAGTAGTTTAGCGCGGGGACGTTTGAGAGGCTGAGCCGAGGAGCAACTTGCCTTCTATCTGTAAACACCATAGAGAAAACTCGGTCAGAAACTCAAAGATAATGATACACACGAGAAAACAGATTGTTAAAAAGTGAAAACCCTAAGTCTATTGTCAGGAAACCTAGGCCTAAAGGGTCCCACCTGGCTCTCCTGGTTCGGTCGGGCAATGAAGACCGTCATGCCAGGCACCTGAGACGATCAGATAGTCGTCTTTCATCCCCTTATTAGACTTGGGAAGGCAGGAAACGAGCCTAACGACATCGGACCGGGATTTAAGATAGTATCCCGCCCCCTTCTGACTATGACACTCGTATATATGCACCACGTCATGCCAGGTAAGTCCTAATCCTAGTTGACGATTCAGGGCATCAACCGTTCCTAGGATCCTAAAGAGGTTGGGTGCGCACTGATCAGGGGAAAGCCTGTGATTACGAAGATAACCTCCAGTGACAGGACCCATGGGAAGAGTCATTCCCCCTTCTATGAATGCTATCATGGGGATTACAACTTCCCCCTCTCCTCGGTCGGTCAATATCCGCTCCGGAGGACAATACCTCAGATTTACCCCCCTGTGGAATGCCGTAGGTCTCCTTAAATTCCTCTATTAGGGCGGGACTCTTGACAAGTTCCTCGAATCTACCCATTTTTGGCTAAAAAGAGAAGGGTGCAAGGCAGCGACTAGCAAGTAAGGGTTTGAAAGCCGAAAGCACTAGCCGAGAAGAAGATGGAGGATTAGAAACGACGACACTTACGCAAACTGAATCGAAAAGCGATCTTCGAACTTGCGGAAGGACTCTTGCAGACTCTGGGACGAATTAGGATTGATGATTGAATGTACTCAGTGGTTTCGAGTGCTTGAGTCTGCTGGGTGGTCTGAGGATTCGCAAAGTAAAGAAGAAATAACCTCCTTTGAGGCTTTATATAGGAACAAACGAAGGGTCAGGGGCCATCCCGCCCAAATTTTGAGGAAAAAATCACATCCGTAGGATCTACAGCCCACCGTTGGATGCCAAAGACAGAACGCTGCCTGGAGTAAATGGCAGTGCCTCGGGGGGACTGAAACGACAGCGGCATTAAATGAAGCGCCTACTTCTATGCCCACACGGGTGTAAGTTCTGATATTTTTGTCATTTCAAACTTCCATTTCGTGACAAGTCAAAATCCTATTTTTTCTCCTCGGATGCGAGGGAAAAACTAAAATTTTGAGAGTTCAGATGAACATCCTAACAAGTCTAAGGATGGGGATGAACCTCAGGCACACATGAGGATAGCAGGAACGGAGAAATATCTAGAAGACAAACTTCAACCACTACATTAAATGCACTGCACCTACTTTCCTGGCCGCATTAATGTGGAGAAGACCCCTGAACAGTGCACTCTCAGCTACCGCCACTCACACAAGGCTAAAGAGGGTACATGATGGGACATGCACTCAAGTGGGCGTCTAGATGGTGAACAAGTGGACGGTGAAGATGAAGGAAGAGGGCACTATATAAGGGGGAGAGACCTCTGATAAAAGGGGATCGGAAAAAGAAAGATAAAAAGGAGAAAACTCCATTACTGTAGCTCTAAGAATTGTAACCCACGTTCATTCAATACAACTCCTCTTCGGACGTCTATGTTTGCATCAGTTCGAGCACGATTGAATGTTAGTTTACTCACAAGCACTGTGGTCCAATACTGTTTAATTCACTACTAGCCCGGCTCTTTCACCCACTTTCTTCAAATTCATTGTTTTGGGTTCATTGGGCTAACAATCCATACCTTTTGAACTTGGGCTACAAAAATTGACCCTACAGAAATAAACTTAGAAGTGGTGGTGGGCAATTATTTTTAGAATTAAATTATTTATAACTATAAGCATAGAAGTGAAAATTAAAAACATTCATAGTAACTAGAAAAAAAATGGACTTTTATTTTAAAAAAAAGGGTCTATGAGCAGAGTTGAGACTTGAGAGGCCAATTATAAAATAGAATTTAGCAACAAAAATAAAAGTTATAAAAATGGTCTTTTTAAAAAAAATTAAATGTAGGGCTGTAAACGAGTTGAGCAAATTGAGTATTAAAAGTTCAAGAATTTTCTTTTTAATTTTATTTTGATCACAAGCTAAGTTCGAGCTTAGTACGAAACAAGATTACATGTTCAAGTTTGATTTATTTTATTAACAAATAAGCTTGTTTATGAGCTATTGGATTAACAAATTCATTTCTTATATATAGTAAACATTAGGAATAAATTGTTTTAGTCCTTTAAAATATATGATAATTATTAATAATTAAAATATAGCTTAAATTATTACATATTTATATTTATAATTATCAAATAAATTGTAGCTATATTCTTTGAGTTAATCGAATAAAATGATTTTTAGTTATGTACTTATTAAAATTAATTGTTAAATATTATATATACCTATCATAAAATGAAATAGTTATATTATTAATAAATTACAAATAATAATTTGATATCTTATGAATTTGTTCACAAATTATAAAATCCAATCTCAAATATATTTAAATATACTTTAAACATTTTCACATATAAACATTTAATATTATATAAATTTTAATCTAAGTCTCATATTTATAAACTTGTTTACGAGCACACTTTTACACTTGAGCTCAACTTTTAAGGCCTGTTTGGTAGTGGCTTTTAAACAACGGTTTTTAGTATTTAAACAACAATAACACTTTTGACACGTATTTCTATAACGCTGAAAACTAAACAATAATACTTATTGTTCAACTATAAATAATACTTATTTATAACTATAAGTACAAAAGTGAAAATTAAAAACATTCATAGTAACTAGGAAAAAAATGGACTTTTATTTTTTTAAAAAGGGTCTATGAGCGGAGTTGAGACTTAAGAAGCCAATTATAAAAATAGAATTCAGCAGCCAAAAAAAGAAGTTATAAAAAAGTATTTTTTTTTAAAGGTTAAATATAAAGCGGTAAACGAGTTGAGCAAATTGAGTATTAAAAGTTCAAGAATTTTCTTTTAATTTTATTTCGATCACGAGCTGAGTTCGAGCTCAATACGAAACGAGAATACATGTTCAAGTTTGATTTGTTTAATTAACAAATAAGCTTGTTTATGAGCTATTGGATTAACAAATTCATTTCCTATATATATAGTAAACATTAGGACTAATTTGTTTTACCCCTTTAACATATATATGATAATTATTAATAATTAAAACATAGCTTAAATTATTACATAATTATTGTAGGGATATTAGGCCTGGAGGTCCATTATACATTTGTAAATTGAGCTTTTGGCCCAAGCCGAGGATTAGGACTAGTCCGAGGAGAAAGAATCTCTGTCATTGGAGACCATGTTAAATAATAAAATAGTTGGTTTTGGCCATAGAGGCTCAGCGGGACGAGCCGAGGACAAGTGTCTCCTTGGAAGAGAACCTCTTAGAAAGTTCTGTCAGTGTGAATAGACATGGTGGAGACATTAGACCGAGAGAAGGTTTCAGATATCTTGGGAAGAAAACTGTCACCGCCGCATTTAATGTTCTACAGCTACTTTCCTGACCGCATTAATGTGGAGAAGACTCCTAAACAGTATAAAGTTGGCTGCCCCAAGGCCTATATAACTAAAGAGGATGTCTGATGGGACAAGCACTCAAGTGGTAATACAGGTGATTAACAAGTATAAGATCAAGATGCTTTGGAAGAAGCTATATAAGGAGAGAGGTCCTTCATAGAAAGAGGAGGGAAATTCGGAGGAAAAACACTATAGCATTCAGGAATCAAACTTGTAACCAAATCTGAGGATAAATAACAAGAACAATTCACCTCGGATCTTGCTGAGGACCGTTTTTTCTTCAATATAATACTGCTTCTTTTCATTCTCATACTTGAATCTGTTCCAATGTTTGTTTGATAAACTAAAACCCAGTTTTTCAACTCGTTCTCTATAAATTTATTGTTTTGGGTTTCTTAGGCCTAAGTCTTTTCACGTAGAGGATTTACCGCCCAAATCAGGTCCTCACAATTATATTTATAATTATCAAATAAATTGTAGCTATATTCTTTGAGTTAATCGAATAAAATGATTTTTAGTTATGTACTTATTAAAATTAAATTCGCTAACCTTGTATTGTTAAATATTATATATACCTATCATAAAATGAAATAGTTATATTATTAATAAATTACAAATAATAATTTGATATCTTATGAATTTGTTCACAAATTATAAAATCCAATCTCAAATATATTTAAATATACTTTAAACATTTTCACATATAAACATTTAATATTATATAAATTTTAATCTAAGTCTCATATTTATAAACTTGTTTACGAGCACACTTTTACACTTGAGCTCAACTTTTAGGGCTTGTTTGATAGTGATTTTTAAACAACAATTTTCAGTATTTAAATAATTGTGGTGGGCCTTATTGTATCTTAGGCTGGACTGCTCCTGCTACACTATGGCCCAATAATTCTAGGGTAGGAGAGTTGGGACTGACTCAATTGAAACTCACCTTAAGCCAGTTAGTGCACAAGCTAGAACCCCTTGGCAGAGATCTTGGTCACATGCCCATGACAAGGAATGCTGTCATAAAACCGTTATGGCAGAAGAAACATAATATAACAGGATAGTTAAAAATATTCTAACTAAAGTACTTGCTACTGACCTAAGATAACGTTTAAACAATTTTACGACAGGAAAACACGTTAAAATGAGCATGGCAGAAATAAATTAGTAAGAAGAAAGATAATGTTTGCACTTAAGCAATCATGATAAAAGAAAGGAAATGGATTAGCCTGCCAAACTTGGATCCTTAGCAGATTTAAGTTTAAAAAGGGAACCAATCTCCAATGTGAGTAATCTCATTGGGAAATCCTGTCATGAAAATTACCTACTTTGAAAAATGGACTTAAGTGACTTAATCTCGGATTCTTAAACTTGCTAGAGAGTAGGCTATTGAGAGGGAGAGAAGTGGGTAGCCTATTGGTGCATGCTCTATCACTCCTCACACTCCTGTTTTCTCATTTTTACTCTTTACTCTCTTGTTTTTCTTCTCTATTTTCCTTGTTTTCTATTTCTCTGTTTTTCAATGTTTTCTCCTATTCTTTGTTGTTGTCGTTCTTTCTCCTCTTTACTGTGCACGAATAAGGCCTTTTTATACTGTTTACCGTGATGAGATTTATCATTTTACCCCTCAACTACTTTTGGTCTGTTGTGGGTATCCTTCCCGGACTGCCCATTGGTCTGCTAGTTGCCCAGCCACCATCACTACCCTGTGCTGGCCGCACCATGCTTCATTGCCAGGCAAAAGTATTTTTTTGTTTTGTGGCATTCCCATCCGAATAAGGGTTGGGTTTCTCTCTTACTAACTCCTATAGCATGCACCCAGTGATTCCAACTCATCTTTTCATCTTTTGGGTGGTATGTTTTCCCAGCAGGACATTTGCCCCAAAAGAGTTTGAACGGGAACCCCAGAATAGGCTTCCCCCTTCTCCCTACCGCCAGACCATACCCTCTCTTACCTCTGACCCATGGCCTACCACCCTTATATTGGTTGGGTACAAGTGAGTGGTGCCTGAGCCTTGTGCATGCTCCATTTCCATATGAGTTCATGACTTGTTTGGTGTTCACGCATTTGCCATTGCCTATGGGTTTTTCTGGTCCTGCTGCGCATTCTGCTACTCGTTTAACTCTTTGTGGCGTGGATGAGTTATTGGGTCTCTATTCTTTGCATCTCGTTTCTTCTTTGGGTTGGGTATTGCATGGGTATGGGTCTTTTCTTCTTTAATTCAGCCCCTGTCTCCCTTTACCTTTGATTTGTGGGCCAATTGGTATCCTGCCACGCCATTACATTACTTCTGCCATGAGATCATTTAACTTATGTTTGCTGAGCCTCTTTTGGGCCTACCATGCTAGTTCCATATATTGCTTTTCCCCTTAGTTTACACTACCCAGTATTCCTGTGGGGTCAATTCTCATATCATCTTGGATATCCTTGGCCCATTTCATTTATTGGGCATCTTTGGCCCATCTCATTATTTCCTTCTCCTTACATTCCCATGGGTTTTTGTTAAATCATTTGGGCTTCCATGCCTCAATTACCATATTCTTTACTTTTGGGTTTATTAGCCTTTGAACCAATCTCATTTACTAATTCCTTTATTTGGGCTCCTCCGACCTGTTTTTGCTTACTTTCTACTTCTTATGATTCTCATGGATTTACTACTTCCCTATTTGGGGCTCCCTTGGGCCCATTTGCCTTCTTTGGGGTCCTTTTACTATTATTCCTATCATTTGGGTTTAATGGTTTTTCTTACTTTGCTAATTCTTATTTCTTTACACTTTTTATATTGTTGAGCTTCTTTTTGTCATTGGGCCCTTTTGTCAAAATAGGTATCAACAATAATAATAACACTTTTAACACGTATTTTCTATAATACTTAAACACTCTTATCAAATAGACTCTTAGTCATTTACCAATGCATGAACGCGAATGAACATGCACAAATGTTTTAAAGTTGAAATTGAGCTATTTATAAACAGTTTGGTTTCGGTTCATAGCTACGTTATAATTAGGCCCATTCTAAGAGCAGAAAATCAATGAAGCCCAATTTTTAGAACAATGAACTGGGCCTTGGAAGCCGAACCCGTACGAATCAGCGGATAACGAACCGTAGCGAAACGAAACGAAAATTCTCAAAGCAAAGCAAAAAAGCCAAAGACGAAGACGAAGACGAAGACTGTATGAGATTGGAATCGCATACGATACTCTGATCAGAGTCTGAATTCTGAAACCAAAAGCAAATCCATGGGGAAGAGAAAAGAGCGCCGCCTCGCCGCTCTCAACAACGCCGGTCGCCGCGTCAAGCTCGATCTCTTCGCGGAACCCCCTGGTACTCTCTCTCTCTCTCTCTATATATGTATGTATGTATGTATGTATGTGTATAAAGAGGATTATTTTTTCGAGTTTTGAAGTTTGTGGTTCTGTTAGGGTTTCGTTTCTGATCAAATTTAAAGAGGATTTATTCGATTCTTTCAGTTTTTGGTTTTGTTAGGGTTTCGTTTTTGATGAAATTTCATGTGTTATGTTGCTGTGTAATATGTGTTGGATTTGTTTGATTTTTCATTTTGTGGTTTCGGTTCTGATCAAAATTCTTACTTGTTGGTGTAAAGCTCATGTGCAAGCTTATTTTAGTACGTAGGTGTGTATTGCTATGCATTTGTATTTCGGTTTTTTTGGTTTGTGGTTTTGTTAGGGTTTCGTTTTTCATGTTCGTATATATGTTGCTATGTTAATATGTTCTGGATTTTGTTTGATTTTTCATTTTGTGGTTTCAAATTCTAATAAAAATTCATGTGTGTTTATGTAAAGCTCACCTATAAGTTTATCTTAGGGTATATAGGTGTGTATTGCAATATGTTTTTTTTTTTTTTTTTGATAAGTAAGAAGATAATATTATTAATAAAAGAAAAGCAAGAAAAATACAAGGAGTTCACGGTAGATGAACAAAGGGTAGAATCTATTCTAATAGACGATAGAAAATCTATAAGGGTAGAACAATCCGAGAAATCCCAACAACAAGACCAGTCAAAGAGGGTCTGTTGGCAAAGCTCTAATAACTGAACCACAGTTTTCCCCTCATCCTTAAAAGACCGCCGATTCTGTTCAGTCCAAATGGTCCACAATAAACAGCTTGGAACCAAATTCCAAATATCAGAACTATGCTTCCCAAGCCAATTATACCAACAAAATAATAAGTCCACAATAGAACCTGGCATGACCCAATCGATCCCAAACAGCCGAAGCATATACATCCACAAAGAATGAGCTATCGGACAAAAAAGTAGCGGGTGATCCACAGATTCTACATTACAACAGCACATACAACAACGATTCGCCAAAGGGCGACCACGAAGCATAAGGTTATCCAAGGTAAGAATCTGACCATGAGCTGCTGTCCACGTGAAAAAACCCACCCTTTTAGGAACTTTAGCTTTCCAAATGCCCTTCCAAGAGAAAGTGGAAGGAGCTGCATTTCGAATCTTATGATAAAAAGACCGAATATCGAACTTCCCACTACCATTAAGATCCCAACAAAGCCTGTCACACCCTCCACCCCTAGGAATACGGGTTTGGATGAAATGAAGAAAGGGAGTAGGAGGCCGCTAACTCCCAATAATTGAATTCCCTATAAAAGCTTAAACTCCACAGTTTGTCATTATCACCCACTGGAGGGCTTAACACTTTAGAAATACAAGCCTCCTTATTAGCTGAGCACAAAAATAACTGAGGATAAAGAATTTTAAGGGGAACATCCCCAGTCCACTTATCATGCCAAAAAAGAATACGAGAACCATCCCCCACCACAAAAGAGAAATGCTTAGCGAAAGTATCCCACCCTTCACTAATACTCCGCCATAACCCACAACCATGAGCCCTTCTACTAGCTCTAGTGCACCAACCCCCTTTTCTCTCCCCATATTTCATGGCTATGACTCTTCGCCACAGATGAGTGGTTTCATGGCCATACCTCTAGAGCCATTTCCCAAGTAGGGCCTGATTAAAAGACACCAAATTTCAAATTCCCAACCCACCCAACTCGCGCGGAAGGCAAACCTTTTCCCAAGCCACCAAAGGATATTTGAAACACCCAACTGACGAACCCCACAAGAAGTTCCTTTGAATGCATTCCAATCTAGTAGCCACAGCTTTAGGGATAGTAAAAAGGGAAAGGTAATAAGTCGGAAGGCTTGAAGGGTACTTTTCAGCAAAGTGAGTCTACCACCCTTTGAAAAATACAACCGCTTCCATCCTGAAAGCTTCTTTTCCATCCTCTCAAGGATCTGATTCCATATAGAGGCTGTTTTATACAAGGTTCCCAAAGGCATACCCAAGTAAAGCATAGGCAAACTGCCCACCTTGCATTGAAGAATGTTAGCCAAAGTCTGAATGTTGCTCACCTCCCCAATAGGGACAATTTCACTTTTCCCCACATTCACCTTCAAACCAATAAAAGCTTGAAAACATATCAAAACCAGCCTAATAGAAAGAATTGCAATATGTATTTGTATACATGTAGTATTTGGTTGATTTTTCGGTTTGTGGTTCTGTTAGTGTTTCGTTTCTGATAAAAATTCATACTTTTTTTGCGTGTAAAGCTCATGTGCAAGCTTACCATAGGCATATAAGTGTGTATTGCTATGTGTGTGTATATATATATATTTGTATATATTTGTATATATGTAGGATTTGGTCTATATTTCTGCTTGTGGTTTTGTTAGGGTTTTGTTTCTGATATATTGGTAAAGCTCATGTGTACATTGTGTAGGCTTATCTTTGGGTATGTCGGTGTGTTGCTATATATATTTGTATATATGTTGGATTAGTTTGATTTTTTTGATTTGTGGTGTTGTTAGTGTTTAGCTTCTCATAAAATTTTATATATGTTTGTGGAAAGCTCATGTGTAAGCTTATGTGAGGGTACATATACATGTATTGCTATATATAATTTGTCAAATTTTTAGTTTGTGGCTTTGTTGTGTTTCATTTCTGATCAAATTCATATAGGGTTTTGTAAAGCTCTTTTTTTGAGGCATTCATAGTGTGCGTGTGTTTAGGATTTTTTCAATTTTTAGGGTTTCGTTTATGATCAAATTCATGTCTGTTTATGTAAGCCTCATGAGTATACTTATAATTGGCTTTACAATCAATATGTTTGTAAATTGTCCGATTGGGCTGAATGATTTGAAATACGCCTTTTGATATGTTTAGCTTTTTGAGGAAATGAAATTAACTTTAATTTTGAGGTTTTCATTTTGCATTTATTAAACAGATGATTAGAGAAAAAATTTCTTGCAAAAAAGGAAATATTGGTTTCTGTAGTGAAATTGATAGTTTTGTTTAAGAAAATTGAAGGGATGTGCTGTATTTTATTCGTGGTCCATGCCAAAATAATCAACAAGAGTGATAGGGCTAGATGGTTATGGCTAGATGGTTCCCTAGTTGTATTGAAATAACTTTGTATAAGCGTACTTTTAAGGAAAAAAAATGGAAGTGGTCTTTTGAAAAATTGTGGTTTTGTTTTGAAAGGCTTACTGTATTAAGTATTAGTTGTTTACTTGGTGTCACTAGTGATGATCTGTAATGTTTTTGGTAATTATGAAACATCACTGGTTTGTGCATGGGAAAAATAGACTTTTTAATTTTGCACTAATTTTTTTGGCTTTCCTAGGAGATTTGGGTGGCTCCACTGAACATGATGAAGTTGGAGGTGATAAAGATTCGAAACATCGTGATGGGTTACCCAATTCACCAACTTCTTCAGGTGGGTTCCGTCGGTTTTCTTCAAAAGGACTATGTAGAAAGGAATTGAGTGCTCAACATTGTTTTGGTGGAAATATGGAACTATATGTACAAGACTTGTTATGTTGTTTGCCCCCAAGAAATTGTTTTCAGACTGTAGGGTGGCTGTGGCCTTGGGAGCATTCATCTCAGATCAGGTCGGGCCCTGCCAATGTGAAATTATGAATGTCTCCCAATCGTTGTGCCCTTGTTGGCAGCATCGAAGCATTTTGGAGGTTTCGACAGAAATTTTGTTCTATCGGTTCGTATGTCTCTGGCTTTATTTGCTTTTTGCCCCACTGACAGTTTTATCCAATGTGTAACAGGTGGCTGGGACGAATAGGATCATAAATGTTCATGTTGAATTTTAATTTGTGCCTTTTTACACAACCTTTTGTCTTCCCTGACGTTGAGAGCAATCTTTTTTATATTTACTTGAATATTCCTGGCATCTGTTTGTTTAATTTTAGATATAATTTTTATAATAAGTAGACGATTAACGATATTGGAAGTTTCTGACATGCTAGCATTTTCTTTTCAGGTCAGCAACCACCGAATCCTCTGCAATTGCTTGGGCAATATAGTGATGAAGAATTTGACGAGGAACCAAATAAAGGGCTTAATCATGATGAGGAACCAAGTAAAGGACTAAATCATGCCAGAGTGGAAAGCTCCTCACCTAATGATGAGGTACTTAATGTACTCTTTTTTACTTTTGTCCATTGAAGGATTGCTGTTTGGTTATTCCCATGAGTGAAGGAAAACCCTCATAGCAAGCTCTCTTGAGCAGAATGGCTATTAGTCTTAGCTCATTTATGATTCCTATATACCTTTGTATTAAATCCCTCTCTCTCTCTCTCTCTCTCTCTCTCTCCCCACACACACGCATGCAAAGAGTATTGCCATTTGTGAAAATCCAATTCACATCAGTGGTTGTTGGAGCTTTTGTTTATTTCATTAGATTTACAAATTTGAGCTATTATGAATTTATGACAGTATTAGAACATCCATTGCCAATGATCTCTAGCTCAAAAGGCACTTCCTTCTGATGTAAGAGCAAGGTGGAGGGTGAGGTTGTGAGTTTAAGACACACCGGGTGTGTGTATAAGTTACCAGTTAAATAAAGAAAGGAAAAGAATGTCCATTGCTTAATTATGTTTTAAAAGCTAACTGATCTTTATCCTAAACTCTAATAACCACAGATATGGTTACTGCATTTTCCTAATGTTATGCTACCCAATAGATTTTTCCATGGAAAATTTGGGTGATTTTTACAAAGATTTTAAATTCTTCTAATTGTAATTTTTTATGTTCATTTAATTAATCTGCACCTTCCAGGAATTGCCTATGTGATGCCTACAATTTGGATACCAGCCAATAGAATATTTTAGTATGACGTTATTGGTTTATTTCAGTGTTCAAATTTTGTCAAATGTTACTGGTCTGTTCAATTGGTCATGGATAAAAAAACAGTTTCATATGCTTCACCCAAGGGAAAAACTGCCTATATTAGTTAGGTGCATACTGTTTAAGGAGAAGCTTGGCTTTTTTTTTGGCTTTACTTAATGGAATGCTTTGCCATTGCAATTTTTTTTACTTGATTGCTAAGGGCATGTTTCATTTTCAGGTTAAGCATTCACTTGATGAAGATCATAAAGATGTGGATGTCAGTGTTGATGAAGACCTTATTGGTCAGAAGGTCAAACAGCAGGAAAAGGAGAGGGAGTCTGTTCTACCTGATGTTTCCCTGAATCTGGAGGGCAGTGATAAAAGAGAAAGTGATCCTACAATATCAGCTGATTTACAACAAGAAATGGATTTGACAGAACAAAATTCCATTTCTGAAACTTCTGATGTACAAGTTATCAGTGATGTTACTTTAGGCTGGAAGATAGTAATGCATGAGGAGAGTAATCGCTATTATTACTGGAATACCGAAACTGGAGAGACGTCATGGGAAGTGCCTGATGTTTTGGCTGGGGCGACTGGATTGACCAATGGTCAGACTACCCCTACTATTACTGAAACAGTAGACACTGCTCCTGTGGTTGTAGAAGAGTCTGACATCACTTCAAGTGCGATATTAGATGGTTCTTCTGCTGCCCACCTATTTCAAGGGACAATGGATGCCAGTATGATTCCTCATGGGATAGAAGTGTATGGGCATACATACCAGACGGATGATTGCAGTCAAGCCTACAAAACTGAAGCTTGGAAGGATTCAAGTTGGAGCACTGTTATCAACTCAAGAGAATTGGGAGCTGGTTCTGAGAAGTACGCACATGAACCAGCGGTTGATCATTCTTTTCTTGTGAAACAGAGTGAATGTTTGTTAGAGAGATTGAAGTCATTTCAAGGGTAAGACATCCCTTCTTTACCTTTAATTATTTGATTCTAGGTATATATATATTTTTTTAAAAGAGAAGATTTCTGAATTCCCAGTCATTCTTGCCCCTCCCTGTTTTGTTTTTGTTTATTCTAACAAGTGAAGTATATGTTTCAGGTCCAACGACCACCTACAGGGTCAGGACTTAATATCGAAGTATATTTGGGAAATTGAGATCAGACTTTCTGATTTGAAGTCACTTTCATCCTATGGCTCATCTTTGCTTCCATTTTGGGTGCATTCTGAAAAGCAGCTTAAACGGCTGGAAAGTGCGATTAATGATGAAATTTACAAGATTGCTGTATCTGCACATATGGAAGCAACTGAGGCAACTCATGTCTCTACCTTCAGTGGAAAGGACAAATTGCCAGAAAGCATGGGTTATGAATCTGAAGCAGATGGAACTGAAAATAAAAATGTTCTTTCTACTTCTGAACAGTCTGATGTTGCTCCTTATGTAGACACATCAACAGAAGACCAGAAAGATCCATGTGATAAAGTGCCTTTTGTAGATGCTGAGCATGTTTCTTCATTTGGATCACCAACCAGAGGTTTAGGAAATGGTGCAGAAGTTAGTGAACAAGTCAATGGGGCTCAATTAGGTGATGAATCAACTCACAGGCATGGGTTTAATGCTGCAGAAGATGTTGACATGGATGTGGACATGGAAGTTGAAGATGCAACTTCTTCAGGCAACACAAATACAGTGCTTGCATTGAACCCTGTAGATTTTGCTCCTCCTGAGCATCTAATTCAGAATCCACCTGCTGAAATCCCATCCTTGGTTTCAGAGGATGGGTTTACTGTTCCACCTCCTCCAGATGATGAGTGGATTCCCCCACCCCCGCCTGACAATGAACATATTCCTCCACCTCCGCCTGATAATGAACATATTCCTCCACCTCCGCCTGATGAGCCTCCTGAACCCTCATATCCTCCTCTCCCATCCTACACAGAGACCAGGCAACCGATTTCTTATACTGATCAATACAATTTATTATATCCAGATTCTAGTTTTGAATATCATGGACATACAGTTGCTCAAGTGCCAAGCAGTAGTTTATATGGACAAGCTGAAGGATCTCAAGTTGCCGTGCCCCATGCTCCAATTTACTATGACACAGTTCCTACTACATATAGTGACACTGCTGTCATTGTTAACTCTGTTGAGCCTGTAGCTTATTATCAGTTTCAAGATGGAACAGTACCTTCTGTCCCTGTAGGTAGTGGTGGTGTCGAGGCCACTTTATTTCAGAGTGTGTCAGCTTCTGTTAGCTATGACACACTCCCATCTGAACAAATTGTATATGTTGACCCCTTCATGGAAGTAGGCCATAATTCATCATTAAATTTGAATGTAAATAGTTCTTCTATTGGCGGTGAAACTGAGACCAATAAGGCATCCATAGAGGTTCCTTCTACATCAGCTACTATCCAAGCTCCTGCAACCACTTCGGTAAAAGAGAGTGTTTCTGTGCCACCAACTGATACCGTTGCTGCCACATCAGTGGGTAACAAGGTCCAATCTAAAGGTAATGTTATTGAGTGCCTTGTTTATTATTATTTTTCCTGTCTTTCATCACAGGTCACAAGTGTAGTTAGGGCTGATTTATCAGATCCCAAATGATTATCCTAAAATTTATAACTGTAATTTACTGGGACACTTATGTGGTTATGAGTTAGTTAAGTTACAGTCGATAAGGATCTATTTACTAACTAAATTTATATTACAGTATGATTACTGGTTAGTAGAGATTTATTGAACTTGTACAAACCTTCAATTATATTGTGCAATCACAATTCTTTTTCAGACCTTGAATGATGCTATTGATGGCGTCTGTATCTATGTCAATGTTATACTGATAAATATTCCATGCTATGTCCAGATTGTGGAGCATATGACTTAATGCTTAGATTTATTTACTTGTCAAATTATCTTCTCACTTACATTTGGGAAGTTCATGCCATATTTGGAGTTGGTTGTTGGACATCACACATCGCATGTTTGATGCATGAATGACAAGCTATTTATCTTGATTTCAGTTTTTCTCACTTAATATCTACATTCTTGTAAACTATTAATTATTCAGTGTTCTTACTGTGGTTATGTATTTGCTAAACACCTGCACCTGTGTGGTTCAACTTGTATTTGTAAAAATACTCAAGACTTCTTTTCTCTTCATCAGCTTTGCGTAATAAAAAGCGGTCGATTGCAGCAGCCCCTTCCTTGAGGTCTAATAAAAAAGTATCCAGTTTGGTGGATAAGGTATTGTTTTTCCTTTTAATTTATTCTTAAGATGCATTCATCTCATGAATGCTTATTCCACCTCCTTTTCTGAATGCTTCTCTTTTTATGGACTCTTATACTTTATTTAATCATTTTATCAGTGGAAGGCAGCAAAAGAGGAGTTGCTTGAAGATGAGAAAGAGCCTGAAGATCCTTATGAGATCTTAGAGAGGAAGCGACAGAGGGAAATAGAGGTCTGCAGAGTGGATCTTCTTTTTACTTTAACTATGATATTGGCCTTTTTTGGTTCTTAATGTGTTCCTTTGATTGCAGCAATGGCATGCACGGCAAATTGCTAGTGGAGAGGCCAAAGATAATGCTAATTTTCAGCCTCTTGGTGGGGATTGGTATGAGGACCTAAAACCCATTTTAATCATGATATTCTTAGGTCAATGTGCAACACCAAGGAATTGTATTGTTACTTAGTTTTAATGAACTATAAATGTACTTATTTTTTTCTTGTCCTCCTTTTGCCTTTCTCTCTCTCTCTCTCTCTCTCTTGCACACGCACATTCATGCATACACATCTAATATATAGTTGATTTTATCTTACTTTGAATTCCATGTGTTGTGGTATTCTACTTTTACACAGGCGTGAGCGGGTGAAGCGCAGGAGAGCTCAATTAGCCAAAGCAAGTGCAAAGACAAAGGCACATACTGATGGAAACCAGCAGCCGGATTTAATAGAACTGTCAAGAGATCTTCCATCAGGATGGCAGGTATATTTGATAATTGTTTCATATGCTGTAACCTAAATTGGTAAAACTGTATTTAATTTTTTTTGGGGAAAATGTAATTAGTTTACCAAACTGCTATGAATCCTAAAGTTATTTAACGCCTTGACAAGTAAGTGGTAAATCAAGTATTTTGAATCCTTCCCTTTATCATCAAGGAAGTGCAGAGTTCCATCTTGTCCTAATCTAACATCTGATTTTCTTCATGTTTTTATCACTTAATTTCAGGCTTATTTGGATGAATCCTCGAAGCAGGTTTATTATGGGAATACTGACACATCAGAGACAACTTGGACCAGACCAACAAAATGAGTCGTTATTGGAATTTTGAGGGACGTAGTTCCAAAATTCATGTAGTTTTGAGTTTTTTGGTTGTAATTTTTTCCTGGTTATTAATTTATAACCCTGTATATCTTCGAAGGCAGATTAGGGATAACCACGTTTTTCTTTGTAAGAGCACAAATGAACATGTTTCGTGCATTACTTTGTTATTTTAGAATGGCCAAGAGAAAGCACAAAAGAAGAAAGAAATAATTAGAGTAAAAGGCTCCCTTATCCAATGTTCGATGACATTTCTAAGGGTCAGGTCGCTATAAATGTGTATCCAAGCCATCCCTCGTCCTAAGACCCAATTTAGTTGAGACCAACAATTGGATAAAGAAGGAAAAAAGAAAAAAAGGATAATGTCCTCGTGGATTTAAGATGTCCCAAATAGGTTTACAACTTACAAAGCCAATTAAACTTGAATATTTGATCTAAATACCGTTTCAACTGCTGAGGTAGAAGTAGAGCAGTATAACATTTGATGGAATAATCCATCGAATGTATTAATTAGGTGTTAGAAGATATAACCTGGTGACTCTAAAGATTTAAGGGTCGTACATCCTGATAATATCCTCCACGAATTGAATAGTCTGCCTATACCATATGTCATTAGTACAGTTGGAGAGAGAGAGAGTCCAATTTAGCTTGCTTGGGGGTCAACATGAAGTACATTGATGATTAGATTGTTTTGGCCGAAATAAATATTTACATTGACTAATATTTTGGTTTGATGATAACTATTACCAGAAACGGACATTATAGGATAAAAATCTCAAAAAAAAAAAAAAATCACTGACAAATGACAATGTTTCCTCTCGTATTCAGTATTCACATTTGTAAAAATTAATCATTCTTTGGAGGTTAATACAGAAAAAAGATCAAACTAATCTTCTGCAAGTAATCTTCATATTTGTTCGAATGTATTGCTGAAAGGGAAAAAAAAGTGAGATAATTGATCAACCAAGCGGGGCTTATGGTTGCCCTCTTAGAGCAACCACATCAGCTTGTGTATAGTTTTGTAGAATAGAAAAAGTTACTCTTTTTACACATTTTGGCCCAAAAAAAACCACATCAGCTTGTATAAAATTGTGCATTTATGCACAATTGTTACAGTAACCGTGTATATTTACACGGTTACTGTAGGTCGTCCATTTATTATTTTATTAATTTTTTCTCTCTCTTCTCTTTGGTTGGTCTCCGTTTTTCTCATTTTTTCTCTCTCTTGTCTCTACTTCTTTTTTCCTTCTCTCTCTCCCTCCTCATTCACTCTCTGCTTCAACCACTCATCTGTAAGCTCTTCTTTCTTCAAGCATTTTTTCTACATTGTTTATTACTACATCTGTAAGCTCTTAACCATCTGGTAACGGAGAACATGGCGTCCTCTTCGTCGGCGTCAACTTCGGCGAGAGCCGGAGGAGGCTCCGATATATCAACCTTCGCAACCGCAGCAGAGGAATGGGTCTAATCAACCTTTGCTCCGATCAACCTTGGGTTTCGGCTTGAATGAGTCTGGCTTTCGGCTTGATTTGGGTTTCGGCTATGATCAACCATGAGAATGAGAAACAAAAAAGGTACAAAGCAAGTAAACAGATCTGCGTTTCAGCTTGATGGTGGCTAGGTGATGATGACGGTGGTTGGGTCTGAGAGAGAGAGAGAGAGAGAGAGAGAGAGAGAGGCCATGAGTGAGAAAATAATAAAAAATGTAAAAAAATAAATATTTTATTGAATAAATGTGTAGAATAGATAAATTGATGTGGGTGTTTTGTAAAAATAAATGTGTAAAATAGAAAATGTAAGTTTTAAACGTGCAAAATGCAAAAAGTTTTGCACATACTGATGGAGATGCTCATGGTAAGAATTTATGTTGGTCCTTGAAAATCAAACACCACGTCGATACAAATTTCTGCTCTTATAAGCAGAGTCAATAGGCAAGTAAAACTCAAGCTTATCTTTTCTATATATGAAGTAAAACCATTTAGAGTAGGCATGATAAACTTAAGCACACCCATTTTTAGGATGGCAAAAGTGATACAGAAAGAATACAGCGCAATAAGCTTAAAGCTACAATGTGAATTGCCTCCAAAAGTAGTGATGACATCCGATCATTCTTTCATCTTCTCCTCTCATCGCGATATGGCCCCTCACTTTCCTTATCCTTCAAGAATCCTAGAAAGGCAAGAAAACCAAAGAAGAAGAATCCACCAGACCAATTGCCCCCACCTCCACCGCCTCCACCGCCACCATCACCGTCATCACGGGGTGGGAATCCAGACCCACCATCATCAAGTTGTGGTGATTTTTCCTTCCCTGAAATTTCAGTTGACTGTTATATGCTGTCTGAAACATCAAATCTTAGACAATTACAAAAAAAAAGCAAAAGTCAAGATGCATTTATATGTATTCTGCAAGTGAAAATGTAAGTAACCCCACCATACTATAAACTGATAAAGAGGATTACACAAAATAGGAAGTGCAAAGCTATGATTAATGGTTCCTAAAATTACGAATTGGTTCCTAAAATTAAACTTCAAAAAGAACTCATTTGAAATTTATTAAAATGAAAAGAGCAATACAAGCACCATTTGATGGATCTCACAAAGGAATCCTTGAAGCAACATTCTAAGTTACAGCAAGGAGCTGAGAAAAGGAACAATGAGAAGTACCGAGAATCCATTTTAGCAAATACAAAAGCAGAAAAGGAGATAACTTTGAAAGTTGGACTGGATGAATTGAGAGCAACCAAGGGTATTGCTATGCCACTGCGCCTAGCTACATGCACCCACCTATGACCTAAGGCAGGCAGTTCTGGGTCTGGCTAGCTAAAGGAATTCCTTTAATACATTAAATATAGTTTGACTAATTATTGATACTAGGAAATAGCTATTACCAGGAATGTGAGTAATTGTTGGAGCCTCGCGTGTAACTGTTTGAGTTTGCTCAGCACCACATCTTGCATTCTGCAGAAGAAACCAGAGTCAAGGTTTCAAACACAAATAATAGAGAGACAAATATCAAGATACAAGCTTTTCTAACTGTGATTTCCATGCATCTATGAATAATAAAGCACAAAAGGTGTCTATGACTGTTTGTGGATGCATGTACCATAACTTCATTTATAATTTGATAAAATTTATCAGGATTTTCTGACTGTTGTTCTTTGTTTTTCATTAGAGGATGATGCATAACATAACTAGATTGCAAGAAAAAGGAGTAGCAGCATAATCCTAGTGTCCATTGAAAGCATAAAGAGAATGTGTTCAGAAAAATTCCTAACCAACTGGTTAGTAACTGATTCTAAGACAACTCTTAAGTGAAATTAAAATTTTAAAAAATCAAGCACATAATGATCCCTGGAAAGCTCTGTGTTGATGTGGACCGTGTGGCTTGAATTGCCAAGCCCAAATTTGGTCACCTTAGTTGACCGAATCCAAATAGTAGAAGGAATGCTTTTGCCGACTTGTTAATAACACATATATATTTATATTGTTATGTGCGGCACAAAAGAGAGAATTAGAACTAGCAGCAGCCGCATAAGAAGAAGAATAGAGTTTTCTTGTCTTGTGGGTGAGAGAGAGTTAGGGTGTATTGGAATTTGGGTTTCTTGAGAGTGTTCTTGTGCACTATTGTATCTCTCTATTTTTATAGTGAAATTTCTCCGTCATCTTCGTGGAGGTAGGCAATTTGCCGAACCACGTAAATTCTTGTATTCTTTGTGCGTACTTGTTATTTAATTTCTGCTTATTTACTGTTATTGATTGGAGTCCTGGAGTGCTATTTGCACAACAAGTGCTATCAGAGCCAGGTTAGGATTCAATCCTTTGAACACAGTAAATATGTCAAGCACAAAGTATGATGTAGAGAAGTTTTGTGGTAAGGGAAATTTTTCACTTTGGCAAAGGCGGATGAAGGATTTCCTAATTCAACAAAGAGTTCATAAGGCCTTGCTTGGGAAGGAGAAGAAACCAGAAATGATGAAGGATGTAGAATGGGTAGAGATGGATGAAAAAGCAGCTAGCGCTATTCATCTCAACCTAGGTGATGAAGTCATTCACAATATCCTAGAAGCAAAGACCGCAAAGGAGGTTTGGGAAAAACTAGAAGGTCTTTATATGAGAAAGAATCTGACGAACAAGTTGTACGTGAAGAAGCAACTATATAGTTTGCATATGAAGGAGGGTTCTGATCTGTTGGAGCATCTCAATACGTTTAACATGTTGAACACCCAACTGTCAAGTTTTGGGGTGAATTATGAGGACAAAGATAGAGCGTTACTCTTATTAGTGTCGCTTCCTACTTCTTTTGATCATCTAGTGACTACGTTGATATACGGGAAAGAGACTATAGTACTCGAGGAGGTGACTAGTGCTCTCTTGTCAAACATAAAGATGAAACAAAATGGTGATGGTTCTCAGGCTGATGGACTTATTGTAAAGTCTGAGTCAAGCAATAGAGGTAGAAGCAGGTCAAGAGGATGGAACTCCAACAGGAACAAATCACAGTCTAAATCGCGTGCAAAGAAAGATGTAGAGTGTTTTTATTGTCATAAGAAAGGGCACTACAAGAATCAGTGTAAAGAGTTGAAAGAGCATTTAGAGGAGAAGAAGAATGGAAAGAAGCCCCTAGAATCAGCTAGTGTTGCTGAAGAAACATCAGATGACAGTGAAGTTGGTGCAGATTTACTTTCAGTGTCATCCAGTAACAATGTTCTAATGGAATCTTGGGTTTTAGATTCAGCATGCTCATATCGTATGACTCCAAAGAAAGATTGGTTTGATATGTATAAGCCTTACAACGGTGGTATGGTCCAAATGGGTAGTGATGCTACATGCCTGGTTATTGGGATTGGTACTGTGAAGATCAAGATGTTTGATGGAGTTGTGAGAGTTCTTAGTAATGTCAGACATGTTCCAGATCTTAGAAAGAATTTAATTTCTTTAGGAGTATTGGATGATTTGGGCTATTCATACTCATCAAAGGGTGGAATCATGAAGATTACCAAAGGTGCTTTGATGGTGATGAAGGGATAGAAAGTAAGCACGCTTTACAAATTGATTGGGAACACAGTTGTAGGAAGAGTTGCAATCACCACTCCGGTAGAGTCCAGCACTGATGACACAAAATTATGGCATATGCGACTTGGCCATATTGGTGAACGTGGTATGTTAGAGTTGCACAAAAGAAATTTATTGAAGGGGGTGAAGACATGCAAGCTAGAATTCTGCAAGTATTGTGTGTATGGGAAGCAGCATAGAGTCAGTTTCAAGACAGACTCTCATACAAGTAAGGGTGTTCTTGACTACATTCATTCAGATGTTTAGGGTCCAGTATCAATTTCTTCTCATAGTGGTGCTCCGTATTTCGTTAGTTTCATTTATGATTACTCTAGAAAGGTATGGATTTATTTTATGAAGCATAAGTATGATGTGTTTGGCATATTTAAAAAGTGGAAAGCACAGGTTGAGAATTAGACTGGCAGGAAAATAAAATACCTTAGAACAGATAATGGACTAGAGTATAGAGATAAAGAATTCATAAGATTTTATGAATTAGAAGGCATTACTCGTCACTTCACAGTTAAAGGAAGTCCACAACAGAATGAGGTTGCAGAGAGAATGAACAGAACCTTAGCAGAAAGAGCCAAAAGCATGAGATTGAATGCAAGGTTGCCTAAGGTGTTCTGGGCAGAGACAATTAACACAGCAAGCTTCATTATTAATAGATCTCCATCATCAGCCATAGATTTCAAGATTCCAGAAGAGGTTTGGTCAAGTAGACCAGTTGATTATTCAAGTCTAAAAACCTTTGGTTGTCCAGCTTATGTGCATGTGCAGAGTGGAGAGCGTTCTAAATTGGATTCGAAGTCAAAAAAATGCGTATTTCTTGGTTTTGAAAAAGGTGTTAAAGGCTATAGGCTTTGGGATCCAATCTCAAAGAAAACGGTGACCAGCAGAGATGTCATATTTGGTGAAGCCTTTATGTTGAAACAGAATGAAGCAGAGACATGTGATGAAAGTCCACAGGAGAAATTAACTGTTGAGGTGGAGTTTGACGAGAATAGTTCACCCAGTGATAAGGGTGATGCTGAGATTGATCCACAGTAGCAACAAGAAGAGCCTTATTCAATTGCTAAAGGTAGAGAGAAGCGAGTTCACAAAGCACCATAGAGATATGGCTTTGAAGATATGGTTAGCTTTGCTCTCATAACTAGCAGTGGAGATCCATTGTCTTACAGGGATGTAGAAGAGATGTGGTCACTACAGAAGAATAAGACTTGGGAATCCTTTAGTTTGTTGACAAAGTCAATTCCAACAGATAAGTTCAAGAGCTACTTGGACTTGGTTGATGTTTGTAGCTTGTAAGCCCTTAAGGGCTAAGGTGGAGGCGATGGAGGAGTTTGCTCATGTAGCTTGATCAATTCAAGCCAAGGTGGAGATTTGTTGATGTGGGCCATGTGGCTTGAATTGCCAAGCCCAAATTTGGTCACCTTAGTTGACCGAATCCAAATAGTAGAAGGAATGCTTTTGCCGACTTGTTAATAACACATATATATTTATATTGTTATGTGCGGCACAAAATAGAGAATTAGACAATTCCTAAAAACCTAGCAGCAGCCGCATAAGAAGAAGAATAGAGTTTTCTTGTCTTGTGGGTGAGAGAGAGTTAGAGTGTATTGGAATTTGGGTTTCTTAAGAGTGTTCTAGTGCACTATTGTATCTCCCTATTTTTATAGTGAAATTTCTCCGTCGTTCCTGTGGAGGTAGGCAGTTTGCCGAACCACATAAATTCTTATGTTCTTTGTGTGTGTTTGTTATTTAATTTTCGCTTATTTACTGTTATTGATTTGAGTCATGGGGTGTTATCTGCACAACACTCTAGAACTTACGCTCACCATAAAAGGCCTATAATGGGACAATACCTTCAATCTTCATGCAAAAGGTCATAATCTCAACACTCTGGAACTTAGGCTCACCATAAAAGGGCTATAATGGGGCAATACCTTCAATCTTCATGCAAAAGGTCATAATCTCACTGATGCATGTTAGAAAATGTTGAATTGTGATATGAAGGTAACAATTGTTTTTGATAAGTAATAAAATTTTACTAAAAGAGACTACTCCATGTACAGAAGTGAAGCCTAAAGAATTACAACAAAGAGGTATTTGTAAAAGGACTCTCATAAATTCAGGGATGGAACTATTAGTAAGGCCCCCATTTACGAGACCAATAAAATAAAGATTGAGGAAACAATGTGAGCAATTGAGTCCCCAAAAGTTGTATCCTGCCTCCACAATGTCCACCATCAAAATAAAGGAACTAAGTTCCAAATATCTAAAGAATGTTTGCCAACCCAGTTCCTTCATCCAAATGAAGGTCAATGACATTTCCCAGTAACAATGGATCAAATTCAAAGGTAAATTTTAATGCTCACTATTTTAACATTCTAACAAATGTATAACCTATAGGATTTAGGTTGAACAAATAATTGAAATTAGATGAGAAAGATCTATCACAGTATTAGGTGCGAAAGGCATAGATGACAAGTAACTGCATATATGAAAGAATAAACTTACCAAAGCGGACTGACATACAACAGAAGCAGACTGCATTCGGCTAGAATGCATGATACGTCTTCTACTATTAATAGTCAAAAATTGGGCACCAAGCCCTAGCGGTCCAGGTTCTGCAACCTTAAGTGAGCTTGTTTTTCCATTGTGTTGAAATGACATGAACACTTTCATTGGATTACATCCAGTATGCTTATTATGCACCTCTGTTTTTACTGCATACGAATACATAACAGTTAAGTAGCATTGTTAAAATCAAGCATGGGGGAAGTTCTTTCTTTAAAAAATTGAAAGCCCTCTCTCTGTCTCTCTGTCTCTCTCTCTTATTTCCTAGTCATTAATTATATCATCTAACTTAGGTTTAAAAAAAGAAAAAGAAAAAGAACACCCTCTTTTGCACCTTTAGCAAACAAAGAACACATACTAACTCATTGCACTTAATAGCTAGATTACATGAAGGTAGTCATCATATATACCTAGTAGTAATTGAGGTTGGGTGGCAACAATATTTGCAGTCAACATCAACATCTTGATTCCACAACAACCTGCAAAAATAGTAGCATGCATTAGAGCAGAATTTATCCAATGACAAGAATCAAATAAAATTATCGAATAAATTAAGAGTTAAAAATACTGATGAAATTAACAGTGGGAAAAAGAAACATAAAAGACATTATGATAAATCTTAAACTGGGTATCCTATGTATTTGTATCTGGAATCCAATGATCCAAAATGGTAAGCTTTTGTTCCAAATGTTATACACCAATCAGACACAAACAATTTTATTTTCCCTAAGATTGCTTGTGATATGAAAAAAATATCATTACTATAAAATTCATATAAAATAGAATTAACGCATTTCAAAAAAAGGGAAGCAAAGGTCATACAGCAGTAAGAGTTGTCTATGCATAGGAACAGTCTTTGTCCTGCACCCTTATACATGACTAATTGCATCAAGCTTTGGATTAAATTTCGGTTTCACAACTGAACTGAGCGTGTAAACTTACCAATGAAAAAGAGAGGAGATATGAATAACATCATTACTCATTGTCATAAAATCATGGCTTTCTAATAGTCAAACACTTTGAAAGCTCTCAACTTTTGCATATTCCACATTCAAATAAAAAACCCATGTGATAATGTGCAAAGCACAGAAATCAATAAATTTTAATTTCTGAGATGTCATGAGAGCCGTAAATCTCATAACTCAACTGAAAAAAATCATTGCCTGCATGTTCATTTGAATGTTCCTAAGTTCAAACTGCCAAGTGCCAATTGGTAAAATAACACTCATATCTCTGTGTTCCTAAAGAAAACTCAGAACTTTACACTAGAAAAGGTTGCCTTTTATTCGAATGCTATAGTATGAGAAAACCCTTGCTCTTGTTTGAGATAAAATTTGAATCAAAAGATTCGAAACAATCTCTCAGACCCCAAAATAGAAAACCCAAATACTCAATCACACAATTAACCTGATACATAAGCTCAGCATCGATAACCCATTCCTACAATAAAGAAACAAATAATTTAGAGTCCTACAATATTATTTTTTGATAACAAAAAATCCTAATGCATTACCAAAAAAAAAAAAAAAAAGAACATAAAGATGAAAATATTCTAGCACAAAAAGTAAAACTTTATTCCAAACTTTTGATCATGCTCCGTTTGGTCGCTGAGAAAACACAGGAAAAAAGAGAAATATACGGAGAACTAGGGCTGTAATCAAGCTCAAGCCAAGCCAAGTAGTGAATGGCAGAGCTCGGCTTGACAAAAAAAAAAAAAAACATGTTCAAAGTTCAAACTCAGCTCAAGATCAAGCTGAAGCTCAAGCTTACAAATTTTTTTTGAACTCGAGCTTGTCAAAAATTCTAAAACCTAAAGCTCAATATCAGGCTCTTGAGCTCGAGCTCAAACACAAGCACATAATCAAATGCTTTAGTCTCAAAAAATCAATGGATTTCCCTTAGTGAGCAGCGGCAAAATATCACAATTTCTAAACATTAACTAGAATCTAATGGATAATAAAGAAACGTAAATGGGTAATATTGGGGACAACATTATTCAAAACTGCTAACATGATTAGAGCAACATCACTTGTTTAAAATGTTGTGCCCCTAAACTTATTATGCGCCAATAACAACACTTGTGAAAAATGTTGTCTCCCTAAACTTATCATATAGAGAAATTAGGAAACAAGGGATTGACATGACAAGAACAGAACAACGAAGTAATTATAGAGTGTTAAATAGTTTAAAACAAATGCCATAGATTTGTACATGACAACAAAAGCCATAGATGTGTACATGACAGAAGTTTCCACCCAAAAAATGAAAAATAAAATAAATTTACTGCTAAATTGTTCTGTTATCAACATTTCTATAAAGGGTACAACTTTCTACCCTTAAACCTTTATTGAACCACAGCAAAAACCCAGAAACACAGTGCACATATAACACACATAGAGAAAGAAAGAGAAGAAATTAATAAGAAAGAAAGAAACTTTAAGAAATTAACATAATAAGCCCATAAATTGTTAACATAACAGAGAAAGAGAGAGATTTACCTTGTGTAAAATCGTGGCTTTTGCTGGCCTCAGAGTTGGCTCTGTGCACGGAGAGCCCTGAGAAAGCTGAATACTGGAACAAGACCACAAATTGGGAGGTGGGTATTGTTTTATATGAGAGAAATCTAAGACAAGATGTCCTGGGTTCGGTTTTCTCTCTCTGTGTTTTCTCGTAGTTTCTCGGTAACCAAACAAGGAATGAGAGGATGTGGGAAATAATCGGATTTTCAAGGAGTCAAGGACGGTGATGACTGTTTATTAATTTTTGGGTACTAATTATTTTTTAATATTTTATTTAATTGGGCTATAGACCAAGTAATTGGGCTGAACTTCTAGTTGGGTTTGGACTTGGGAGTGAGAATATAATGTCAATTGCTGAGCCCAATTAAGTCAAGACCTAAATAGATTATAATTGTTTTTTGGGATAGATTTTCAACCCTACTTCTGATGATTATGCTCTTTATCATCAGATTAAAGCACCAATTAATTTTTAATGTAAGTTATAATTTTGTTACTATAACATTTATCTAAAGACATTTTTTTTTCTCGATAGATAGATAAAATTTCAATTTATAATATATATTTCATAATGATTGCTTTTATCATCAAGCTAAAATGTTAATTGGTTTTGGGTGTGGCTGATATATGATTTCCAAATCTTTTATTCGATGACAATAAGTTTTACCAGTTGAGTTAATTGAAACTTATTAAGAGTAGATTTGTCTATGGACTAAAGAATTTATTCTTTAATTAAATTGTGTTCTAAAAAAAATGATTCTTTAATTAACTTGGTGGTGGTGAAAGAAGCTCCTTAACAAAGAAAAATGAAGCAACCAAAAAGAAAAGAAAAGAAAAGGAGACTATCAAGTTTTAGTGTTTTACCTTGCTTGTTTTGTTTACGTAAAAGAAAAATTCCTAGCCGTCTTATTTGGTCTAGGAATTTTCTTTACATCATTGGTTTCTATAAACTTGGAGTAATGAAGTTCCATGTGTCTTCATTTACATACAATAGAATTGTGTGAAAAAAAAAAAAAAAAAAAAAAAAAAAAAGAAGAGAAAAAGAAGAGAAGGTTTCTTCCTAGGAAACCACTTCGGGTTAGGTTTGACAAAAAGCTTGTTTGTTTATAAATCAGTTAATTTTGAGCTTTAATTTTAGGCTTGTCTAATATACGAGCCGAGCCCAAGCAAAAAAATTGTTCATGAATAGGCTCGTGAATAATAAGGCTCAATAAAAAATAAGCTATAAGCTTAGGTTGATTTATGTGTTTGGTAATAAGCTTGATATGAATTTGAAAAATAAACTCATATTTACTAAGTCTTTAATTATTTGGAAGTTGAGACTACATGTTTAAAACCAAATGAATTTGATAATGTGCTCAATATGAGCTTGATAATGTGCTAGCTCAAAAACTTGATATTGAGCTTGAGTTTTAGCTTGATTTTGAGCTCAAACTTTTGGACTATATGACAAGCTCAAGCTCAAATATAATCTGTAGGCTTAGTTCAAGCTTAAGCCAAGCATTAGGGTATGTTTGGTAACTATTTCTTTCTCTTATTTTCTGTTTCCAAAAATAAATTTCTATTTTTGAAACCTAAAAACTTGTTTGGCAACCCAAAATAGACAGAAAACAAAAACTGTTCTCAAAATTTAATTTGTGAAGGAAATTGAAAACATGCAAAAAGCTGTTTTCAATTTCTAATTTTCAAAAGTTGATGAAAACACACATTTAATTTAATGAATTTGTCTCATTTAATGAGTTAGCATTAAAGTTCAAAATAATAGAAACAACGTATTTTAGTATTTTCTATTTTTTTCTTCAAAAAACTATATTTTTAATTTAAACTAACCAAACATGTTTTTGATTTCAAAAATACAAGAAAATTCTTTTTTCTTTATATTCCCAAATACAAGTTTTTGAAAATAGAAAACAAAAATTGTTTCCAAACATAACCTAACATTTTACATTTGTTCTTCCTACGTTTTTCTAACTACAGTTAAGAAAAATATTACTATGATAATAGTATCCATGTGTTATTCTTAGGAGGGAGTGGAGTTCATACTTTATAGTCTCCATTGGATGTTTTCACGTGAGACCACATTTTATTCATCAACTCAGGCCCGCTCTAAAGAAGTTTGAGAAATTCTATCTCACAGGGTTGAGATAGAGAGAAGACTTCTATATCTTATATATAATCAATTACAAAATGTTTCTGGTCCATTTTATGGACTTGTACAGGATGGCTACAATCAAGTAAATATACAAAAAATATGGAATACCACAATCTTAGCTTTCCTAGAATAGATAGAGTGATATGCACCTCTATTTAATAATGCTAAAATCATGGAGGAGCCTTTTTTACTACAGCTGTAATCACAGTGCATGATTTGCTAGTCTGCTCATTGCTAGGATCATGCTCTACGGGTGTAATTCTATCACTCCCCCTCAAACATGGCCGTGGATGAGGACAAAGGCCAAGTTTGACACGCAATGACTGAAATTGAACTTTTGACAAAGGCTTGGTAAATATATCAGCAAGCTGATTTGAAGATGAAACAAACCGAGTCAGCAATGCTCCAAGTGCCACACATTCTATAATATAGTGGTAATCCAATTCGATGTGTTTTGTTCTGGCATGGAGAATTGGATTGACAGACATATACAAAGCACTTAGATTATCACAATGTAGAATAGGCACTTGAGGTTGTGGAATGTCTAGGTCACGTAGAAGGAAAGAGAGCCAAGTAATTTCAGCTGCAATAGAGGCCATGGACCTATACTCAGCCTCAGCACTAGATCGAACCACAGTGGCCTACTTATTTGCACTCCATGATATGCAATTGCTGCCAAGAAAAGTGCAAAAGCCTGTAGTGGATCTTCGAGTGGTTGGACAGCTAGCCCAATCTGCATCAAAGAACCCATAAAGGTCTAGAGTGCTCTCAGCTAGAATTTTCATCCCAAAGTGAGCTATTCCTTGAACATACCGCAAGAGCCATTTGACAAGCTGAAAGTGTGCCATTGTTGGAGATTGCATAAATTGGCAGACATGGTTGACACTATAAGCAATGTCTGGTCTTGTAAAAGTAAGGTTTTGGAGTCCACCTACAAGACTTTGAAATTTGCTAGGATCAGAAAATAGCTCAGAGTTATGTGAGAGATGTCTACCTTTGCAAGGCATGGGTGTGGAAATAGGTTTGCAAGCACTTATGTTAGCTTGAGCTAAAAGATCCAACGCATATCGATGCTGGGACAAGAAAAGACTATGTCCAATCTTATGAACTTCAATGCCGAGAAAATGGTGAAGGAAGCCAAGATCTTTAATTGAAAATTGTTGAGCTAGTTGATTTATAAGCCAATTAATACAATTTGGGTTGTCACCAGTGACTACCATGTCATCCACATACAGAAGTAGTATAAGAATACCCCTTGAAGAATGGCAGATAAACAAACTGGGGTCAGTGATGCTGCAATAAAACATGAGATGGAGGAGGAAGTCACTAAGTCGATCAATCCAAGCTCTAGGAGCTAGTTTGAGACCATAGAAAGCTCGACTTAGCTGACAAACATGTGTTGGGCAAGCAGGATCCACATATCCAAGTGGTTGTTGCATGTAGACAGGTGCACTAAGGTGGCCATGCAAAAATGCATTTTTGACATCAAGTTGTCGAAGTTCCCAGCATTTAACAACTGCAATTGTGAGGACAACTTTGATGTTGGCTCGCTTAATGACAGGCGAAAAAGTCTTAGAAAAATCCACTCCATCGACTTGATTAAAGCCTTTTGCCACTAAACGTGCTTTGAGGCGTTCAAGGGAACCATTGGGCTGTAGCTTGGCTTTGTACACCCATTTGCATCCCACCACATTCATTTCTGGTCTACGGGGAACCAGGGTCCAAGTTTGATTGGCAGAAAGGGCAGCCAACTCCTCATCCATTGCTGCAGACCAGCCAGGGTGTTTTTTGGCTGCAATGACTGATTTTGGGACTGCTGGAATCTCATGGACAACATGAAAATTTGCATATTTTGGATTTGGCTTACGTATGCCAACCTTGGATCTAGTAAGCATAGTGTGCTGAATTGGTTGAGGCCTGACAGTAGCTAGCTGTTCTGAGATGGGTGAATCATTTTCAGATAATGCTCTTACTGCTGGGTTTAACTGTGGACTAGTAGGTGGTGGTTGAGGCAAAGAGAGTTGAGAATCAGTTGGAGATGGTGGTGGAGCAAATGCTGTCAATGGTGGAGAAGGATTTGATGATGTAGGAATGGTGCTGTCAGCTGCAAAGTTCTCCCATTCAGAAAAGGTGCAAAGCGCCCCCTCAACTGGTTCATGGCCATAAAGACATGTGGGTTGTGAGTATGGTAGAATGGACTCATCAAACACCACATGCCGTGAGATGTAAATGCGACCTGTTGGAGGATAGAGGCACTTGTATCCCTTGTGTTTGCTGCTATAACCAAGAAACACACAAGGCAGTGACTTTGGCTCCAATTTGTGTTGTCTATAGTCCCCAAGATAAGGAAAGCACCTACTTCCCAAGATTTGAAAAGTGCCATAGTCTGGATGTTTGCCATAGAGACGATAGAAGGGTGAGTCCATCCCTAAAGTAGGAGAGGGCAATCTGTTGAGCAGAAAAACTGCTGTGGAGAAGCAGTCCAGCCAGAACCTTGGTGGAATTTTGGCATGGAACATCATGGTTAATCCTAGTTCTGTGATGCTTCGATGCTTTCTCTCAGCCTTGCCATTTTGTTCTGGAGTCTTAGGGCATGCAGATTGATGATGGATACCCTTAGCTGTCAAAAAATCAGTGAATGCTTTGGCTGCAAATTCCCCTCCTTCATCACTTTGAAATATGCGTATTTTGGCATCAAACTGACAAGAAACATAATTATGAAATTGGACAAATGTGTCAAATAGATCAGATTTATGTCTAAGAGGAAAGAGCCATGTAAAATTTGTGAATTCATCTACAAAAATGGCATAGAACCGAAATTTGTCTCTGGAAACAATTGGAGCTGGCCCCCATAAATCACAATGAACTTTATAGAAAGGGACACTTATATTATTATCACTTTGTAGAAAAGGTAATCTACAAGATTTTCCCATTTGACAACTGGTACAAACATCAGGCAGTTGAGATTGAGAAGAAATGATAAACTTCTGAGAATGGAGATAATTTATAATTTTTTGATAAGGATGTCCTAAGTGTTGATGCCAACACTGTTTATTGACTTGGCGAAATCTGTTTGAGAAGAGAGTTGTTGGATCTTTATCTAAGATTCTGTCAAGCGGTCCTCCATCAAAAATATATAGTCCCTTCTTTTTCCTCCCCCTCGCCACTATCCTCTGAGTGATCTTGTCCTTTATCACAAAACCAGGGCCATCAAACTCAAATTTGAGAGGATAATCAGAAGTTAACTTACTAATAGAGAGGAGATCTTTCTTGATGTCTGGTACAAGTAAAACATCATTAAATGGAATAAAGGAATCACATAATCCTACATTGGCTTTGCCAATGTGTGTAATTGGCAAAATATCACCATTTCCAACCATTACACCATCATTCCCAGCATAAGGAGTTAAGGAATGAAGATTACCTGCATTTCTAGTCATGTGGTCTGTGGCACCAGTGTCAGGATGCCAAGCAGAGTCTTGAATATCACTTAATTTCATTGCTGCAAAACTTTGAGGTAGATTGTCAGCAGTGAATGAGTGATTAAATCTATTAAAACACTTGATGGCAGTGTGATTTCTTTTATTGCATATTTGACAAACAACAACTTCATCTTTGTTTTTGTTTTTTGCGTTTTGATTGCTTGACTGTCCTTGAGATTGGGAGTTGAAAGGCTTGAATTCAGATTGGTTGGCTTAAATGAACCCTCGTCCTTTGAACTGAATGATACTTGCTACCCTTGATTTTTCTTGTTCTTGTTTTGCTTTTGACCATAAAACACCATGGGAGAGGTTGCTGGAGTGTCAAGCTTATATTTGTCTGCATAACTTTCAAGATGAGTCACAATCTCAGGATATGGAGGAATGGGAGGTCGAAGCATAGTTGCTGTGAAAACCTCATATTCTTTGCCGAGTCCATTAAGAAGCCACCATGACTTCTTGTGATCAGGTACAGGTTTACCTACGGCAGCAAGTTCATCACATATAGTTTTGAATTTTCTTAAGAACACACTCAAGGTGTCAATTCCTCGAGTAATGTAGGTGAGCCTCCACTTGAGTGCAAGGCTTCTATTAGGTGAAACATGGGCAAAGGCATGAACCAATGCATTCCAAACCTTAGCTGCAGTGCTGAGACCAATGACAATACCAAGGACTTCTTCTAAGAGAGTGGCAGTGAGCTATCCCTTAACAAGTCGATCAGATTTACGCCATTTCAAAAAAGCAGGATTTTGTTGGGGTTCGGTTTCATCAATAATGATGAACTGAGGTGGTGATGTAGTATCACCATTGATAAATCCTTGAAGGTCATAGCTCTCTAGGATGTTAAGCATTTGTGTCTTCCATAGAAAGAAATTGGTGGAAGTGAGGCGGAGTGAAACAAAATTGGCAATATTTTGTGTCACAAGATAAGGGTAACTATCAGTTTGGGTGGTAGTGTTTGACATGTTGAAAAAAAAAATGTGAGAAAAGATAAACAAAGAAGACAAGTTCTCTCTATTTTCCTGTTAGCTCTGATACCATAAAGAAGTTTGAGAAATTCTATCTCACAAGGGTTGAGATAGAGAGAAGACTTCTATATCTTATATATAATCAATTACAGAATGTTTCTTGTCCATTTTCTGGACTCGTACAGGATGGCTACAATCAAGTAAATATACAACAAATATGGAATACCACAATCTTAGCTTTCCTAGAATAGATAGAGTGATATGCGCCTCTATTTAATAATGCTAGAATCATGGAGGAGCCTTTTTTACTACAGCTATAATCACAGTGCATGATTTGCTGGTCTGCTCATTGCTAGGATCATGCTCTATCGGTGTTATTCTATCACGCTCATATTCATTCATCTTCCTTTTTGATCTTGTCAAAATTATCTTTGTTATTTTCTCCTTATGATCGCTTGATTCTTATTTATTGCTTTTCTAAGGTCTATCTTCTCTTTAGTTTTACACCTTATGTTATTATCAACCCATCCCTTAACTCTTTTAATAATCAATTATTTCTCTTGCTAGTATGATCAAAAGAGAATGATGGGGTCATTGTTTGGTTAGAAGAGTGTCCATATTTTCTTTTTCTTATTGCACAACATGGTCTTGATTAAATAAAGTTTACTATTGTTTCATCTATTTATCAATACATATCATGTTCTATATTCATTAATCTATTTTTGTTAATGCCTTACATAAAATACATCATTATTTACTTTCAATACATTAAGCATTTACCATAATGTTTTGTTTTAACAATAAAAGTTAGGTTCTACACATTGTGTTTGTGCTATGTGACTCAACATAAGGTTACACATTGTACATTAAAATTATTAATATAAAATAGTTAGCTTTATGTAAACACTATCATCAAAGTTTTAAGAAAAACTAGAATACTAAACTTATTAAAATCAACTATCAAAACTTTTTAAGAAATTTAAAAGGAGTTCTCTTATTTATTTTGATAATAATTTTATAATTTGGGTTTTATTAGAAATTTGGTCTTACATGATGTGTTTTGCCATGTAACTGGGAATACTTTTTGTTCTTTTATTATTATTAATATTATTGTCATATTTCAATTATATTATTGAAATATATTAGTTTACATATGGTTTTTATTAACCCATCCATGATAATTAAACTATTAGCTGTCTTACGAAAGTATTTGATTTTTTGTTGACTCTTTCTTATCTTGTTATAAGAAAGTCTACGTATTTTTGCATCAACTTTATAACTTGGTTTTTGCCATATACCAGTGAAATTTATTTAGAAATTACAGTTAATTTAAATAAACAAACGAGCACTAAATAAATTCTGATTAAATTGTGTTTAGTCTTCTTCAAACAAAATAATGTTTTGATAATTTTCTATAAATGATTTTATTATTTGACTTTTTATTTATTGATATTATTTAATTATGTCATATGTGTTTTTTATTTATTTATTTTTTATTTTATAACTTTCTCACACATTGCACACATTGATTAATGACTAGTTTAACTCATCAGTAGTCTATGCTATTTTTATCTTTACACCTTACGATTTTCATGACAACCACCATGGCCAAAAACAGCACAGTTAGTAAAATCTAGTGGTAATTGCCCTGAACTTAAAAGCACAAGGCTTCAAATCGCTAGGGTCTGTCCCAGTCCCACTAAATTAACATCAAAATTCATATGAGAAAGAGGTGAATCCTTGAAAGTAATACAGTTATTAATCTTACCCTATATGCTATAGTGCATGAATTATTAATCTTACCCTTTTTGCTAAAGGATTTCGACAAACATTTCCTGGAGACTCCGTAGAATAGATTCCTCTATATATTAAAGAGATTGTGCGTTTATATGCTATATAGTAATGGAATTCGATTCTTTCTTCCCTCCATTCGATAATGGACCATTCTTGTTAGATGATAGTACTACTTTTCCAATATTTATTCATTGCATTCTTGATTCTTTATTCTTATTTCTTTGGATAGACAAGCCATTCCTGCATTCAAAGATAGGTTCCTCTATGGAATAAAAAACCAAGAGACAACTTGACAAAGAAGAATGCAAAAAAAAACGACAAGAAGAGCATCAATGTCATATTTAGCATCTTATTTGGTATGACCATGGGAATTTTCTTTATACCTCTGGTTTTTATAAATTTGGAGCATTTGATAGAGAAAATTCGATCGAGGTCCCCATAATGAAAACCATTTAATCACTTGTAAGTTGTGACCACGTATCTATGATCATATGTAAAAAACCAATAGTACAGCCAAACACTACAAAGAAAAAGGTGTTTCTTCTAGCGTTTATAAGCACTGGTGTTTTTACGTGAGACTACTACTATCAAAAGCTAAATCTTGGCTCAGGTTCGGTTCGATTCCCTTATCTTGTTTCTTGATTGTGTCTAAAATATCTATATTATTTCTTATGACCTTGCTAGGGTTTATGTTCTCCTTTAGTTTTAGTTTTATGTTATTTTTATATTGAAATGGTTACTTAAGCTTGAGATGTACTTATTATCTATATCTATATTTATGTATTAATTACTTTTGTAGTGAAATGTCTTATGGTTTAATGACACAGCGAAATCCTTCTAATGAAAAATTTAGCTTTAAATTCCCCAATCTCACTTTTTATAATCCCAAAAAAAAAAAAAAAAAAAAAAAAAAACATAATCCTTTGGTCTCATATTGTTTATCATGTTTAAAGAATCCAACTTAAGGGAATATCATTTAATATATTTTCTTTCAAATAAAAAGTTAAAAGTTTTTAAAAACTATTTCATTTAATTTAATATCAAATAATAAAACTAATGAAAAAGGTATTGACTTTTCAAAATGAAGTAAAGGGTAAGTTAAAAAATGATGATTATTATTCTTAATTAATCAATTAATCTCATGAATATTCTAACAGATATATACTTCCACATGATCAATGATCAACGATTAAATCTGCATAACTTATTTTAAAAATATAATAAATATTAACAAAATTAATTGTATCACGATAGAAATTATTTGAAAAACTAAGTATATAAATAGTTATCAACTAAACTCTTTTTTCTTATTAAGATAGAATAGTCAAGTATAAGCAATTTGTATGTTCTACTAAATTATACTAGAAGTGGATTATAAGCTAGTTTTTTTGTTGAAAGGATTATAAGCTAGTTATTAATAAAGTAAATAGCAAAAGCTATACCGGATGCTAATACTCTTACAGCTTATAATTTTCATGCACAACCACCATGGCCAAAAACAGCACAGTTAGTAAAATCTAGGGGCAATTGCCCTGAACTTAAAAGCACAAGGCTGCAAATCGCTAGGTTCAGTCACTGTCCCACTAAATTAACATAAAAATTAATATGAGAAAGAGGTGAATTCTTAAAGTACTACAGTTATTAACAACAACACAACAAATCTAACTGGAATTACAGGGTTAAAAAAAAAAAAAAACTAGAATTTACAAAATCCTAATTTTAGAGAAAGTCAAGTTTTATATACCTTAAAGTTATTTGAAGCATGCCGTGTGGTTGTGCTAAGGCCTATACCTCTGACATGTGTTTTTTTTTTTTTTTTCCCCTTTCTAAAAGATTTTATAAAATAAAAACTTAATTACTATTATAATTTGATGTCGCGGAAGCCTAAAGAAAAGCACACACGATGCTCTCTTGATGAAACAGAAACTAAACTGTTAGTTTCTGAGTAGTAAACCTCGAATCCACGAGGGGTTCCTTGAATCCACAAGGTGATAGGTCTGAAATCTACCAGAGAACACAAAAGACACAAGTCTGAAATTTTATTGATAATCAACTATGAAAAAACGTTTACAAACTTAGGGGCCTATTTAAGGGCTCCTTAAAACTTGACAGACAAGAAAATATAATCTAAAATAACTCTTAATTGATACCTAACCATAACCGGAACTAAATTTGACCTAAAAAGCATTAAATGCACCTAAAAACAAGGAAATAAATCACCTAAACCTAAAATAACGTTTTTTACATAAAAATACCAAAAATAATAATTTACTATAATTAAATAGTAAATTGTGTCCTACATCAAACCCCTCCACTTGAAACAAACTCGTCCTCGAGTTCATCTTTGAAATCTGGAATCTCCCATGCCAAGAGAACAAATACTTTGAAAACTTCATCTTCTTTGTCTTCTTGCCAAAATTGAAAGCCATTGATTGAGCAACCAAATCAACTTAAACTTTTTTTCCTTTGGTCTTCATGCAATTGACAATATTCAACAAATAAGAGTTGACGATTGCATCAAATCTTTCCACCCCAATAAAACCAATAAATGTTGGTTTGAGGTCTCTCACCAAAATAATAGGAGTTTGAACCTTGTAATCATCTAACTTGACTACATCGAGATCATTGACAACTTCCTCTATAATTTATTCATTTATGATCTCTACCATCTCAACTTCAATATCTATGTATACTAGGATCTTCATTAATCTCCTCCATAATCTTGATTTCAAGTTCTTCTTCTATAATAAGGCATTCATTAATTTCCCTAGAAATCTCTATATTTTCTTCAATATTCATTTCTTCTTTTAACGGTGGAATATATGGCTCTTCAAAATAATTCAAGTATTAACTTTTTGGCCAATAATAATCTTGTATCGTATACGACAAGATTTCTTCACAATCCAAAGGATAAAATTTGATAGCAAGCATCTTTTCATCCTTGACCATGAACGAATTTTGTCTTTATCTAATCGGATTCTATCAGATTGTACTCGTTCCCACCAACATGAGGCATACTTACTAAGTTTGTACAAAGCAAGTCCAACTTTTCTCTCATAACAAATATTCTCATAATCAAATAAATCCTCTAGATCAAGTAATCAGTCAAGAAAATCTTCTTTTAAAAAATAAACATTAAAACTTGCAATTCTTTTATAAGGCCTATATGAAATTTGCTTAACAATAGGTTGCCCGTGAATTACGTCTCCGCTACAATTATCCCTATTATTTCCATTCTTCAACGGCGCCATCCTAGCATAGATATTTGTGAGTGCTTGTTGTACGTCACGTAATACTCGCTAAGTTATTCGTCGTTGTTGTGGTGGTGGTTACCGTCTCGCCGGTTAGCAATCAGACCAGGGTAAGTCAATGCTCTGATACCAACTGATGTCACGGAAGCCTAAAGAAAAGCACACACGATACTCTCTTGATGAAACAGAAACTAAACTGTCAGTTTCTGAGTAGTAAACCTCGAATTCATGAGGGGTTCCTTGAATCCACAAGGTGATAGGTCTGGAATCCACCAGAGAACACAAAAGACACAAGTCTGAAATTTTATTGATAATCAACTATGAAAAAACGTTTACAAACTTAGGGGCCTATTTAAGGGCTCCTTAAAACTTGACAGACAAGAAAATATAATCTAAAATAACTCTTAATTGATACCTAACCATAACCGGAACTAAATTTGACCTAAAAAGCATTAAATGCACCTAAAAACAAGGAAATAAATCACCTAAATCTAAAATAACGTTTTTTACATAAAAATACCAAAAATAATAATTTACAATAATTAAATAGCAAATTGTGTCCTACATCATAATTAAATTCATTGAATATTATTGTTATTGTGTAACATATATTTTCGGCAGCGTTTGAGTTTCATATTAACGTATTATTATAAAATTAGGTTGTTAGATTGAGGCAATGATTGTTTCATTCTATTGCACCTGATGGCCCAGAGGGAGATTGAAGCTTCAGTTTTTTCTGTTAGTGCATAGCAAATTTGTAAAGTTATCAAGGAGACTAAGGACCTTGACCTTCCTGCTCACAAGGTAATATTGTGAAACAGAGCAGATTTATTTTAGTTACATTTGACTATGATTTTATTTTATTTTTTACATTTGGCACTGAGTTGGTTCATTTGCAGTTTACTGTGGTCACTGATTTAAGAAGGGAGGAGAAATGGCAGAAAGTGCAGTCAACATAGTCATAGAGAAATTGGTCCCGTTGTTAGTCCAAGAAGCGAGATTGCTAAAGGGTATCCATGAAAAAGTTTCAGGCATCAAAGGTGAACTGGAGATGATTCAGTCTTTCCTAAAGGATGCTGATGTAAAAGCTGAGAAGGAAGACATGAGCAATGTTGTGAAAATATGGGTGAAACAGGTAAGGGAAGAAGCTTATCACATAGAAGATGTCATTAAAGAATACATACTTCATTTTGCTAAACAGCTATTGCTTCAACACTATAGAACAAGGAGGACCAAGCAATGACGATAGAAATGTTACGTGGCATGACCCTCGAGTGGCATCCCTTTTCATCGAGGAAGTTGAGGTTGTGGGTATTGAGTCTCACAGAGACAAGTTGATAAGCTATCTAGTAGAAGCACAATCTAATCGCATTGTAATTTCAACAGTTGGCATTGGTGGGGTTGGCAAAACTACTCTTGTCAAAAAAGTGTATGAAAATGAGGTGGTGGTAGCACACTTTATTTGTCGTGCTTGGATCACAGTTTCTCAATCATACCAGTCAGAGGAGCTATTAAGGAACATGATAAAGTAGTTTTACAAGTCAAGGAAGGAGCTTGTTCCTGTGGAAATAGACACAATGAAGGAGACACCGCTGATGGAGCAATTGAGGCTATATTTACATGAGCATAGGTATCTATTAGTTTTTGATGATTTATGGGAAAAAGAGTTTTGGGATTTCATAGAACTTGCTTTACCTAATAATGAAAAAGGCAGTAGAATATTAATCACATCTCGAAATGAGGATGTTGCTCCCTCTAATTATTTGTACAGATTACCAATTCTACCTTTAGAAAAAGCTTGGGAGCTCTTTTGCAAGAAGGTGTTTCGAAATGAAGGGGGAAATTGTCCTCCTGAGTTAGTTGAGTTGTCACATGCCATTGTTAAGAGATGTGAAGGATTGCCACTAGCAATTGTTGCTATAAGCGGTCTTTTATCAACCAAAGACAAGGTTTTCTATGAGTTTCACAAATTGCATAATAGTCTTAGTTCAGAGCTAAAAAGTAATCCTGATTTAAAAAATATCACCAAAATTTTATCCCTCAGTTATCATGATCTATCTTACAATCTCAAAGCTTGTTTCTTATATTTTGGCATGTTTCCAGAGGATTACTACATCAATTGTGCAAGGCTAATTCGACTTTGGATTGCCGAATGTTTTGTAGAAGAAATGCAAGGAATAACATTGGAAGAGGTTGCACATGGCTACTTGAACCAACTAATTCACAGAAGTTTGGTTCAAGTGGAAGAAGTCGATTCAAAAGGTATGTGTAGAAGTTGTCGAGTTCATGATATGTTGCATGAGGTCATTCTTTCTAGGTGTGAGGAGTTGAGTTTCAGTTTGGTCTCAATGCAGAACGCAAGTTCTGACAGAATTGGTCGACGAGTTTCAATACAGAACAATGTAAATACTCCTTTGAAGAGTATTACTAGTTCCCAAACTCGTTCTATTCTCATTTTTAGGGTAGAGGAAGTTCCAAACTCTTTTCTTGCTAAATGTTTTGCAAATTTCAAGCTCATAAAAATAATGGATTTTGAAGGTGCTCATATTGATTATATTCCTAAAGAAGTGGGAAACCTATTCCATTTAAGATATTTAAGTCTAAGAGATACAAAAGTACATATGCTTCCTAAGTCCATCGGTAAACTACACAACCTAGAGACTTTGGATTTGAAACGTTCCCTTGTGTCTGAGCTACCGACAGAGATCAGTGGGCTCCGTAAGCTACGATACCTTGTGGCATACACTATAAATTATGATAATGAATTTGCCATTCATTTTCGACGACCGGTAAAGATACACAATGGCATTGGGTGTTTACAATTCTTACAGAAGCTTAGTAAGATTGAAGCTAACAGCGCTGCCCTTATTGAAGAATTGGGAAGTTTGGTACAATTGAGGAAGTTGCAAATCTCTAAATTGAAGAGAGAAAATGGGATGGCTTTGTGCACAGAACTAGAGAAATTGAGCCTCCTTCGTTCGTTGAGAATCGATGCAGTAAGTGAGGAAGAAGTTTTGGAATTGCAATCAATGTCTTCTCCTCTTCCTCTCCTACAAACTCTCTACCTATCTGGGCGACTAGAAAAGTTGCCAAAATGGATTTCCAAACTCAAGAGTATAGTTAGAATTGGTTTACAGTGGTCTGGATTAATGGATGATCCGCTAAATGTCCTTCAAGCTCTGCCCAATTTGATGGAACTCTGGTTTTACAATGCATATGGAGGTGAGCAATTACATATTGAGGAAGGAGGCTTCCAGAAACTCAGGATTCTAATTTTTAAAAATTTTGAAAGATTGAATAGGTTGATAATAGATGAAGGTGCCCTGCCTCTTCTTGAGAATCTTGAAATTGGACCCTCCCCACAGTTAAAGGAGGTGCCCTCTGGCATCCCCCATCTGAAAAACCTCAAAAATATTGATTTCTATGACATGCCAACCGAATTTGTTCTTAGTCTGCAACAAGATGAAGGCCATAATTTTGGTAAAGTCAAGCATGTTGCCTCTGTTCGTTTTTGGTATAGGATTCATGGGCAATACTACAAAGTCTACAAGCTCGGTGACTCAGAGCTGTTGGAGCGTTTGCGAAGGTAGTTCAAGAGGTGGAGAACCAAAGTGCCCTCACCACTTTTGAGAAATTATAGGTATAACCCTATTAGCCATTGTACTATTATATTTATGATATTACCAATGGTTCAAGACAAAAACAATAAATTAATGTTTAGGGAATGAACAGTGCTCCCTAAATATAGGAAGCAACTGTAGCTAAAGCTCAACTTGGGAAGGAAATGGGTAAGATAATGCGGTAAGTTTTTGGGTGTTCCTCATTTGTAACATTATCGAGGAATTGAAATTATTATTACACTACTACTGCTGTGGTGTAGCAGTGCAGTTAAAAATTTATAACTTGCAGACAATTCTTTTTGTAGCCTTATTAGTTACTAGTTAGTCAGTCAAGTTTATTCATTGTGATAGGTAACACGTTTGAGTTCTTAAGTTTTACTTGCCTTCATATTAGAATTTGTTAGCCTGAATTTCTCCCTTCCTCATATTATAGACTGTTTTCTTTTATGCATTGTTTATACCATTTCATTTTTATTTATATTGCTTTTGTTCTAATTGTTAGGCTTCAAATGCCAACGTCTCAAGGTTTTCAAGTGCCAGATCAAACAGGATACTGCTCTGTTCTCAATCAAGGTCCAGAACATCAGTGGTTGATTCAACCCAGCATCGCAGCCTTTGTCATTATATTGCTGTAAATGTGTTATCTTTTCTGTATCAAGCATATGAACCTCTTGAACTCATGCTATGTAAAAGAGTCATGTTCTTGAGTAGTTTTCTCTGTTGCTGTAGTGTTGCGGCCTAGTTTGTTGCAGGTTCTGCTCTTATGTTTGGTAGGTACTTTTAGATTGTTGTATTGATTCAGCTTTTGCTGCTTATTTTGAACTCTTGTATTGTTGTTTTTGAATTCTTGTTTCAAAAACTTCAACTCATTCATCTTAAAACAATATGAGCAAAAACTTTGCTGTATGCACCTTTCATAATGATAAGAGCATTAGTACTAAACACTACGAATTTAGTTAATGATGATTGTCTCCCCAAAAGGCTTATCTTACAACCTGAATTTTGGTAAGGGAATCCTAACCTTAAATTGCACCTCCCCTGATTTTTGGAAAATAAATCCGAACCTTGCATTGCAACTCATGGAGGCTGATATGCTATATCTTCCTTATTTCTTTCTCAAAATTTATCAATAGGTGAGTACATAGTGCATACATTAGCTTGTCATTGCCACTGTAGGTCTTACATGAAAATAATCTTCTGTCATTATCAGATATGTAATATAATGTAGTTCTACTAAAATTGACTTATTCCAGTGAAATCTTGACTGCTAATAGTTTCTATGAAATTTTCTAATCAAAGTTGACATTTGTTTGTTCTTTTTTTGGGCGAGTGTTCCCAAATGATCAAATGTTGGATGTTTTCCTTTGTTCTCTAGGCCAAAGTGTAAATTCTAATAGATGGAAGCGTGCCAAAGAATGTATATATATATATATATATATATTTGTGTGTGTGTAGCATTATAGTAGTATTAAGGCACAATGTGTTATTACAAGAAACAAATCAACATTAATGAAAGAACTTAGGTTTATTGAAGAAATTTTCAAAATAGGAGATAATGAATATAAAACCATTATACCACTGTTTTTATCCCCACGTTAAATAGAGGGCTACTGAGATTCTAGTGAGTCACTGATAGCCTGATAGGCGCTGATTTAGCAGCCAATGTAGAGTGTCCCCCTGTGATGTTAGTGACACGAGTAAATGAGAATGCTTCTTTAAATCATCCAAACTAAATTCTGCTATCTCTATCTTCTGGTTCATCTACTTTAGGCTGATCTTTGAAGACTTTTGCTCTGCTTTTTTCTCCATATTTTGTTTGTTGCAACCTTGAGAAAAATATAAGACATTACTAATTAAATGAACAGTTACAAAAGTGGTTGAATATGGATTTCTATATTACATTTACTTTTGGTTTAGGGGCATATATTTTTTTTTCCCTTTCAAATATAACCATATGGGCCACTCAGAAACTCTTTCAATTGTAATCATACACCCAAGTTTTGATAAAAGATCTCTAGTGAAGTCTAAATTCCTCCTTAAGACAAGCCCACCAACTTGAGCACAATTAGAATGCAACCCCTTGCCACTATTGTTAGCTTCCACATGAAATTTCAAAGCCAAGCATAAATGGCTTTCCAAATAGATTTAGAAAGGGCGAATTTGGTTTTAAAGAGTGGTATCTCCCATGAAGATATTAGGTGTATCTTATTTCAGGGAAATTAGTTTTAAAGAGGGACATCTTCCAGTAAGATATTAAGATGTCTCTCTTATTTCAGGATTGCAGCCCTTTTTCAGAAAAGATTACAAGAAGAGTTTCATCTTGGAGTTCTGATCTATTATCCTTTGCTAGAAGACTTCAGTTGATCCAAAATATCCTATTTAGTATTCAAGTATTTTGGTCAAGTGTTTTCATCCTTCCAAAGAAGGTTGTGAAAGCCATTGAGCAAAAATTGAATAGCTTTCTTTGGAAAGGTTTAGGTTCTTTCAACTGTTGGAGCTAAAGTATCCTTAAAAAGAGGGTGGTTTGGGTTTGAAGAGAGAGGGAGAATGGAACAAAACTGTTGTCATGAAGTTCATTTCGATTATTTTCTTGCAAACAGGTTCTCTTTGGGTTGCCTGTGTTAAAACAACCTCTTGAAGAACTAGAGCTCCTGGTGTGTTACTGTTAAGGCTCCTTAGAATTGTTCTTGGGGGTGGAGGAAGATACTAAAGCTAAGAGATTTGATGAGACCAAATATCAAGTTTCAGATTGGGGATTGATCTAATAACTTTTTGTTGCATGATAATTGGCACCTTGAGAGTCTTCTCTACTTAAAACATGGTTATTTAATGATGTATGATGCCATATTGTCAAGTGTTATTAGTAATAGAACCTGGAATTGGTTACCTACAAGATCAGGTGCCATTGTCAGGATACAGAACAGTCTTCCATCTGTGGTCTAGGTGATGCAGATTGGTAGCTTGGATCTCATCTAAATTTAAGCTATATCCAAGGCTCTAGCAGTGATGTGGTAACTGATTTGGTTTCCACAGTCAATCCCAAGCATACTTATATCAGTTGGTTAATTATGAATGGCAAATTAAGCATCAGAGATAGATTGGTGAAGTAGGGAGTGGGAATTGATGGTGTACGATTTTTTATTTTTTATTTTTTTTTTTTATGCTGATTAAAGATGGAAAGTAGGAATCAATTATTCTTTGAGTGTTCCTTTGCGAAAGGAGTCTGGAAGGCAATCCTGGGGCTTTGTCTTTAGGACAAGCTTGAAGGAAATTGGAAAAATAACTTGAAGGAAACTGGAAAAAAAAATCATAGTTTGGGCTAAAAGAAAAGGTAAAGATGAGCTTTACAGCCGTATGTTGCAAGCTTGGCTTAGGTGCAGTTGAGTATTATATCAGGCAGAAAAGAAATGAAATTTTACATAATGGAAATGAGAGTGCTGAGGAGCAAGTGATCAAAATTTAAAAATATAAGGAGACAAGTGAAAGCTAGGATTGAACATAAGGGTCAGTATCCTTTTTCTATCACAAGGGAACTCTGCTGCAGACGGGGTATTTCTGCAGCAATACTATAGGCTTCAGTCCTTGTTGTTTTAATGTGTTTGGCAATTTTTCTTTGTTTGTAATCAGTTTGTTTCTGTACTCTTTCTATCTGTGATGGCTGTGTTCAGCTTGTTTCAATGAAATACCATCTTAACTATCATCCAAAAAAAAATTGTCAAAGTGTACGTTGACATCTATGAAAGGACTGAACCAATGAAAGTAATCCTTGCTGCCTGCTATAAAACATTAACGTTCCAGCCTCAAGTTCTTGCTTAAATCCTTCCGAAAAAAAGTTTGGCTTCTAACATGTTTGAAGTTATCTTGCTCCAACCCATGATGTGTAGTTTTAGACACATGACTTTTTTAATGAGTCATGTGACTTGTTTAAATAATACACATGAATATAGTTCCAAACATGTTTTGAAACCATCGCTGACAAAGAAGCTTCTTTGGATTGTCCTGGTTAAGAAGTTGCTGAAATGAATTGATGATTTGGCTGGATAAACTGTTTGAACAGACCAAGCATAATATGTAGACGGACAGTTCATGATAGTTGACTAAACAATAGAATGTGAACATTGGTTAAATTAGTATTAACACCATGGATTTCATTGAAAACTCAAAATTGTGTGAAAACACAAGAGCTGTTTAGACCCTCATATTAAAAGTTACAGCTCGATTGATTTTACTTTAACTTAAACTAAGTGCGAAATAGAGTAAATGCGAGCGAATAAACAACAAACTACTCTAAGCCATATTCATCAATTCACAACAGTAAAAAGAAAGCTAAAAGAGTAAGGAAGAAGAATGCAAACACAAGATAACACGCTGATGTGTTATCGAAGAGGAAACCAAAAACCACGGCGTAAAACCTCTCTGCCACCCTCTAAGCGGTAAATCGATTCACTAGAGAATAAATTGGAGTACACGAATAACAAAAGACCCTCCAAGCCGAGTCTACCCCATGTACTTGAGCCCTCCAAGCTCTTGTTACCAATTGACTTTGCCAAGCCTTGTCTGCTTTAGCTCTCCGGATCACGCAATTCAGCCCGATTGCATCCACCAAATATATGGCTTCTTCTAATGCTTCCCAGCAACACCAAAATCTTACTTTACACTCAGGATGGGTGTGGTAAGTGTTTGGGCTATCAACCTCTCAAGAATTTGGAAATGGAGAGGTAAGAGTTGAGGAAAACCACAATGGATTGTGTAGAGGATTGTGGATATAACAATCTCTAACTCTCAAGGGTTGTCTTCTCTAGCTCTCCGGATCACGCAATTCAGCCCGATTGCATCCAACAAACATATGACTTCTTCCAATACTTCCCAGCAGCACCAAAACCTCACTTTACACTCAGAATGGGTGTGGTAAGTATTTGGGCTATCAACCTCTCAAGGATTTGGAAATTGAGAGGTAGGAGTTGAGGAAAATCACAATAGATTGTGTAGAGGATTGTGGGTATAACAATCTCTAACTTTTAAGGGTTGTGGCTAGGGTTTTCTCTCAGAAAAGCACTCCTCTGAATATGGGGGTCATGTAGGTATATATAGTGTGTGTAGAGACCTGGTGTATCAGATATGACAAATTGGCAAAACAGAATGTTTCGCAGGTATTTCTCGGGAAGGCCTTACCCGCGAGACACTCGCAAAAACCAGCTGTCACCATCTGTCATGACTTTTCGCATTCCAGTCATGTGCTGAGCACATACTTCATTTCGCGGGAAGGCTTCTCGCGAGCTACCCACGAAAACTTCTTTTCTCTGCACTTGCCTTGAGTCTTCGCACACTCTCTCACACACAACTCTTAAAAAGAAATCCTATATAAAATACATGGTACATAAGATTGAACAAAATTACAATCAAATTTGGCACGGAATTAAAGCCAACACAAAATAATTGTAAATCACAACTTTACAATAACTTAACTTACATCCTAATTTTGAGCAGGGGATCCAAGCTACAGGATTGCAACATTGCAACTAATGGAGGCTGTTGGACTATATCTTCCTTATTTCTTTCTCAAAACTTGTTAACTGATGAATTATTAATTAACACATCTAAAGAGGTGGGAAATGAATCAAATACATGAAATTTCAAAAAAAGAAAAGAAAAATAAAGATAGTTATCAAGGAAGGCACCGCTTATATATGTAACTTAACTTGGTCCACCTGAGAACTTGGATCAAACTCATTTTTGGGTTGGTTTCATTCAACAATAGTCGCCCGGTCATATTTACACACTCAACTAGAACGTGACCCGCATAACAAATTGTTAAATAGCTTGCATTCAAGCAGTTGTAGTATCAATATAAGATCTCCTATAGAAGAGGATGGCAACAAAAATCCCTGAAAAAATGTGGATGAATCGTATGTGTAGGTTCGTTTCTTCGTTTTCTTGTAGTTTCTTAGCAGCCAAACAGGGAACGAGAGTAGTTTTGGCAGTGGGCGTGCAATGTGATATGTGAGGTGAATGGTGATGAGTAGTTTTGCTGAAGTCATTTTACTTTTTATCATTTGTTTATGGGTTGTGAATGTGGTAATTGGGCTGAAGCTCAAGTCATATTTGGTGCATAAATTATAAAGGCAAAATGCCATCACCAAAGATGCTGGAATGGAATCGTTATTTATAACGATTTGGCATATCTGGCTGGCATGACCCAAACAAGGGCATGACTAAAACAGAAGATGCGAACCCCTGGACAGAAAGCATCAAAGGTAATCGAATTCCTCTATGAACTGGTTTTCACTTTTCATGATTTGATTTGTACTTGGGTGGAGGAAGCATCAAAGGGATGTAATGAAATAAATATTCCCCCCCCAAAAAAAAAAAAAAGCGAAAATTTGTGAGAGCTTAACAAGAGAAAACAATTCACATTGCCATTATAGTACGTGAGATCAGTTAATAGGGATTTTTTTGTTTGGGAATTTCTAATTCTAAGTAAAGTTAATTGCTATGAAGCACGGGTGCGTTTCCGGATTCGGGTGCGGGTGCGGGTGCAAGACTCGGCAATTTTTGAAAAAGTAGGGTGCGGGTGTGGCGATTAAAAATATTTTTATTTATATTTTCTATATATATTTTTACTATTAGAATATTCTTAAAAAGCACATTAATATGACCTTGATTCAAAAAACAAAGAAAGATGAAGGCAAGAAACACAAAACAAAAAAGAAATCACCAAAGAAGTAACAAATGATCAGAATAAAATTGAGGAAGGACAAATTTAGGATGTTTGGGCCTCATTCAAAGCCGATTTTAGCTGTTCTAGCATGATTCAAGGCCGATTTCGGCCTGTTTCAATCGTTTCGGTCCGTTTTGGTCGCCAACCGATACGACCCGATTCGGCCGATACGGCCTGATTTTGGCCGAATCGGCCTGGTTCGGCGTGAATTGAAGCCAAGTCGGCGTGAATCGAGCCGAGTTGATGTGAATCCAAGAAAAAAAAAAAAGCTCAGATACGGCATCGACGCGCGGGCAACCGCGTCGGACGCCGCACCCTGCGTTGGGCCCCGTCGGACTCCGGTGCGGCACCCTCCCAGCTTTAAGGCGAATGATATTTAAATTCAGACAAAGTTTGGCTCCAAATGTTTGGAGCCAGTGATTCTAACACCAACTAAAAAAATTAATTACCACAATTACATGTTTTGAAATTTTAACGTTGAATTGCATGCTCTCTATGTTCTTAACATGTATGTCAAATTTTATTTCAATTGGATGTTATTTACTTTTCAATTCATAAACTATTTTTTATGCATAATCTTATTATATTACAAAAAACTTGATATTTAAACATTTGTTAATAACATATTACTAGCTATTGATTTTTGATTTTTTGAAAATTTTGCAAATATGAAAGATATGAAAAGAAAATTTAATTTAATAGTGGATTTGTCAAAATTCATATGCAATAAAAAGATATTTAGTGATGTTGGAGCCCAGAAATTGATAGAGTTGAGATATCTTGAGATTTTAAATGGCTTTACACTAATAATTTGGTAACTTTTGAGAAATTTAAATTCTCACCTCAATTTTTTTGTTAAAAATCGAGCACCACCTCTCTTTCTCTAGAAAATAACGACTTCAAGCATCAACAACTCCCATAGTGTGACGGGTGTTGTGTACAAGCACAATAGATTTTATGCCAATAATGCATGTGCTCTTTTTTTTTCTTAGCTTTTGTTTGGCAATCTGTTGTACATTAAGAAATGTAATAATTGAGAATCTCAGTTGTATGTATGGCTTAGAGGGTGATCTTTCAATTTCTCTCTCTATCTCTCTCTCTCTCTCTGGAAATCTCTACAAGATATCTCTCATTATTCCTATAGAGACTTCTTGTAGAAGTAAATTTCAACCACAAGTTTTTAAAAAAGGATAAAGTTTGGGTCCAACTCAGTTTGAAGTTATATCCTTTAACTCATGACTTGACAATTTATAAGATTATTCATGGTTATTATTTAAAACAATTCTTATGACTCATTAAAAGAGTTGAATGACTAATTGTCATATATGTTGGGTTAAGATAGCTTGACCCTAGTTAATTAATTCAATTACCCAAGTTGATTAATTAGGTAAAATTATATGCAAATCGTGGAGGCAACAACAAATCACCAAATAAACTAAATGCAGCGAAAATTAAATTGACAAGGTGATTTGTTGACAAATGGGGAAAACCTTTCGCAAGGCAAAAACCCTACTGGGTGAATTTAAGATCACCATTCCCAAGAATTCACTAATCAATAATCAAGCGGTTATAAGTATGAAGAATCTTACCACTACCTAGGCCTATCCCAAAGTACCAACCTACAGTTAAACCTTCGCTCCAATATCCAATTGGACTTGATCTTGTAGTAGCCTTCTTTCCTTTGATGCATAAATCTCCAATCTGTGACAAACTCCTTTGCATGGATCCCTGTACATGACTAACTCCAGCAACTTGAATGATTGTTGTTGGCTGCAAAGCTTTTCACTTCATAAACGATGAAGATTAGGAAGCACTTGGTTAGAAAATCCTATAGTGTACAAACGCAGTAACTTCTCACAGAGAAAATTAAACTCCTCATCTCTGTATCCGTGTATGACAGCTTTTAAAATAAGCCTTATATATGTCCAGGATTGTGAGAAAAGAAATCCTAAACAAATACGTCAATATGGGCCAAAATTTAGATCTAGAAATTTTGAATTCGTAAAGCTCAATAGATCGAGCTTGTGTCAAGCTGCCCATTAAGTCTCGATAGCAGCTTTCTGTTGATCTATCTATCAAGCTTTAGTAAAACAGTTTTTCTTCACTTGTTTTTTGGATCAATCTTCATGTTTTTAATACATCCATTTTTTTTTGATAACATTTAATACAACCACTTGATATGTATCAAACTTAACTTAGATCTACCCAATTTACAAGTAAAGTGCGTTTTGTCTAAAGATTAGCCAATTACATAGAAAATATGACCCTAATAATATAATTGGTTGGAAAAAGATAAATTCAAATTGGTTTGAAACTAAACTATTTTTTTTTTTTAATATTTGTGATCTTAACATTTTATGACTAACCCAAAACTCATTAGCCCAACCTCCACTCCCATTGATCCCACTGGTCTCCGATTGCCGTTGCCAATCACTAGTCATCGGTGACTAGTGGTACCAGTAGTTGTTGCTCGTTACCACTATTGCCACTTTCTTTCTCTCATGATTTTTTTATTATATAAACTTCTCCTTTATTATTATTATTATTATTATTATTATTATTGTGGGGCCAGAGGATTTGGTATCCCCGGCCCATGCCAAGGATGAGGAAATGCCCGAGGACGAAGTGCGAAAGCCCAAATTGTCCAGGAACCTTGCCGAGGACAACCCTGTCCTCGGCAAACCGAGACCATGGAATTAGGAAGTAACGGGCCACTTAAAGCAGCCTTTCAAGGCATCCAAGGAGAAAGAGCAAGTACAACACGCCAGCCATGGAAGCATGGTAGAGGAGTCAGTCCAGGATGAACTGTCACCCCCACATTAAATGCGTACAACCAAAGTTCTGGCCACGTTAATGAGGAAATGACCCCTGAGCAGTGCCTCCTCGATTACTATGACTCACAGGAGGTCTGGTAAAGTGTCTGATGGGACGGGTTGTCAGGAGAAGGCATAGATGATCAACAAGTGGGGGAAATGGATCGTTGGAGGAGGACTATATAAAGTGGGAGAAACAGATTGAGAAGGGGGGATGGATCCCCACGGAAGAAGGACGACTAACAAGCTCCTCGGACCGGGCCGAGGACAGATTTTGGAGGACGATTTCGGTTCTCCGGCGTTCGGCGGTGGAAAACATTGCGATGGGCATTGTCCGCTCGCTAGGGTCTAGTTCTTGACCCGCTCTCTACAAATTCATTGTATTGGGCTAGCTGGGCTTGAGTCTACTCACTCAATAGTAGAAGTGCTCAAACCCAGTCCCTACAATTATTATTATGATGATGATGATGATGATGGTTGGAAGCTAAGAAAATGTGGTAAATTAATAGAAAACATGTTTTCTATAGCATTTTCACGAATGCAACAAAACACTTAAAAAATATTTTTCAAAGTATTTCCAAGATCACAACCAAACACTACTATGTTTGGTTTGGTGAAAATTGATTTTTGGATAATATTTTCTGCATTTATGGGTGTTTCAGTGACGAAAAATGTTGGTCAATTGGATATTTTTTTTGGTTGACCGTAAAATAAAGACACTTATGACGAAAATTGGTTTACACTTTTATTTTTCGCAAATTATTTTCCGCCTCACCTAAAATTTATCAGTTGAACCTCTACCCTCACAGCCCACTATTTGCCACCCAACCACCACCCTCACTGCCTCACCCAAATTTGATCACCATTTTTTTTTTAATCTAATTTTTTTTATTATATATGTGCTTGGGAGATGAAAAAATGTGAGAAAATAATAAAAAATAACATTTACCATATACTTAAAAATATTTTCCAGAAGCACTTCAAAATAATTTCTTTCCGAAAATATTTCCTGGTTAGAAAATATTTTCCATTGAATCAAAACATAGCCTAAAAATATTTTTTTGTCCATCTGATCGAAAAAATATTTTCAAGCGAAACAAACATGTAAATGCGTTAAGGATTGTAAAAGTCGAGTTTTGCCACGTATCTACTTGGTGCACCAAGTAGATAGGTGGCCGAACTCATTTGAGTCGTTATTTGCGTCATACGTTTCTTTTCCATAAGTCAAAAGTGTTGTACTTTCAAAGTGTCTTTTTGAAAGATAAAAGTATTTTGTTCTCCTATCACGTTCACGTGTTCTGTTCAACATTCTTGTCTACTGAACATAACCTTCTAGAACAATAAAGGAAGTTCTAAGGATCAAAATTAGAGGAACTGCAGTTAGAGACTAGAGTACATAAATTATGATAATCTTATCGTTTTTGCTAGGCCGGACTTGGTTTAGATTCAGTGCATCTAGTGCATTGGACCCGGTCAAATGGTGATACGTGTCTAAAAGTGAACACATGTCATCATCTTAACGGGTTGAATATTATTGGACACTGCACCTAAGGCTGACCATTTTTGCTATAGAATATCGACAAACATTTCCTGCAGACTCCTTAAAATAGATTCCTATATAGAATAAAGAGATTGTTTATTGCTAGTAATCGAATTCAATTCTTTCTTTCTTCCATTCGATAATGGACCACTCTTGTTAGATGATACTCCTACTTTTCCAATATTTATTTTATTGCATTCTTGAGTCTTTAGTCTTATTTCTTTGATACAGTATTCACTGCTGCATTCTTCAAAAGATAGGTTCCTCTATGCATGGAATAAAGAACCTGAGACACCTTTTAAAAGAAGAAAGAAAAAAACGATAAGAAGAGCGTCAATGTCATACTTAGCATCTTATTTGGCATGACCGTGGGAATTTTCTTTACACCTCTGATTTATATAAATTTGGAGCAATTGATAGAGAAAATTCGAGGTCCCCATTTCCCTTCAATAGCGTTGTGCGGCTAGCTCTCTCTTCTTTACCATAATGAAAACCATTTGATCACTAAGTTGTAACCGTATCTAAGATCATACGTAAAAACCAATAGGATAGCCAAACACTACAAAGACAAAGGTGCTTCTTCTAGCGTTTATATGCATTCATGTTTTTACGTGAGACTACTACTATCGGCTCAGGTTCCGTCCGATGCCCTTATCTTCTTTCTTGATTGTGTCTAAAATATCTATGTTATTTCTTAGGGTTTTGCTAGGGTTTATGTTCTCATTTAGTTTTACTTTTATGTTATTTTTATATTGAAATGGTTCCTTAAGCTTGAGATATGCTTGTTATCTATATCTATATCTATATCTAATGTATTAATACCTTTTACATGAAGTGTTTTATGGTTTAATGACACTATCTAAGTCTTCTCATGAAAAATTTAGCTTGGAATTCCCCAATCCCACTTGTTATAATCCCAAAAAAGAAAGGAAAAAAACCCTAGTCCTTTGGTTTCATATTGTTTATCATGTTAAACAAATCCAACTTCTTAAGGGAATTTTATTTAATGTATTTTATTTCTGTACGTTTTTAGACCCCTTAATACAAGTTGTTTAACCTAATTATTTAATCAAGTAATTACTTAGATAAATTATTCAGTTCTACGTTAACACAATAAAATCATTTCATGTAAATAATGCGAAAATATAAAGAACACAATGATATGATAACTCAGGAAAACCTAATAAGTAAAAAACTTGGGGAGGATTTAACCTATCTATCCTCAAGGTAAAACAGATCCACTATGAAAGAATTGAAGTTTGTACAATAGAACTTAGACTACTAACATCCTATTGCTACCTCGAGTAGAAAACTTACTACCACGACCACGTGACAGCTCCGAGTCCATAGACTACTTCTTTCTTTGATATATTGCAACCACAAGTTCTCCTACTTGTGACTTTGAGACTTCACTCAAAGGTTTTAGATTTTCTTTAAAGTTCTTTATGCAGCAACTGAAAAGATCATCAAGTTCTTGACGTAAATCTTGATCTTGACAACTCTATGTGTGTGTATGAAGGTAGGCAACTCTAGATCTCACAAAAGATTCAACACAAAACATTCAAAGACCTACAAAACGTAACTAGGGTTTTTCCTTTTATACTTAGAGTGAAACACAAAACCCTACATGTCATATAGGCTTGGACTGAATTGGAAATTTTGCAGAAAATTAAATCTGCACGAGTTTCGATTGATCGAGCCTTGCAGATTTTGTCCAATAAATCCTACAATCACTCGATTTTTATTTTACAATTAAACACACTTGGAGCAATCCTAAACCTAGACTCTATGTTTTGATCATGGTTTGCCAACATATTACAAATTGAAGTTCTAATACATTAGTTCCTAAAGTCTTAGAACCTAACAAACTCCCCATTTGGTAATCCGTGCCAAAACACATCACAAAAATTAAAATGCTCAAAGTAAAATAGCCTTTTCAATTAAAAAGCCCTAATTACAATTCAACCTAAACCACTATCTATCAGTTGCTAAAGTAGACAGCAGCTACAACTGAATTAACTTGTAAATTCCTGAAACACTCAACAAACATATAAACACATGTGTGGAAAATACAAGTAAAACAAATTAAACTTCTTGATTTCACAGAACATAAAATAAAAGACATATATCATGAATAACCTCATAATATAAATCAATAATCAATGTACCATATGTGAAACAAAAAACATAAAAAAATAAAAAATAAAAAATAAATCATAAAAACACATAAACATAATGTCTCCCGCTAACATATACAACCCATATAAAAAGAAATACATCAAAGCCAAAATAAACAGAATACATATCAAAAACTCCTAGATACAATCTACAGACTCCCCCTATCTCTATATGTATGTACTCCCCCTTTTTGTGACGAATTGCCAAAGGGCAATCATGACACATCAGAGGGTGGAGCCTGTGGAGTAGAACCTCTAGCATGCGCCAAATCTGCTCATAAGGCCACAACCTCATTGAGCACATCCAATAGAATCTGTTTATGCGCCGCCTGAATGGTCAAAATGTTATCCAACATAGCACGCAAGGAAGAGTCGCTCGATGTAGATGGTGGAGGATCCACAGCAACTATGGGGTCTACATACGCCTCAGCAAAAGGATCACCAGAAGAAGGAGGTCGAGATGCATCACCTGTAGAAGACTCAACTCTAGGGTGCTTAGAGCTTGCTTTCAACTGAGTAGCTCTTTGCCTAAGGAAGGTGGCACCTATAGGAGTTATGATATGTACAGGCTCGGATGCAGGAAAAGTCCTCTAATTCTAAGTCTAAAAGAATCCTATGAATAAAGACCAGAAAGAACGAACCATGAGATTTGGCACTACTCCTATGAACCTCAACAAGTGAGCGAATGAAAAGAGTGGGAAAACTCATAAGAGCATCAGTTATGAGAGCGTACAAGATGCACATCTCTTAGTAGGGATAGTATGAAGATGAGATGTAGGCCAAATGCAATGACAAGAAATCCTGAAAAATAATTAATTGAGCTCAGTAAGCTCATGAGAGGTAACATGAGGATCAGTACCCCAACTAATGGAAGTATCGGTGATGAGAGACATGATGTCATCAAGGTGAGGGGTCTTACTGTAAAGGTACACGGGCTGCTGAGGAGTGGACAGAGAGGTTCGAATAGAAATCTCTAATCAATGCAACCGGAGGAGGATGCTCTACCTCTAAGAGTGGTAACCAACCCCTACACTTAAAATTCCTACGTAGCTAAGGATCAACCTCATCTAAAATTACCTTACGCTTAGCCCACATTGATCTAAAGACATTAAGCTTCTCATAGGCTTCTTGGTTTTTCTTAAACCTAAACCTATCACTTTGAAAGGTAGAAAAGGATTGGGTAGAGGTTTTCTTTGCTTTAGTCTTCCTAACCATGATGCTAAGAGTTTAGAGGAAAAGAAAACCAAAAACAAAACACAAACCAAGGGCAGACTGCATCAGAGGGGGTTAAAGCACAAAAATAGCAACAAATAACAATCTATATGATGCATGAAATGATTGCACATATGATGCATGCTCTAATGCAGTAAGATTTGTTCAATTTCACTCTATAAACCAACAATTGACTTGAACATAGAGTTTTAGTCCAAAAAATCCCAAATTTGAAAAACCCAATTTCAAAAATTAAACCAAATTGATCAATTAACCATTATACTAGTTAGGAAACATCATACAATGTATTAATTTATCAAAATCCCAAGTCAATTCCATCAAAATAACCTCAATTGAACAAAATCCCCAATTTCTCACAGTTCCAAGCCCTAGATTTTTCAATTCTCCTCAAATCACAAAATTGATCAAATTAATGCATGGGAATCACATGTATATGAACTAAGGACAAAAATCCATTGATAAAAAATGATTAAAAACAATTGAAATAATAAAAAATCCCTAAATTCCTATGTTCAAAATTTTCAAGAAAAATGCATGAAACATGTAATTAAATTGAAAAAGAAAGGGTATAAAGGTCTTACCAATGCTTGAGGACAAAAACCTTGGAGAATTTTGAGGAAGAAAACGACAAAAATCACTTAGATTGGATCGGTCGAAGAGAAAAAGAGAGAAAAAGTCTGAAAAGCTTTTGAAATAGTGAAGAACACGTGAGGGAGAAGCCTTTTTAAAAAACTCAACTTTCGAAATTCGATCGGTCGAAATTGGGGTTCGATCAATTGAAAAATAGATTCGATTGATTGAGCACCAATCGATCACCAATCGAGCCAAGCAGATTCAAACCAAAAATTTTAATGCATTTTCGATCGGTCTAAAAACACACTAGATCGATCAAAAATCTGGAAAAATGAAATTTTTGAAAAATATAGAAGTTTTATGCAGAAAACACTCAAACCAACTTATTTCATGAATGAAATGCATGAGTATGAGTTAAAATTTTTTTTCAAAAACATTTTAATTCAACCCAGATCTTTCAAAAACAAAATTTTTACATTTTGTGTCCCTAAAACTCAATCAATAAACATATTTTGTATCAAAATCAAGGAACATATAATCTTGGATGGACAAATCAAACTTTACACATAGTTTCATGTACTAAGTTTAGCAAAGAATAACTTGTATAGTGTGTGCAACTAGTAACAGTATGAGATACATGTGAGGTGATATGTAGATAGTAATCAATCACAATTTCTACATCATTTATCATATAAGTTTGAAAGTGACTATCACTTGAAGAGTTACATCATATAACTCTCACATCTCTTAGAAAACAAACTTGTAATCATGTATATTTTCTTTTTAGTCTTATAATGTACACACCATTTTTATTTCATTTGCATAATTGTTATTTTAGTTAGATAATGTACACACCAACTTTATTTCTTTGTGTAATCTTTATTATAGTCACCTAATGTACATACCAATTTTATTATTATTCCAAGGCTACACCTTATTTTTTTTTTTTTGTGCATGTGTTACACTTTCTCGAGCACAAAATCCTACGATATGCACTAAGGTGTTCATGATTGGCTTGTAAACAGTGGTAAAATGGTTATTTATGCATTTCTCTTAGGATTTCTAGTACTAACAATCAAAAGTATGTAACTTCAAAATCAAGATCATGTGATCAAAAATTATAAACAACTCCCACACAACATGCACTACATAGCTAAAACTAGCAAAGTGCAGAAAAATAAGTTTATCAAAGCTAAACAATGTACAGAAGTATGTTATGAAACAGAATATGGCCAACCTCAACTATAAATTCAAGATATATAATACAAAATATATCCCTCCTTCCTCCTTTTTTATTTTATTATTATTATTATTAAAAAAACAAAAACAATCTAATATGAAATGCATGAATGTAATGCAATGCAAATCTTAAAAGCAAAAAGAAACAAAACATCAAGAAAAGAATGGTCACAAAGAGTATTGAGATGAAACACAAGGACCATGAGAACCAAGGATGACTAGGAACAAAGAGTTACACCAATCACTTGATGAAGTGTCTCAAACTTACTTCTATCAAGGGGTTTGGTGAAGATGTCAGCATTCTGACGTTCAGTAGGGATATATTCTAAAATCACAATCTTTCTTTCAACCAGATCCCTAATAAAGTGATATCTAATCTCTATATGCTTAGTCTTAGAATGTTGAACATGATTCTTAGAGATATCGATAACACTAGAGTTATCACAATAGACAACTATGGTGTCCTGTGATATCCCATAATCACCTAAAAACATTTTCATCCAAAGGAATTGTGAACAACAACTTCTAGCAGCAATGTATTCTGCTTTAGCAGTTGACAGAGAGACAGAATTTTGTTTTTTACTCATCCAAGCTGAACGGTTTTAGACCCCTTAAAACAACCAGATTAACCTAGTCAATTAGTCAAGTGATTAACTTAGTCAATTTAAGCAATTCTAGGCTATCACAAACATAAAATCATATCAAAAGTATAAAGCAGCGAAAATATAAAAGACACAATGATATGATCACCCAGGAAACCATACGGTAAAAACCTGGGGAGGATTTGACCTAGCTATCCTCGAGGTAAACTTGAATCCACTATACGAAAGAATCGAAGTTCATACAAAAGGACTTACAATCTCCCCGCTTGACTTCCTAATGCTACCCACCAGTAGAACTTACTGACACGACCACGTGCAAGCTCCGAATCCACGGGCTCCTTCTTTCTTGGATTTTCCAATCAGCTACAAGCACCCACGCTTGATATTCTTTAAGCTTCAATGGTAGCAACCGAGTTGATCATCAAGATGTTGAAGTAATCTCTACCTTGAAAACCCTAAGCATTGTGTAAAGGAAAGCTCCTCTAGATCTCATAAGAGATTTACACAAAACAGCAAAGTATGAGCAACAATTCTACTGGAGCAACTCTAAAAACGTGGCTAGGGTTTTTCTTTATATACCTAGGGTAAAAACAGAAAACCCAAAACGTTTAATGAGTTAGGGTTGAGCTGGAAAATTCTGTAGAAAAACATTCTGCCCGAGATTCGATTGATCGAGTCTTTCTTTCGATCGATCGAGTATTTCTTTCGATCGATCGAGCTAGGCCGAAATGCACCAGTGCATCTGCAGCCTCTCGATTCCAACTTTACATGAAAGACCCAACTTTGAGCAAGCCTAAACAAGACTAAACAACCTGTTTTGATCATGGTTTGCCAACAATACAAATTAGAGTTCTAAATACATAAAATCCTCAATCTTTAGAACCTAACAAACTCCCCCTTTGATAATCCATGACAAAACACAAACACTAAGCTCAAAGTTTACAATTAAAAAGCCCTTTACAAAAATAATGCTCATAAAACCAAAGTTCAATCCTAACTACTATCCATCAGTTGCAAGTGTAGACAGCAGCTCAATTGAATCAACCTATTTATTCCTGAAATACTCAACAAACGCATAAACGCATGTGTGACAGAAAATAGTATATAAACAGGTATAACATTCTTGTATGATTCACATAACACACAATAAAGACATATATCAAATGAATAACTCATAGAATATAAATCAATAAACAGTGAATCCAAAGAAACAAGAATAAAAAAGAAAACATGTATATCAATCAATGTTACTCCCCCTAACATGAATATCCCCAAAAAAATGATATACAAGGTGAAGCGCCTAAATACAATCTAACAGCTCCACTAGCTCCTCAAAACAAAAACAAAAAACTCTCCCTAACTACAAAACTCCTTTACAAACTCCACTCTCCCTTTTTGTGACGGAATGCCAAAGGGCAATCACAATCCATCATCAAAAGGAGGTGGTGAGGGTGAATGAAGATGTGCCAGATTAGCTTGCAACGCACAGATCTCGTCAAGCAAGTCCACCAAAATTTGACTATGAGCCGCCTGAACGATCATGATAGTCTCCAAAGTACGATGGATATCAAAGTCATCCGATGGAGGTGGAGGAATAGCAACAGCAGCAGCATCATCAAGATCAAGAACATCCTCACCAGAAGGACCTGTAGAAGAAGAGGGAGGAGGTGCGGATCCAAAAGGCTCAAACCTAGAGTGTTTAGAGCCAACTCGAAGGTGAGCAGCCCTCTGTCTAAGAAAAGACGCACCTATAGGACCAATGACATGCACAGGCTCCGAGGAAGGGAAACCACTAAGATCAAGATAAAGAAGAATCCTATGAATAAAAATAGGATGAACAAGGGCATGAGAAGAAGATGAACTCCTATACACTTCGTTCAAAGAACGAAGGAACAAGTGGGGAAAACTGATAGGAGTATTAGTAACTAGAGCATACAAAAATACACATCTCTCAAGAGGAATGGTGTGCAGATGAGAAATGGACCAAAAACAGTGACACGCTATCCTAAAGAAAAGATAGTGTAGCTCAGAAAGCTCAGCAGTGGTGATCCTAGTATCAGAACCCCATTGGATAGATGACCTAGTGATGTAAGACATGACATCACTCAAAACTGGAGACTCATCATAAAGGTAGACAGGGTGCTGGACCAAGGGTACCCCTAAAGTATCAGCCACTACTGTAGGAGTAATGATGTACTCTACGCCTCGTATCCAACTCTTTACTAAAGTGTTAGAATCATAGACGCGGATCGAGATGTTCGAGTAGAACTCTCGAATCAAGGTAGCAGGTGGAGGAGGATCAGAAATATTCACCAAGGGTAACCAGCCCCTACGCTCTAAGTTTGCCCTAATGGCAGGATCTAACTCATCTAGAACGACAGACCACTCAGACCATATCTTACGCCTAAGGTTCAGCTTCTCAAAGATTTCTTGGTTTTTCTCACTAGGAAATTTCTCTCGGTCAAAAGATGGAGGGGAAGGAGTAGGTGAAGGGACAGACCTACAAGCCCTAGTTTTCCTAGGCATGATGCTAATGAAAGGACAGAGACACAAGAGAAAACCAAAAGAGAAACAATAAAAACCAAGGACAGACTGCAAGTTAGCACCAAAAAATATAGAAAAAAAAAACTATATGATGCATGAACAGTCAAAATGGCATGATGCATGTACTAATGCAGTAAACAAAGTTCAATTTTAAGTTCAATTGCACAAAATTGGCTCAAGCATAGAGTTTCTAAACAAAAACCCCAAAAATTTGAAAACCACTTTAAAAATTTTGAAGCACATTGATGAATTAAGCATTAAAAAATACAATACATAGATTATAATGCCTAATTGCATCCAATCAACAAGCCAATTTCATCAATTACAACCTAATTGAACAAAATCCCCAATTCGAAACAATTATAAACCCTAGAAATTTTAATTCTCCACAAAACCCAAAATTGATCAAATTAAACTATCAAGATCATGTTTATAGCTTGTCCCCGTAAAAACTCATTGATCAATTTCACAAAATTGGGCTTGAAACATCAAAAAATCCCAAAAAGAGAAAAGTCCAAAAATATGAGGAAAAATGCATGATAAATGCATGAAAAATGCAAATAAACTCAAAAAGAATGGGCAAAAGAGACTTACCAGCTTGAGGAAAGAAAATCTTGCAAAAATTTTGGAGGAAAACGACAAAAAAATCGCTGTAGATCCTTGCCTAGTCGGAGAGAGAAAAGAAAGTTTGAAAAAAAACTTTTGAAAAAGAAGTTGAATCAGTCAAAGAGTACTGTTTAAAAAACCTGATTCACGACTTTCGATTGATCGAAAATTACTTTCGATCGATCGAATCACTCCGAAAGTTTTAAAAGGAATTTTAAATATTTTCGATCGATCGAAAATCAGAATGGATCGATCGAAACAGGCAGCGGATCATAGTATTTTGAGAAAAATTACAGTTTTGAAAAACTCAAACCAATTTTTTTTAAAAAAAAAAACTCCTCAAAGCATTAAAATCAATGAAACACAATGCATGAGTATGGGATGAAATGGAATGCTTTTTCAAAAACCCAAATTTGTAATCCCAGTTTCTCCAAGGAAAGTTTCAGCCAGTTCTTCCTTTAAATTCACAAACAAAAAAAAATATTTTGCATAATACTTAAGGTATTTTCAAACTTGGTTGGTCAGACCAAAAACACACACAATAACATGTACAGTGTTTAGCAAAGAGTAACTTGTGTAGTGTGTGCAAACTAGCAAAAGCTTGAGATACATGTGAGGTGATATGTGAATAGAAATCAATCACAAAGTCTACAAAATTCATCACACAGAATTTAAAAGAAACTATCACCTAAAGAGTTACATCATATAACTCCCACATCTCCTGGAACATAAGCTCGCAATCATGTAAGTTTCTTGAATTTTTGCCTCATAGTTATGTGAGATGGCATCAAACCTAATAGTACACACCAATTTTAAGCATTAAGCAATTAAGCTGAGGCATCACCTTATGTTCTCTTTGTGCATATGCTACACTTTCTCGAGCACAGAATCTTATGATATGCACTAAGGTGTTCATGATTGACTAGTGAACAGTGGTGAGATGATTATTTATGCCTTTCTCAAAAGGATCAAATCCGACAGTCAAATGACATGTGACTTCAAGATCAAGACAAAGTGATCAAAAAAATCATAAACATTTTTCCCACACAACATGCACTATAAAGCTTCTTCAACTAGTCAAGTGTAATAAATAAGCTCATCAACGCTAAACAAGGTATATACGACATGTTATGTGTAAATAAATTGACCAACCTTGTTTTCAAAAACCAAGAAACATAATGCCATAACATATTCTGCTTTTCTCCCTTTATTTTTTTATTTTTTTTTATTTTATTAAAAGAGAAAACAAATAAATCCTAGAATGAAATGCATGAATGTAATGCAATGCAAGTCCTAGAACAAAAAACACAAAAAATCAAAGAACAATAGTCACAAAGGAATGAGCAATGAAGCACAAGGACCATGTCAAAAAGACTCAATTAGATCGAGTCTTTTGCATCCAAAACCTTTTAGATGCACCATAAGCATTGGAGTTTTTATTCACATTTGCGTGATTTCCAACTTCAGGATTGGAATAAAGGTTCAACGCCTTTACCAATTCACCAATGAGTGTCATAGGATCTTGTGCTTGAGGCACAGGCACCTTTGGTTTGTTTGCTCTCTTAGCAGCTTGAAGCTTGTAACATTTAGGACGAATGTGTCCAAACTTTCCACAATAGTGACAAACCCAAGCAGGTTTACCATGTATCTTATCCTTAGAAAGGGTAGAATCCTTAAGTTTAGACTCCCCTAGATCAACTCTAATCTTCTTAGGTGGTGAAACTTCTATGGGTTTAACTACCTCACTCATAAGGGGCTTAACAGTTTCACTCACAACCTCACTTGCAGAAGGTTCAGAAGATGATGGAGGAACAAAGTTTGTGGAATGTGGAGCAGAATCAAAGATGCTTTCAACATATCCTAAACCAGATTTATCAGAATGATACTTTTGAACATTCAACATTTGATCAAGTTTAGAACTAGCAGATCTAGCAACAGATAAATCATGTTCCAAGGTTTTAACTTTATCAAGCAAGAGCATGTTCTCATATTTAACATTGTTCAAAAGATCATTAGCATCAAACAAATTAATAAGCAAATTCTTCTTTTCAAGCTCAAGAGATTCAATTTTCTTCAGGCCAAGTTCAACATTCATAGCATCCTTTGCAGCAATTTTGCAAAGTTTATTGTAGGCCTCTTGAAGATCTGCATCCTCAGAGAGTTCCCCATCAGAAGGGTTCTCTTCAACAGATATACTTTCATTTACTACAGCAGTAGCAGTGAAAGCAATGAAGTTTCCATCCTCGTCACATCCAGACTCATCATTAGAAACCTTATTATCACTAAGGGTTACAGTCATAGCTTTACCCTTAAATCTCAAGAATGTAGGACATTCAGATTTCACATGACCATACTCTTGACAGCCAAAACACTGAGCACCCAAAGGATTGTTTGAAGATTGACCAACTTTTTCTCTAGGTTTTTCAAAATTATTAACCTTAATGGGATCATTCTTCCTAAAGTTTCTAGGTTCAACAGTGTTTGTACCTCTTGCCTTTCTATTGTTATTCCTAAGAAAGTTTCTAAAGTTCTTGGCAAGGTATGCAATCTCTATAGCAGAGAGCTCATCATCAAATCCACCAACATCAACATCATCAACTGACTTAAGAGCCATTGATTTGGATTTGTTTACTTTGGATAGGTCAAACTTATAGGACTAAAGAGATCCTACAAGCTCATCAACATGGATGGTGTCCACATCCTTACTCTCAGTAATGGCAGTCACTTTAGGTCTAAAGTTTTTAGTTAAAGATCTAAGTATCTTCCTAACAATTTTAGGTTGATCATAGATTTCACCCAAATTAAAAGCAGAATTAACAATATCATTTAATTTAGCATAGAATTCATCAAAAGATTCATCATCAGACATTCTAATGCTTTCAAATCTAGAAGTCAATTGTTGCAATTTATTAATCTTTACTGCCTTTGTGCCTTCATGCACAGTTTGGAGAATTTTCCAAGCAGTGTGAGCAATCTCAACATTGGAGATTCTCTTAAATTCCTCCATAGAAACAGTATTAAAGATGACATTCATAACTTTGCTATTGAAGCCTGCTGCTTCTTTTTCAGAAGTTTGCCACTCACTCACAGGAGTAATGGGCTTCTGCCATCCGTATTCAATGAAATTTCAAACCCTCTCACCAATAGATTTCAGGAATGATTTCATCCTTACTTTCCAATAAGCATAGTTATTCCCATCAAAGTGAGGAGGAACAACAAGCGAGTGTCCATGCTCCATGACAACAGGGGTCTAGGACTAGCTCAGAGATAAAAAAAATCTCTAGTAAGAGAGCTACCCGCTCTGATACCATTTGATAGAAATTTAGACCCCATAAATCAACCAGATTAACCTAATTAATTAGCCAAGTGATTAACTCAGTCAATTTATACAATTATAGGTTATCACAAACATACAATAATATCAAGAATATAAAGCAGCAGAAATATAAAAGACGCAATGATATGATCACCCAGGAAATCACACGGTAAAAACTTGGGATGGATTTGACCTAGCTATCCTCAAGGTAAACCTGAATCCACTATCTTGAAAGAATCGAAGTTCATACAAAAGGACTTACAAGCTCCCCGCTTGACTTCCTAATGCTACCCACTAGTAGAACTTACTGACAAGACCACGTGCAAGCTCCGAATCTACGGACTCCTTCTTTCTTGGATTCTCCAATCAGCTACAAGCACCCACGCTTGATATTCTTTAAAACTTCAATGGTAGCAACCGAGTTGATCATCAAGATGTTGAAGTAATCTCTACCTTGAAAACCCTAAGCTTTGTGTAAAGGAAAGCTCCTCTAGATCTCACAAGAGATTTACACAAAACAGCAAAGTATGAGCAACAATACAACTGGAGCAACTCTAAAAACGTGGCTAGGGTTTTTCTTTATATACCTAGGGTAAAAATAGAAAACCCAAAACGTTTAATGAGTTAACGCTGAGCTGGAAAGTTCTGCGAAAAAACATTCTGCTCGAGATTCAATCGATTGAGTCTTTCTTTCAATCGATCGAGCCAGGCTGAAATGCACCAATGCATCTGCAGCCTCTCGATTCCAACTTTACATGAAAGACCCAACTTTGAGCAAGTCTAAACAAGACTAAACAACCTGTTTTGATCATGGTTTGCCAACAATACAAATTAGAGTTCTAAATACATAAAATCCTAAATCTTTAGAACCTAACACAAGCAACAAGATTGGCCCCTACATAAAAACACCCACCAGTGGTACTTTTTCTATCATCAACATTGCCAGCCCAATCTGCATCTAAGTATCCAGCAAGAGACATATTAGACTCTTTGATATAAAACAATCCATAATCACAAGTTCCACTAATATATTTTATTATTTTTTTAACAGCATTCAAATGTGAAACTTTAGGATTAGATTGAAACCTAAAATATACACCAACATCGAAAGCAATATCAGAACGACTAGCAGTTAAATACAAAAGACAATGATAGGTCACAAACTGAATGACCCCTTATGATTAAACCAATTAATTAATTAGCCAAGTTATTAATTAATTAATTTCTCATGCAATTGCGTGGAAGCACAAACAAATTACCAAATAACTAAATATGCAGCGAAAATTAAATGACACGGTGATTTGTTTACGAATGGGGAAAAACCTTGCGGCAAAAACCTCACCGGGTGATTTTCAGGTCACCACTCCCGAAACTCCACTATTATCAAATTAAGCGGTTACAAGTAAAGGAATCCCAAGTACCTTACCAACCTACAGTTGAACCCTTACCTCAATACCCAATTGGACTTGATCTGTAGTGACAGTTCCCCCTTTTGATGCACGGCTCCCAAGTACGTGACTAACTAATGCACGGATCCCACTATGCGACTTCAAAACACCAACTTAAGGAAGAAAGGTTGGCTGCAAAGTTCTTCAGTTCATCCTACACGATGAAGATCAGGAAGATGCTTGGTCACAAAACCCTATGGTGCAAATACACAGCAACTTCTTTAGAGAAGATGAACTAGGTCAAGAACTTCGTCTTTGATCACAATTTGCTTGAACAGAGATTGCTCAATGATTTTGCAAATTGTGTCACACTTGACGGCTCTTAAAACAATCCTTTTATATGTTTAGGGTTAGAAGAAAAGAAGTCCCAAAAGCATATTCACGGATTCCAAGAAAACCATATCAGAAAATCTGAAATTATAAATCTCGACAGATAGCAGGTGTTGAGATAGCTATCGAGTAGGTGTCGAGCTTAAATGAAATTGCACTTCAGCTTGCTTTTTCTTGGACAGACTTAATGATTTCAACACTTGACCTTGAAACCTTGTTTCTTGAAGTATTAAAAACACCTAAAACTACCCAATTACAAGTAGAGTGCATTTTGTCTAAGGATTTAGCCAATTAACATAAATAAGTGACATATATTCTTAACAAGTGAAAACACATATGTCCTAACAATCTCCCCCTTTGGCAATTCGTGACAAAACCATAACAAACAAATGAACATATAAGAGAAGTCATAAATCACTGAACTCATATTCACTTGTTGAATACAATAAAATCTATCCTAATACAAACTCTTGAAAAACTTTGCAAGAAGAGAGTTTATGGCAAGTAGACTTTGACAACCTGTATTTCTGAAATACTTTAAACAAAACTCATCAAGGCATCTTGTGTGAAACAGAAATAATAGATTGCATACAAGGTATAAAGAACATGTGTATAAAGATAGAGAAGAAACAACACATGAAGAGAGAGGTGAAAGAAACATACATCCACATATATAAAGAAGTATAAGTACAATGTTTGTAAAAATGGTCAAAGGACCTCATATACAAGATCAATGTATCTATAAAGAATAGAAAAGATACATAAAAACCTCACTACATCCCTCAAGAATATCAACACTCCCCCTATCAAAATGTCCTATACTAACTCTCCCCCTAAGATGACTACTCTCATAACCCAAAACTACTCCCCCTATTTGTCACGAGTGACAAAGGGTAGAGTGTCATCCTCAGAATCTGAAGCTGCTGGAGTAGGTGGTGAAAGAGTAGCCTCTGGAGCAAAACCACCCATGGTCGCCTGCCGTCGTGCAATACGACCAACATGAACATTCACCTGATACAACTCAGCAGAAAGTGTATCAAGGCGAGTGTCCATGCGCTGCAGCTGCGCCATAAGGTCTCCTAGAGATACATCGCCCGTAGAGGAAGAAAGAGCAGATGTAGATGGAGCTAATCTGGATGGAGCAGATCTGGACAGAGTCGAACGGGAGGGAGGAGTGGAATCCGTCTATCGCGACCTGAATTGCGCCTCACTACGTTTTACGGTAGCGGCATCTATGGCAGATATGTGTGTGAAGTGGTTGGACACAGGAAAGGGAATGGAAAAATGGCGTAAGATCCTCGTGATAGCGGAAGATAGCGGAAGGAAAGATGAGCTTATCACGGGATGCCGAATCAAGATGAACATCTATGATAAAAAGAATGAAGTGAGAAGGAAAATCTATAGTAAGATGCTCTAACAAAGATAACAAAAATCGAGCACGAGGCTCAGTGATGGAGTTGTAGTGAGAAAGTGGATGGAGTACAAAAGTCATCACCATGTTAAGAAATCTAGGACCTTTAGCAAAAGGCCTACATGATGTGTACTGATGCTCTCCCCAATCAGCTGGACGCTGACAAAAAGCAGAGATGAGCTCATCTTTGGACACAGTCCTCAGACGCTTACAAGAAGGATAGTCAGGAAACTCTATCCTAGGAACCCTAAACACATCGGCAACTAGCTGCGGTGTGACAGGAATACGCGTACCTCGAACGCGAGTGAAAAAGAGAGGTACTGAACAATCTATCCCGTGCATGTTGGAGTAAAACTCCTGAATCAGCACAAGGGGACAAGTGACCGGGATGTCACACAGTGACCCCCATCCCCTACTGTGAATGATAGTGGGAAAGTCAGTGTCGGCGAAGTCTGCCAGAATGACTTGGCGTTCCGAATGAACACCTCGTTGAGAAAAGTTCTCCGTAAATGCCTTGTGGGCATCTCCATCACGGAACCGAAGGTTAAGAGGAGCAGAGTCAGAAGATGAGGAAGCTCCAGAACGCAGAGGGTTCCGAGCAGGAGTGGATTTACGTTTGGGTGCCATAGACACTACTAACGTAAAAGAAGGAGAAAGAGATAGAGAGGAAGATAATCAGAAAAGTTCCCAAAACAGTTCACATATCAAATATATTGAACAATAAATACGTATGCATGGGAATGCATGAGCATGTGACATGCAAATAAAAAAGGCATCATGGGCTCAGCCCAATCCAATCCTACCAGCACACAGCATAAAGCACACATCTAAATGCATGTTAATGTGATTCTAATGCACATGGAATGCAATGTATGTCATTTTGAAAGTATTTAAATGAAAACCCAACCCAAAATTTCAATAACAACTCATCAATTTTGAAAAACCCCAAAAATTTCAAAAAAATCCCAAAACCTAGGTTTCAAAGCATGCAATGCATGAAAAAGGAAGGGAAAATGAACTTACCAAGTGAAGGAAATCAAGGGAAGACCGAAAATGATGAAGATTTGAAGATTTGAGTGAGAGAAACTTGTTTGGGAGGTGAAAAGTCTTCGGATAAATCGAGAGAGATCGACAGAATGAGAGAAAGATCGCGATCGCAGCTTTTATAGGCACTTCAGTAATTCTCGACAGCTGAGGTGTCGAGAGGTATCGAGGAAGCTGTCGAGGAGGTATCAAGAGAAATGGCCTTCGACAGATGGAGGTGTCGAGAGGTATCAAGGTGCAAGATCAAATATCAAAGATCAGAAGCTCGATCGATCGACAAGGTATCGAGAAGGTGTCGAGGGGATAGAAACTTTCTCGATCGATCCATCAGGTGTCGAAGAGGTGTCGAGATTGCAATAAGAAAAAGGCTTGAGAAGCTCGACAGATGACCAGGTATCGAGGAGGTGTCGAGAAAGCAGTTAAAAGTAGTTTTTCGAGAAGAGAAAAACACAGACATGAATGCAATCCAACATACACCTCAACCAAAGATCCACTCAACATATAAAGCTCTCAAAATCATCTCTCAACAAAAATTTAAGCACATGGATCCTCAAAAACACACACACACACACTAAACAAGTCTAACCAATTTTATTTTTCAAAAAGAAGTTAAGACAGTTTAGTGAGCATACATTAGCACATGTAAACACTTGTGATGGCCAAATCACATTGTACCTGTACATGTATCAAGAGTAGCAAAGAATATTGCGTGTTATGTGTGAAAAACATCTCAAGATTACATATGTGTATGCATGTTATGACGATCTGAGATATGAGAAAATAACTTTAACTCACACACAATCATAACTGTTTGATGGGGACTATCACCTTTGAGGTACATTCTATAACTCCCACATCTCCTAGAATACACGCTTGCAACCATATTTAAAGCATTTTTGATCTTTTTGCTTTTTTATTTTCTTTGCAAGTTTTCTTTTATTTTAGCATATCATATATGGGCATATAAAAGAGAGAAAAGAAATACCCAAGATGTTAAACATTTGACATCGCACTTTTGCTATGCCGAAGCATACCGGTGTCATATTATGATTGGCGGGCAACAGTGGTGAGATGGTTATTTATGCCTTTCTCTTAGGATTTTCTAGTCCTACCCGTCAAAAAGAGTGATATGAGTGTTAAGCTTTAAGAGATAACTTAATCTTACTCATCACAAACAAGAGCCACAAAGCTCACTTGCTTAGTTGTGCATAGAGATGCTCATCTAAACTACAAGAGATACAAAGTTTAGAAAACTTTGTTTCAATGGCCATCCAAGGTACACAAGTACCAAAGTACACATAACACACATTGTTTTTGTATTTTTCTGATTTTTCAATTTTTTTTTTTTTTTTATATCAAAAACAAAATAAACAAAACTAAAGGTAAACACACAAAACATGTTAAAACAGAGCAAAGCATAAAACTAGACTGACTCAACAAAAATGCAAAACACATAAGTAATGCAACAAACAAAAAAAAAAGGAGAAAAGAAAGTGATGAAATCACTTAGAGTCCTTTTTTCTTCCACACCTTGGAAGAACCTTTCCTTTGATTGAACTCTTGAACTGGTGGTGAGGGGGAAGAATTGAAACCGTTCAAGCTAGAAAGAAACATGGGGGCTTTTAGAATATCTCCAAGAGGAGCAAGAGATGATTAAAGCTGATTTTGACTTCTAGATGCTATCATGCCATTGCTTTGTTGAGTGGCTAGCCACTTATAGCAATTTGGTCGAGTATGACCGGCAGCTCTACAATGATGACAGAGATGCTGCTTCTTTTGTTTAGGCTTTTGAGAGTTAGCCTTCTTAGCCCTAGGGTTTTTAGCATCTTTCTTATCTTGTTTAGGAGGTGCTCCTAAGATAGATTTACCCTTATCTAAGTTCTCACTAGCTAATTCAATTTTGACATCAGTGTTCTCAATTTCACTGTTATTAGCAGGAGAAACAAAAACAGTATTGCTAGTAGAAGCAGTATTAGAGAAAGAAAGACCATACCCCAAGCCAGTTCGATCTGAAGTAGATTTCTGATTTCCAAGCATCTCATCAAGCTTTGCACTTGAAGTCCTCTCCAATTGAGCTCTAACTTGAAACAGCTCAGCTTCAAGCTTTTTGGTCTTCTCAGCCAAAAAGTTGTTCTCAAACCTCAGTGCTCCAATAGTTTGATTTGCCTCATCAAACTTTGTGGACAACTCTTCACGATCAAGTTCTACATCACTGAGCTTCTTGGTGGCCAGCCTATATAATTTCTCATGCTTCTCAGAGAGCTTGTAAAGCTTCTCATAGGCTGAGTGGATATCATCTTGATCATCCATCTTCTCAAATTTGGACTCCACCAATTCTTCTTCTTCATCCACTTCTTCAACAATCCTTTCAGTTTGATTGACTGTGGCAGTGAAGGCATTTAAGATTCCGTCATCCTCATTGTCGGAATCATCTTCAGGCTCAGTGTCACTCAAGATTGCAGCAAGTGCCTTACTCTTCCTAATGCTCTTGAGATATGTAGGGCATTCATGCTTCATGTGACCAAATCCATGACATCCAAAACACTTTGGTCCTGTAGGAACAGTGTACTGACCACCATTCTTTGCATCCTTCTTCCTTTTGTCTTGACTCTTGAACTGAGAAGAACTGGATTGTCTGCAGTCCTTGTCGAAATTCCTCCCATTGGCATTCTTCATAAACTTCTTGAACTGCCTTGTAATGTAGGACTTCATCTTGGAATCTTCATCATCGGAAGACTCATCTGTATCACTACTCTTTGCCTTCAAGGCCATGCTCTTGCTTTTACCAGTTTTGCCAATCCTGGAGAGTCCTAGCTCATAGGTCTACAAGTTTCCAACCAGCTCAGTCAAAGGAATCTTGTCAATATCCTTTGATTCTTCTATTGCCGTAATCTTGGCATGGAATCTCTCAGGTAGAGATTTGAGCACCTTCCTTACAACCTTGGGTTCAGGGATGGTTTCCCCAAAATTGAAGGCTGAGTTCACTATGTCCTTTAGCTTGGCATAGAACTCATCAAACGACTCATCCTCCTCCATCTTAATTTCTTCAAAGCTTGTAGTGAGCCTCTGAAATTTTGAATCTTTGACAGCCTTTGTTCCTTCATAGGTTGTCTGGAGGATGGTCCAAGCCTCCTTAGCAGTTTCAGTTGAGGATATCTTCTTGAACTCCTCATTAGTGACTGCGCTAAATAGGGCATTTAACGCTCTGCTGTTGAAGTTAGCCGCCTTGATCTTTGCATCATCCCAATTGGCCGGTTCTTCTTTTGGCTTAGTCCAGCCAATCTTTACAGCTTGCCACACCTTCTCATCTAAAGACTACAAAAAAGCTCTAATACGTACTTTCCAGTATGCATAGTTAGTGCCATCAAATAAAGGAGGTATGATTAATGACTGTCCTCTATCCATGACAAACAGGGGTCAATGGATCACACAGCAGCGATTAAACCTAATCAGAGTGTGCTTGCTCTGATACCACTTGATAGGCCACAAACTGAATGACCCCTTGTGATTAAACCAATTAATTAATTAGCCAAGTTATTAATTAATTAATTTCTCATGCAATTGCGTGGAAGCACAAACAAATCACCAAATAACTAAATATGCAGCGGAAATTAAATGACATGGTGATTTGTTTACGAATGGGGAAAAACCTCGCGACAAAAACCCCATCGGGTGATTTTCAGGTCACCACTCCCGAAACTCCACTATTATCAAACCAAGTGGTTACAAGTAAAGGAATCCCAATTACTTTACCAACCCACAGTTGAACCCTTACCCCAATACCCAATTGGACTTGATCTGTAGTGACAGTTCCCCCTTTTGATGCGTGGCTCCCAAGTACGTGACTAACCAATGCGCGAATCCCAGTACGCGACTTCAAAACACCAACTTAAGAAAGAGAGGTTGGCTGCAAAGTTCTTCAGTTCATCCTACACGATGAAGATTAGGAAGATGCTTGGTCACAAAACCCTATGGTGCAAATACACAGCAACTTCTTCAGATAAGATGAACTAGGTCAAGAATTTCGTCTTTGATCACAATTTGCTTGAACAGAGATTGCTCAATGATTTTGCAACTTGTGTCACACTTGACGGCTCTTAAAACAATCCTTTTATATGTTTAGGGTTAGAAGAAAAGAAGGCCCAAAAGCATATTCACAGATTCTAAGAAAATCAGATTAGAAAATCTGAAATTATAAATCTCGACAGAGAGCAGGTGTCGAGGTAGCTATCGAGCAAGTGTCGAGCTTTAATGAAATTACACTTCAGCTTGCTTTTTTTTTGGACAGACTTAATGACTTCAACACTTGACCTTGAAACCTTGTTTCTTGAAGTATTAAAAACACCTAGAATTATCCAATTACAAGTAGAGTGCGTTTTGTCAAAGGATTAGCCAATTTACATAAATAAGTGACATATGTTTTTAACAAGTGAAAACGCATATGTCCTAACAAACAACAAATCATGCTTCTATATAAAGTAACATCAACAGACTCACCTGAAGGATCATTGGTTAGCTTTGCATTTGCAGCCATTGATGTTCTAGCATGTGCAACTTTTTCAAGTCCAAATCTCTTGACAAGATTTTTAGTATACTTTGCTTGGTTGATGTAAATTCCAGAATCCATTTGCTTCATCTGCAATCCCAAAAAATAAGTTAGTTCACCAACCATACTCATTTCAAACATCTTTTTCATTTCATCTGCAAAAGTCATAGCAAGAGAATCATTAGTAGCACCAAAAATAATATCATCAACATAAATTTGAGTAACTACAAAATAATTCTTATCCTTTTGTATGAAGAGAGTAGTATCTGCAAATCCTCTTTTGAATCCATGCTTAATGAGATAGGTAGTTAGCCTATCATACCATGCCCTAGAAGCTTGTTTTAACCCGCAGAGTGCTCTCTTCAACTTGTAAACATCATCCGGCCTGTGAAGATCAACAAAACCCTTTGGTTGTTCAACATACACCTCTTCTTGCAACATCTCATTCAAAAATGCGCTTTTAACATCCATTTGATACAACTTGAAATTCACATGACTTGCTATGGCCAAGAGTATCCTAATGGATTCTAGTCTTGCTATCGGTGCAAAAGTCTCATCAAAGTCAATCCCTTCCACTTGTGTGTATCCTTGAGCAACAAGTCTTGATTTATTTCTAATAACTGTACCATGTTCATCTGACTTGTTCTTGAAAATCCATTAAGTTCCTATCACATTCACTCCCTTCGATCTAGGAACTAACTCCCACACATCATTCCGAACAAATTGCTGAAGTTATTCATGCATAGAATTAATCCAATCAACATCTTGAAGTGCTTCATCCACTTTCTTCGATTCGAATTAGGATAGATAGCACGAGTGAGTAATTACATTCAAGGCTTTATACCTCAATCTCATGTTATCATTTAGACTACCCAATATGTTTGTAGTAGGGCGATTTAACTTTACTCTAGCAGATGAACCTTTGACTAGAGATGTTGAGGTACCTTTTTGTTTAGATGAAGAACTAAACTTATTTTGTTCTTATTGAGTTTCACGAACAAGGGTAGATGGTTCTGAAACAGATGGTTTCGAAACAGCATCATTCAATAGTTGTAGTTCTTCATCGCTATGCTTCCCAACATACTCTTCAGGAAAAGAATCTTCAACTTCCATAGTCTTCTCTTGAACTGGAGGAGTGTCTTTTGAATGAGATTCTGGACATAGTTCATCATTGATCACCACATTTGAAGACTCCATGACTATTTTAGTTCTCAGATTGTACACCCTATATGCTTTACTATTGGTAGAGTAGCCTAGAAAATATCCCTTGTCAACTTTTGCATCAAACTTTTATAGGTTTTCCCTATCACACAGAATGTAACAGTCACTTCCAAATATCCTGAAGTATTTTACAACAGGCTTCTTTCCTCTCCATAGTTCATATGGAGTTTCTTGGACTCAGGTCTGAAATACACTTGGTTGAGTGTATGACATGCAGTGTTAACTGCTTCTCCACAGAAAGACTTGGGCATCTTCTTGTTATGTAGCATGACACAAGCCATTTCCTGAATAACCCTGTTCTTCTGTTCCACTATTCCATTCTGTTGTGGTGTCTTGGGTGAAGAGAACTCTTGATGTGTGCCTTGATCATTGCAAACGGTAGCCAATTTTGTGTTCTCAAATTCTCTCCCATAATCACTTCTAATTTTGACTATCACAGTACCTTTTTCCACTTGCAATTTCTTGCATAAGTGTATCATCTTATTAGGAGCCTTGGCCTTGTCTCTCAAAAGCACAACCCAAGTATACCTAGTAAAATCATCCACAACTACTAGAATATACCTCTTTCCACCCAAACTCTGAACTCTAGCAGGACCCATGAGATCAATGTGCAATAGTTCCAAAGGTTTTGATGTTTGAACTTCAGCTACAGACGAATGCTTGGACTTCACTTGTTTACCAATCTTAGATGGTCCACATATGCTCTTCTCTATCTTTTCAAACTTGGGCAAACCAATAACTGCTTCACACTTGGAGATCTTCTCTACTTGCTTGTGACTTGCGTGTCCCAACCGTTGAAGCCAAAGGTCTACTTGATTGATCTTTACACTGAAACACTTGTTGGTTATACTTGGTGTTATACCATAATAGTTATTACCAGTCCTAACACCAATACACATGCAGTCACCTCCTCCATCAAGTATCTCACATTCATACTTGGTAAAGAGAACATTCAACCCATTGTCGCAAATCTGACTGATGCTGAGTAAGTTAGCCTTCAACCCCATCAACATACCAGACATCTTCAAATTCCGGTAACCCTGGAATGTCCATAGTTCCAATGCCTCTGATCACAGATTTGCTCCCATCTCCAAATGTGACTGTCCCAATATTTCCTTCAAAGAGTGTCTTGAATAATGCTTTATTTCCTATCATATGCCTAGAACAACTACTATCCAAGTACCAAAGACAAGAATCACGTGCCTTTAAGGCGGTTAAAGCAGTGTAACACACATAATTATCATCACATGTAATTAAACCAAGATACTCAAGGAAAGACTTAACACATGCAACAAGCCATATGATCCAAAAATAGAAAAGTTGGATTTTTAACAAAAATAACTTTAAAGAATCCATGACAACAGGGGTCAAGGATCAACTCTTAGATCAAAAGATCTAAACACAAGAGCTAACCTGCTTAGATACCACTTGTACATTTTTAGACCCCTTAACACAAGTTGTTTAACCTAGTTATTTAGCCAAGCGATTACTTAGATAAATTATTCAGTTCTAAGTTAACACAATAAAATCATTTCATGTAAATAATGCGAAAATATAAAGAACACAATGATATGATAACTCAGGAAAACCTAATAAGTAAAAAACTTGGGGAGGATTTAACCTACCTATCCTCAAGGTAAAATAGATCTACTATAAAAGAATTGAAGTTTGTACAATAGAACTTTGACCACTAACATCCTATTGCTACCTCGAGTAGAAAACTTACTACTATAACCACGTGACAGCTTTGAGTCTACGGATTACTTTTTTCTTTGATCTACTGCAACCATAAGTTCTCCTACTTGTGACTTTGAGACTCTACTTAAAGGTTTCAAATCTTCTTTAAAGTTCTTTATGCAGCAACTAAAGAGATCATCTAGTTCTTGACGCGAATCTTGATCTTGACAACTCTATGTGTGTGTATGAAGGTAAACATCTCTAGATCTCACAGAAGATTCAACACACAACACTCCAAAGACCTACAAAACGTAGCTAAGGTTTTTCATTTTATACTTAGAGTGAAACACAAAACCCTACACGTCATATGGGCTTGGGTTGAATTGGAAATTCTGCAGAAAATTAAATCTGCATGAGTTTCGATCGATCAAAAATTCGATCGAGTCTAATTTTTGATCGATCGAGCCTTGCAGATTTTGTCCAATAAATTCTGCAATCAGTTGATTCCAATTTTACAATTAAATACACTTTGAGCAAGCCTAAACCTAAACTCTATGTTTTGATCATGATTTGCCAACATATTACAAATTGAAGTTCTAATACATTAGTTCCTAAAGTCTTAGAACCTAACACTTTCAAAATAAAAAATTAAAATTTTTAAAACTATCTCATTTAATTTAATATTATAAAAAATAAAACTAATGAAAAAGGGCACTGATCGAATTTTCAAAATGAAGTAAAGGGTAAGTTGGAAAAAGATGATTAATTATTATTATTAATTAATTAATCTCATGAATATTCTAACAAATACTTCTGCATCAAATAAATTTACATATTTTTTTTTTAAAATATAGTAAACATGAACAAAATTCATTGTATCACGATAGAAATTATTTTAAAAACTAAGTATATAAATACTTTAACAAACTACACTCTTTTTTCTTATTAAAATAGAATAGTCTTTTGTATATTATTCTACTAAATTATACAAGAAGTGGAATATAAGCTAGTTTTTTTTGTTGAAAGGATTATAAGCTCGTTATTAATAAAGTAAATAGCAAAAGCTATAATTCAATCATTTCTAAACTTTTTATACATTTCTAAACTTGATTACAGTAGATATGTACCTATTTTATTTGTAATTCATATCACATGTTACAATTTTTTAATTCATTAATTTGATTATAATATAATTTATTTAAGGTTCTTAAAACAGATAACTTATTCGAAGTCCATATTTATTTTAACGATTTATTAATCGGATATTGATACCTTTTCATTTGCTTACTATTTTCATTTATAAACAATTTGTTTGAGGACTTAATATTATTACCTTATAAAAAATTAATTGTTATTAATTAATTATCTATTTTTTGTTAGACTAAAAATATATTTACTTAAATATAAACTTATAAATTTGAAATAAATAAAAATCATTGGGCATAGATTAATTAAAAGTCAGTTAATATATTGTCTTTTTTTTTTTTTTTTGAGGAACAAGATCAAGCAATTTTATTAATGAATGTTGGCTAAATCAGCCTGTAAAATAGAAACAACTTGTGGTGGAACATCTTCCATCCAAACAACTGCGTTAGATACATGTAAAGCATATTTTGCTAGATTGCGAGCAACCTTATTACCCTCCCTCTTAGTGTGAGAGTAGTGTAATTGAATAAAAAGCGTAGATCTAAGGCGAATATCTTCAATCAACAAACCATCCGGCATTAAAATCTCCCTCCCCTGTTGCAGTACCGTCATCACCACCTTTGAGTCACCTTCCACCCTAGCTTTGTGAAATCCAATATCCGAAGCTAGGGTGATCCCACTATGAACAACTATAGCTTCTATAACACCAGGACTATACGCTTGATGAAGCTTCAAGGATTGTGAGGCTTTCTATCTTCTTAGCTCAAAAAAAAAAAAAAAGGATTGTGAGGCTAGCACCTGTCCTTCATGGTTGCGAATAACTACCCCAATGCCAGATTTGTTTTCATCGAGGAAAACCACTTCGTTGACATTTATTTTGACGAAATCCGCCGAGGGTGGTTTCCAACGAGCACGCGGAACTGCCACTAGTGGCGGTGGAATTGGTTGCACTGATTTGAACTCTTGAAGAAGATCCCTAGTGGTCTGTGCCAAGAGATGGAGAGAGCAGCTGGGTTGTTGAAGCCTTACCTTGTTGCATTGATTCCAAATCGCCCAAGCTAGCATGGCAAACATCTCCGAATTTTTTTGGTGAGCTATAATCCATGCCGCCAGGTGTTTGAAGTCGATGAACTCAGAAGTGAAATGAAAATCCCACAGAGCCACATTATTCCAAACCACATCAATTTCTGGGCATTCCCATAGAGCATGGGCCACGGTTTCTGCAGCACCATGACAGCGATCACATATGTCATTAGCAATGATAGTGCGGCATACCAGATTGGTTTTAGTTGGTAGTGAATTTTGGCAAGCTCTCCATAGATGATTCTTCACCTGATTCAGAACCTTAAGAGCCCAAATCCCCCTCCATAAACCTGTGTCTTGAGATTCTGAGTTTGCCAAAGGTCGCACCTCAGCCTCCTCTTTTAAAAACCTGTAACCTGACTTGCTGGTATAGTTGTTGTCCTGTGTCAGTGGCCAAAACAATGAGTCCTCTGCTTCGCACCTTGCCAATGGGATTTTTTTGATTAGTGCAACTTCTTCAGGAGGAAAAATCCCATCAACCAGGTCCGGGTTCCACTGCCTTGAATCAACATTGATTAACATATCAACCGTTGCTTATTCCAAGGATGCAATCATAGGTGAGGAAACCAATGGTGGATGTTTCTGAGGCAGCCAATGACTTTGTCAAATTTTCACTGATTTTCCATTTCCAATTCTCCACCTTGCCCCTCGCTGAATAACGTCCCTACCCTTCAAAATACTCCGCCAAGCATAGGATGCTGATCTAGAATCCTTTGCCTCAAAAATTGAGCAATTTGGATAAAATTTTGCCTTGAACACTTTGGATAATAGTGAATCTGGATTTTTTAGCAATCTCCAAGTTTGTTTAGCAAGAAGAGAATCATTGAACATTGACAAATCTCTAAAACCTATACCTCTCACCAGTTTTGATTTTGTCATCTCTTCCCATTTCAACCAGTGTATCTTTCTTGAGTTCCCATGTTGACCCCACCAAAACTTTCTTATCATAACCTCAATATCATTACACAAACCAAGGGGTAGTTTGAAGCACCCTATAGTGAATGTAGGAATGGCTTGGATAACAGATTTGATTAGGACTTCACGACCCGCTTGAGATAACAATTTCCCTTCCCACCCTTGTAACTCTCTCTTTTAAAAAATTGAAACTTTCCTTTTTGCCCCTACCAACTAGAGACGGGAAACCAAGGTACTTTCCTTTTTGCCCCTACCCTTGCAGTTAATATATTGTCTTGACCACACTGTTTGATCAAAAACCTTAAAAGGATTATATATTAATCTTCAAAACTAGCTGTTAGGACATATGTGTTTCACTTGTTAAGAACATATATTATTCATTTATGTAATTAGTTAATCCTTTGACAAAACGCACTTTACTTGTATTTGGGTAGATCTAGGATGTGTTTAATACTTCAAGGAATAAGAGTTCAAGTCTAGTATTAAAACCATGAAGATTGGACCAAGAAACAAGTGAAGAAAAGATGTTCACTAAAGCTGGACAGATAGCTCGACACCTACAGACAGATAGCTCGACACCTGCAGACAGATAGCTCGATAGCTGCTCAACACCTCTCGATAGCTAGGCTATTTGTCGAGATTTTTAACTTCTTCATATCACAATCTCGATAGCTTCTCGACAGCTGGTGGATCGACCGAGAAAGCTCCTGTCTCCTCGACAGCTCCTCGATAGCTTCTCGATAGTTGTATCTATCAAAGTTTAAAGCTCGACATCTCCTCAACACCTCTCAATCGATCGAGGTTACGGGAATTCAGATTTCCATATCTGATTTTCGGCCCATGATGACATGTATGTGTAGGGTTTCTTTTCTCACAACCCTAGACTTATATAAGGTTTATTTTAGAGGCCGTCACATAAGAGAATAAGGAGAACATATGCAAAAGGTGACTGATGCCTTATTCTCTCTAAAAGAAGCTAATACGTCTTTGCGCCTTAGAGTTTTGTAACCAAGTGCTTCTTGGTCTTCATTGTTGATGAAGTGAAAATCTTTGCAGCCAACATTCTTCTTCCTCAAGTTGGTGAGTTAGTCACGTAGTGGGATCCGTGCAACAAAAAGGGTGGCGTTCATATATTGAAGAGTTCAGAGGTTCTGAAACGGTAGAAGGTTTCTGCTGTGAGTTCATCTACGGAAATTGTAGAGTCTAAAGACAAATGTTTTGTACTAGATCTAAAACTTCTTTTTACTATAGTGTATTGCTTTTCGGGAAGGTTTCCCTCCAGGTTTTTTGTTGTGAAACTAGTTTGTTTCATTGGTTTTCCTAGGTCATCATATCTTGTCTTATTTATTTTTCCGCTGCATGATTTTGACATGTTTGTTTGTAAGTGAGCTTTATGGCTCTTGTTTGTGATGAGTAAGATTAAGTGATCTCTTGTACTTAACACTCATATCACTCTTTTTGACGGGAAGGACTAGAAAATTCTAAGAGAAAAGCATAAATAACTATCTCACCATTGTTGCTCACCAATCATGAAATGACATATGTATGCTTCGACATAGCAAAAGTGCAATGTCAATGACATTTGTGGGTTTCGGCATAGCAAAATTGGAATGTCAAATATCATTGGGTATTTCCTTTCTCTCTCTTATATGTCCGTGCATGATATGCTTATTAAAAAAAAAAAATGCAAAGAAAAATAAAAGCAAAAATATCAAAAATGCTTTAAATATGATTACAAGCTTGTATTCTAGGAGACGTGGGAGTTATAGGATGTACCTTAAAGGTGATAGTCCCAATCAAACAGTTATGATTGTGTGTGAATTAAAGTGATTTTCTCATATCTCAAATCATCATAACATGTATACACTTATACAATCTTGCGATGTTTTTCACACACAACACGCAATATTATTTGCTACTTTTGATACATGTGCAAGTACAATGTGATTTGGCCATCACAAGGTTTACATGTATTAATGTATGCTCATTAAACTGTCTTGACTTATTTTTGAAATATAAAATTGGTTAGACTTGTTTAGTGTGTGTGTGTGTGTATTTTTGGGATCTATGTACTTAACATTCTTGTTGAGAGATTTGTTTTTCACATGTTTTGCATCTTTTTATTATCTTGTTATCCATAGCATCTTGTTTCATTACATTCATGCATTTATATGGATTTCTTGTGCTCCCTTGATCATCCTTGATCATCTTTATGTCTCACAGGTGAAGCTTTCTAGTTTCTTGTACCCTTTGTCAATCATGACAAAAAGGGGAAGAAATTGTGGAGACTATGTGGTTTCTTTTTAAGATTTTACATGTTAGGGGGAGAAATACATTCCTTTGTAAGGGGGAGATGTGTTTCATCTTGTTAGGGGGAGTGCTTACTTCCTTCTTCTTGTACACCGGTCTTGTGACCATTATTGACATACGTTGTACTTGTCTTCTTTATATGTTGATGTATGTTTTCTTCACCTACTTCTACATGTGTAGTTTCTTTTCTATCTCCATACACACGTTTCTTATATATTGTATGCAATCTATTATTTCAGTTTCACACAAAGATGCCTTGATGAGTTTTGTTAAAGTGTTTCAGAAATATAAGTTGTCAAAATCTACTTGCCATAAACTCTTTTCTTGCAAAGTTTTTCAAGAGTTTGTGTTAGGATAAATTTTATTGTATTCAACAAGTGAATATGAGTTGAGTGATTTATGATTTCTCTCATATGTTCATTTTTTTTTTGTGGTTTTGTCACGGATTGCTTAAGAGAGAGATTGTTAGAACATATATGTTTCACTTGTTAAGAACATATGTCATTCCTTTATGTAATTGGCAAATCCTTTGACAAAACGCACTTTACTTGTATTTTGGTAGAACTAGGATGTGTTTAATACTTCAAAGAATAAGAGTTCAAGTCTAGTATTAAAGGCATGAAGATTGGACCAAGAAACAAGTGAAGAAAAGATGTTCACTAAAGCTGGATAGATAGCTCGACACCTGTGGATAGATATCTCGATAGCTGCTCAACACCTCTCGACAGCTAGGCTATCTATCGAGATTTTCAACTTCTTCATATCGCAATCTTGATAACTTCTCAACAGCTGGTGGATCGATCGAAAAAGCTCCTGTCTCCTCGACAACTCCTTGATATCTTCTCGATGGTTGTATCTATCGAAGTTTAAAGCTCGACACCTCCTTAACACCTCTCGATCGATCGAGGTTATGAGAATTCATCCAGATCTGATTTTCGGCCCATGATGACATATATGTGTAAGGTTTCCTTTCTCACAGCCTCAGATCTATATAAGGCTTATTTTAGAGGCTGTCACATAAGAGAATAAGAAGAACGTATGCAAAATGTGACCAATGCCTTATTCTCTCTGAAAGAAGCTACTGCGTCTTTGTGCTTTAGGGTTTTGTAACCAAGTGCTTCTTGGTCTTAATTATCGATGAAGTGAAGAACTTTGCAGCCAACATTCTTCTTCCTCAAGTTGGGGAGTTAGTCATGTACTGGGATCCATGCAACAAAAAGGGTGGCGTTCATATATTGAAGAGTTCAAAGGTTCTGAAGCGATAGAAAGTTTCTGTTGTGAGTTCATCTACGAGGATTGTAGAGTTTAGGGACAAAGGTTTTGTACTAGATCTGAAACTTCTCTTTACTATAGTGAATTGCTTTTCGGGAAAGGTTTCCCCCCAGGTTTTTTACTGTGAAACTAGTTTGTTTCATTAGTTTTCTTGGGTCATCATATCTTGTCTTATTTATTTTTCCACTGCATGATTTTGACATGTTTGATTGTTTTAACAAGTTTTATTCATAATAAATCTAATTAACAACTTGGACTTAAAACTTGTTAATTCTATCTACCAGGGTCTAAATTTTCCAACACTAGCTTTTATCTTTCAAATTAAATGTATAAGTTTTCATAAATTACCTCTTTAACAGGTAAATGCCACCTGCAATTGATGTGATGACATAAACTCATCCATCTAACTTTGTTAATTTGGTAGTGATAGTTTGATAAGAGGCCGTGAGGGAGAATAGGAGACTCTGTCCCAGTGGACTTTGAACTCGAGCTTACCTTAGGAAGTCATTGCAATGAGCAAGAAAATAAGGAGAGTCAGTAGTCTATGTCTATGTTGTATTTGATTTTACAGTTATACTTTCCATGCAAAGTCACCAGACATTAACTTAAAATTTCAAGGCTCCACGCTCTTCGGTCTTTTCCTAACCCTACTAGCTAGCATCTAGATATATGAGAAACAGGAGAATTCTTGTAAGTACCATTTTTTTAGTAAGAACAACCAAACTAGAATTTATAAAACTTGAACCTTAAGGAAACTCAATCTCCAAAAACCCTAAACTCATCTTAAGTAGCCACATGGTTGTGTTAAGGTTTATACTTCCACAACTAGTGTCAGAGCCAAGATTTTAATCCAGAGAGGACAAAATTAAAGAGGTTGAAGGTAAATAAATTCAAAAAATATTCATCAATATAAGTAAAAAAAAAAAATGTTAATTAACATATGAAATATAGTATATTTGTAAAATATATTTTTTGTGTGTCTAGTCAATTTATTATTTCATTTTATTTTTTTTTTCCCTAGTGTTATTAAAGTGGAGACTTATTATAATGATTGTTATCCTTAAGGTAGTTCAAATTTCAAGGTGACTATAAGTATGTATAATATATTTCAAAAAGTAAAAGACATAAAGAAAAATAATCAACATTAGTCATACTTAGATTAAGTTAAAAAGATAAAACTAAATATAAGATATTCGAATAAGTCATTTGATTACTTAAAAAGAAAAAGAAAAAGAAATTAGCTTAGAAGTATCTAAAAAGTATGATAATACACTTGAAAATTTTAAAAAATGTTCTATATATACCTTTTTAAAAAAAGAGACTGTAGTGTTTCTATTTTTTAAATAAACATGAGAGTATCAATGTTTCCTTTTTTTTTTTTTTTGAAAAAATTATTATTTTTACATTAACTTTCATTTCGAACAATTCAAATGGTGGGTTATTACCAAAAAAATATTTCAAAAAGTATATAGTGTTGTAGAATAATAAAAAATTTAAAACAACAAATAAAATTTGGCACTTTGGTAATGGGATGTTATAATAACTTACCATTTTATAACTCTAAGCTACTAATATAGAAAAAATTAAGGATCATATTAAAGGGGCATTTGGTTCGCCGTGATGTTACATTACACCGTAATATTACATTATTGTAATCTTACATTAATGTAATTTCAATACAATAATACAATATTACATTGTTTATGAATGTGATGAGATTAAGGTGATGTGATATATTTTGTAATTTTAGATTATGGTAATGTTGAAAAAATTAAAATAAAATAAACCAAAAACCTTAATGCCACATCATCGTAATGTGTATCACATCAAAGACACATCACAACGAATCAAACGTTCCCTAATATATTTTATTTAACTAATTTTTTGGAAACAAATTATGAAATTAATCAAATTATAAGGTCGAAGTCGTTACTTTGTTTTACTTGGTTTAACGTTTCTTCGTTGAGTTGAGCGGTGTTTGTAAATTATGTTTAACCTTTTCGAAAAGAATATATATTGCTAGTGCGTCGCTTCTCATTTTGTTGATCTTTGTGTTGAAAGGTGTCTGTAAATTATGTTTAACACTTTTCTTTTTAATTCTGTTTAACTGTAGATATGGAGCTTTGTTACTAAGCCCCAAGCATACGATCTAGAAAACTCCATTAAGTGAATTTTGTAAGTGTAAGATGTCATGCTCTTTTGCAAGATTTTAAATTAGATATGTATGTCTCCTTTATGTGGGGAATAATTATCATACATTTATGGTCAGGTTGAAGTTGCTGCCTTTTTTAGTTGGGAAGAAATGGAAAACCAATTTAAGAGCAGGTATGCATATATGCTTACGATGCCTCTTATTTGAGACAACTCTAATAGGTGGAATGAGACCATTTTGTTACTTATTTTTATTGAATTGTTTGAAAAGAACTTGAGAATGCTACCTAGGTAATATTTTTTACTTATATTTTAGACTCCAACTTTTAATTACGGCTTAATTAATTAGGCTAATTTATCAATTAACACCAAGTTTATGTGATTAACCAATTGATATAAGCATGAATACCAACAATTACTTATATGAACACATTAGAACATAGGAAAAGTAAAAAGCATAGAAAATTAGAGATACAATACCCAAGAAAACACTGGGTTTGGATGTGTTAGTGAAGGGCCAAAATGGGGATATACCCCTTTCACGCAAACTTTCTAACAAAATGCTCCTATTTTGAAACTCAGTTTTTTAAAAATCGAGTTTCAATGAAAAACTCAATTAGCCCAAAATCGAGTTGCTTGCAAAAATTTACATGGAACTCGAGTTCCATTCAAGGAACTCAAGTTCCTGAAACTTGAGTTTCATGTAAATTTTTGCAAGTTTTTGCTTATAACTCGATTTTGGGCGAATCAAGTTTTTCATTGAAACTCGATTTTGGGAAAATCGAGTTTAAAACAGGGCCATATCCCTAAATAGTTTTAGAACATGAGCATTTTGCTGGAAAGTTTGCATAAAAGTGGCATTTTGCCATTTTGGTCGTTATTGAAGAGGAAAACACAAAAACCGAGCAGGAAAACCTCTCTGCGGCACCACATTGAAATGATGCACTAGAACGAATAGTTGCAGTACATGATACACACAAAACCCTCTAGGCCTAGTGCTATCTATGTACTCTAGCCTTCCATGCTATTTCTTGCAACCGATTTTGCCAAATCCTTTCCTCAATCTAGTTGCCGGATCCACAATTGTGCTCCAATTGCAATCTCCAAGTGTCTATGACTTTAAGACCACTCTTGAATGTTTAGATCTAGCACCTTTGATGATTGGTATGCAACAACTTCAGATCTACTGGTTTAGATTGTGTGTAGAAAGAATTTCGGTATTGACTTTGAAAGGAGAAGACCCAATACCTTTTAGATCTCAAAAGAGAAGCTCCAAAGTTTCTACAAAACGTGCCTTAAGGTTTTCTTTAAATACTATGTGAATTAGATTTGAAACCCTAATCACTTGATGGGCTAATAGGCTGTTGGGCCAAAATTAAAATTCTGCAAAATCTTCTTTTGATTGATCAAACCATTTTCTCGATTAGTCGAGTCTGGCATGTTTCAAATTCTGAACTTGCAGCTTCTTTATTCTTGTATTCTGACTTGCAGTACCTTGAGCATTGTCTAATTATACCTGTAAACACTAAGATCTATGCCTAGACAAGTTTGTGTTCAGAGTTTGCCAGTTGTTTTAAATTTTTAGAACCTAATAACATCAACTCTCAACACTTAGAGATGGTTTATATTGTGATGGAAATTATGTCCTGTCAATGACTTGGCTGTAATGAGAGTGAAAGGGTAGGTGTTTGGCTCTCACAATTTAAAGGGTTTCTCTCAACTCTCAAATTGGAATTAGGGTTTAATTTTGTGTAAAATGAGACATAAGTTGGGAAGAGGCTTGAATGGCAGAGAAAGTTCGTAACTGAATTCTCTATTGCTCTGCCCATTTTGGTCGATCAAGGGTTGGACGAAAGTCAAGTGAAATTGGCCCAACTGAAATTCAAATGGCAGCCGCATGTCCAATTCGTGGGACCGAGATGTTGTTTCGATCGAACAAAAATCTTGCTCCAACAGCTTCAATTTTCAGCACTTGAACTACCTACCCTAAATACACAGCAACCCACCAAAACAAAATATAATATATTTGAATGAAAGTAACAAATTTTTTTTGACAAGGAATTAGCCAACAAAACACCATAAAACTTAACAAAACTTAAGAAAGAATTTTCTTATATATGATCTAATTTAAAAATTATCAGTAACACCTGTTAAGTTTAACAACAAAGCTAAAAGTCTCATTATAGTCGAATCTAGGATATTGGTCATTAGCAACAAGACAAGCTTTGAATTGCTTAACATCAGCCTTTCCATTTATTTTATAGACCCATTTATTGGAGAGCACGTTCATGTAGGATGTAGGTGATAAAAGGGACCAAGGTTATCAACCAAAAAAAAAAAAAAGGTGATACAAGGGACCAAGTTCCATTTTGTTGAAGTGCATCGAATTCAACACACATTGACTCTTTCTACTGGGGTTCTCTACGAGTCTAGCTAATAAAATTTGAAAGAATTCAACGAGGTCAGTGTCAACAGAAGCAAGTAAAAGTAATGCATGGTGATGTTCCTTTTAGGAACTGGTGACCATAGCATGAGATGGTGGTTTTTCAACATGGTTAATTGCTTGAAGGAGGTCAAGGGAAGGAGATGATGGGGGGAATTTTTGGTTGAGGGTTCGCTTAAGTAGGTGGCGAGTGAGTGGCGGTTGAAGTAACTGGTTGAGTACGTGACGCGCTATGTTACTAGCTGAGGCTTTGCTAGAGTGAGTCAAGCGAGTGATGAGTGAACTTTCTTGTTGAGGGTTTGCTTGAGCGAGTAGTGAGCAAGGGCTAAGATAAATTTTTGATATGTGGATGGCAAGGCAATAGGTGTGTTAGAAATACTGAATAAGTGTATTATATTTCTCAAGGAATAGAATATACATGAATGCCTTTATATAAGAGGCAGAATGTGCAGTACAAGTAAGTGTGCTATACAAGTTGTTAGGTTCTAAGGTCTTAGGATTTTATGTATTTAGAACTCTAATTTGTAATGTTGGCAAACCATGATCAAAACATTGTATTTAGTCTTGTTTAGGCTTGCTCAAAGTTGGTTTATTATTGTACAGTTGGAATCGAGTGGCTGCAGAAGTACTTGGGACTTTTGGCCTGGCTCGATCGATCGAAGATTAGACTCGATCGATCGAAAATCGCACAGGTTGAATTTTCTGCAGAATTTCCAACTCAGCCCTACTTCATTAAACGTTTAGGGTTTTATGTTTTTACCCTAGGTATATAAACTAAACCCTAGCCACGTTTTTGAGGTTGTCCATATTGTTATTGTTGCTCATATTTTCTGTTTTGTGTAAATCTCTTGTGAGATCTTAGAGGAGCTTTCCTTTACACAAAGCTTAGGGTTTTCAAGGTAGAGATGATTTCAACATCTTGAAGATCATTACCGTTGCAACCATTGGAACTTAAAAGAAAAGCAAGCGGGGAGCTTGTAGCTGATTGAGGAATTCAAGAAAGAAGTAGTCCGTGGATTCGGAGCCTGCGCGTGGTCGTGTCAGGAAGTTCGTACTGGTGGGTAGCATTAGGAAGTCGAGCGGGGAGCTTGTAGTCCTTCTGTAAGAACTTCAATTCTTTCATAGTGAATTCTGGTTTGCCTTGAGGATCGGTGGGTCAAATCCTCCCCAGGTTTTTACCGTGTGGTTTCCTGGGTGATCATATCTTGTGTTATTTATTTTCCGCTGCATTATTATTCTTGATATGATTGTTGAATTGCTTTAACCTAGAATTGCTTAATTTGACTAAGTAACAACTTGGCTAATTAATCTAGGCTACGCAATTTGGTTGTTTTAGGGGTCTAAATAACCTTTCAAGTGGTATCAGAGCGGGTAGCTCTTTGTGTGTGAGATTTTTAATCTCTGAGCTGATCCTTGACCCCTGTTGTCATGGAACATGGACACTCTTTGTTTGTTCCTCCTCATTTTGATGGGAACAACTATGCTTATTGGAAAGTAAGGATGAAAGCATTCCTGAAATCCATTGATGAATGGGTTTGGAATTCCGTTGAATACGGATGGGTAAAACCTGCTACTCCTGTGAGTGAGTGGCAAACTTCTGAAAAATAAGCAGCAAGCTTCAATAGCAAAGCTATGAATGCCATCTTTAATGCTGTTTCTATGGAGGAATTTAAGAGGATCTCTAATGTTGAGGTTGCTCATGTTGCATGGAAAATCCTCCAAACTGTGCATGAAGGCACAAAGGCAGTTAAGATTAATAAATTGCAACAATTGACTTCTAGATTCGAAAGCATTAGAATGTCTGATGATGAATCTTTTGATGAATTCTATGCTAAATTAAATGATATTGTCAATTCTGCTTTTAATTTGGGTGAAATCTATGATCAACCTAAAATTGTTAGGAAGATTCTTAGATCTTTAACTGAAGATTTTAGACCCAAAGTGACTGCCATCACTGAAAGCAAGGATGTGGACTCCATCCCTGTTGATGAGCTTGTAGGATCTCTTCAATACTATGAGTCTGACCTCCCTAAAGTAAACAAATCCAAATCAATGGCTCTTAAGTCAGTTGATGATGTTGAGGGTGGTGGATTTGATGATGAGCTCTCTGCTACAGAGATTGCCTATCTTGCCAAAAACTTTAAGAACTTTCTGAGGAATACAAATAGAAAGGCAAGAGGGACTTACACTGCTGAACCTAGAAATTTTAGGAAGAATGATCCCATTAAGGTTAACAATTTTGAAAAACCTAGAGAAAATTTTGGTCAATCTTCTAATAACTCTTTGGGTCCTCAGTGTTTTGGCTGTCAAGGGTATGGTCATGTGAAATCTGAATGTCCTACATTCTTGAGGAATAAGGGTAAAGCTATGGCTGTAACCCTTAGTGATAATGAGGTTTCTGATGATGAGTCCGGTGGGGACGAGGATGGAAACTTCATTGCTTTCACGGCTACTGCTATAGTAAATGAAAGCATATCTGCTGAGAAGAACCCTTCTGATGGGGAACTCTCTGAAGATGCAGATCTTCAAGAGGCCTATAACAAACTTTGCAAAATTGCTGCAAAGGATGCTATGAAAGTTGAACTTGGCCTAAAGAAAATTGATTCTCTTGAGCTTGAAAAGAGAAATTTGCTTGTTAAACTGTTTAATGCTAATGAGCTTTTGAATAATGTTAAATCTGAGAACATGCTTTTACTTGATAAAGTTAGAACTTTGGAACATGATTTATCTATTGCTAGATCTGCTAGTTCTAAACTTGATCACATGCTGAATGTTCAAAAGTCTCCTGCTGATAAAACTGGGTTAGGATATGTTGAAAGCATTTTTGATTCTGGACCACATTCCACTACTTTTGTTCCTTCTTCTTCTTCTGAACCTTTTGTGAGTGAGGTTGTGAGTGAAACTGTCAAACCACCTGTGAGTGAGATAGTTAAACCCGTAGAAGTTTCACCACCTAAGAAGATTAGGGTAGACTTAAGAGAATCCAAACCTAAGGAGCCTACCAAATCTAAGGACAAGATGCATGGTAAACCTGCTTGGGTCTGTCATTATTGTGGTAAGTCTGGACACATTCGTCCTAACTGTTACAAGCTTCAAGCTGATAAGAGAGCTACTAAACCAAAAGTGTCTATGCCTCAAGCACATGATCCTATGGCATTAATTGGTGAATTGGTAAAGGTGTTAAACCTTTATTCCAATCCTGGAGTTGGGAATCACTCGAATGTGAATAAGAACTCCAATGCTCGTGGTGCATCTAAAAAGTTTTGGATACAAAAGACTCGAACTAACTGAGTCTTTCTGACATGGTCCTTGTGCTTAATTGCTCTATTCTTTGGTGACCATTGTTCTTTGGTTTGTGTCTTTTTGTTGTTTTTGTTCTAGGACTTGCATTGCATTACATTCATGCATTTCATTCTAGGATTTATTTGCTTTCCATTAAAAAAAAAAAAAAAGGAAAAAGGAGAAAGCAAAAATTTTGTTAGACACTACTTTTCTTGATTTTTGAAAAACAAGGTTGGTCTATCTTTTGACACATGTCATGTTCTGTGTACCTTGTTTAACTTTGATGAGCTTAAATATTGCACTTGACTAGTTAAAGCTTTGTAGTGCATGTTGTGTGGGAAAGATGTTTGTGGTTATTAATCACTTTGTCTTGATCTTGAAGTCACATGTTTTTTGACTGTCGGACTTGATCCTATTGAGAAAGGCATAAATAACCATCTCACCACTGTTCACTAGTCAATCATGAACACCTTAGTGCATATCATAAGATTTTGTGCTCGAGAAAGTGTAGCACATGCACAAAAAGAACATAAGGTGTAGCCTCTTTAAATGCTTAATGCTTAAAACTGGTGTGTACTATTAGGCTTGATGCCATTTCACATAATCTAATCTGGTGTGTACTATTAGGCTTTATGCCAAATTTCACCTAAATAATGGGGCAAAAATACAAGAAACTTACATGATTGCAAGCTTTTGTTCTAGGAGATGTGGGAGTTATAGGATGTAACTCTTTAGGTGATAGTCTCTTTTAAATTCTATGTGATGAATTGTGTAGACTTTGTGTTTGATTGCTATTCACATATCACCTCACATGTATCTCAAGTTTTTGCTAGTATCACACACTACACAAGTTACTCTTTGTTAAACACTGTACATGCTAGTGTGTGTGTTTTTGGTCTGACCAACCAAGTTTGAAATTATCTTGAGATTTGTGTACAACATATTTGTTGTTTGAGAATATTCAAAGGAAGAATGATTGAAACTTGTTTTTGAGAAAATTGGGGTTTAAAATATTGGGTTTTTGAAAAAGCATTCCATCTCATACTCATGCATTTTATTTCTGTAATTTAATGCTTTGAGGAGTTGTGTTTCAAAATTTGGTTTGACTTTCAAAACTGTGATTTTTCTCAAAATTTAGTGAGCCTCTGCCCATTTCGATCGATCCAGCCTGATTTTCGATCAATCGAAAAAGTGCTTTCATTTGTCTCAAAATGACTGTGTGTTTCGATCAATCGAATCTGATTTTCGATCGATCGAGCATCGTGAAAAAGCTTTTTAAAAGGCACTTTTCTGACTTTTTCAAAGTTCCTATTTCAAAAAACTTTTCAAAGCCTTTTTCCTCTCTCCGCGTTGGCAAGCTCAAATCAGAGATTTTTTGTCGTTTTCCTCCGTTCTTTTTGCAAAATCTCTCTCTCCTCAAGTTGGTAAGTCACTTGTGCCCTTCCTTTTGAATTTATTTTCATGTTTTCATGCATATATTCATGCATTTGAGGGTAATTTTCGGAATTTGCATAATTGGGATTTTCTGTTGATTCAAGCCATATTTTATGCAATTGATCATTGGGTTTTTGTGGGGACATGCTATAGACATGATCTAAATAGTTTAATTTGATCAATTATGAGTTTGATGAAAAATTGAAAATTCTAGGGTTTGTTCTTAATCCGAATTGGGGCTTTTGTTAAATTGAGATGATTTTGATGAAATTGACTTGTTGTGTAGTTGTAATTAAGCATTATAATCTATGTAATGTGTTTTATAATGCTCAATTCATCTTTTTGGTATAAAATTTCAACAAGTGGTTTTCAATTTTTGGGATTTTTGATAAAAATTCCATGTTCAAGCCAATTTTGTCAATTCATTCTCAATTGAACTTATTTGTTTACTGCATTAGATCATGCATCACAACATTATTAATGTTTATGCATCATATAGATTTTTGTTCTATATTTTTTTATTGTGCTAATTTGCAGTCTGCCCTTGGTTCTGTTTTCTCTTGTTCTTTTGGTTTTTTCCTTTGTGTCTCTGTCCTTTCCTTAGCACTATGCCTAGGAAAACTAGAGCCCGTAGGAATGTTCCTTCCCCTTCTCCTTCACCCCCTCCATCTTATGATAGTGAGAAGTTTTCTTGTGAGAAAAACCAAGAGATTTATGAGAAGCTGAATGTTAGGAGAAAAATTTGGGCTGAGCGTTCTGTTCACTTAGATGAACTTGATCCTGCCATTAGGGCAAATTTTGAGCGTAGGGGCTGGTTACCCTTGGTGGATGTTTCTGATCCTCCTCCACCTTCTGCCTTGATTAGAGAGTTCTATTCGAACCTCTCTATCCGCATCTATGATTCCAACACTCTAGTCAAGAGTTGGATACGAGGCGTAGAGTACACCCTTACTCCTACGGTAGTGGCTGATGCTCTAGGGGTACCATTGGTTCGACATCCTGTCTATCCATATGATGTGTCTCCCGAGATTAGTGATGTCTTGTCTTACATCACTGGGACTACTGTCCAGTGGGGTTCTGATCCTCGGATCACCTCTGCTGAGCTCTCTGGGTTACACTATCTTTTCTTTAGGATAGCGTGTCATTCTATCTGGCCCATTTCCCATGTTCACACCATTCCTCTTGAGCGGTGTGTATTTCTGTACGCTCTGGTTACTGATGCTCCTATTAGTTTTCCCCATCTTTTTCTTCGTTCTTTGAACGATGTTTATAGGAGTTCATCATCTGCTCATGCTCTTGTTCATCCTATTTTCATTCATAGGATTCTCCTTCATCTTGATCTTGGTGGCTTCCCTTCCTCTGAGCCCGTTCATGTTATTGCTCCTATAGGTGCGTCTTTTCTTAGACAAAGGGCTGCTCATCTTCGAGCTGGTTCTAAACACCCTAGGTCTGAGCCCTCTAGTAGCGTACCTCCTCCTCCTTCTTCTTCTGCAGGTGTTGCTGGTGAGGATGTTACTGATCCAGTTGGTGATGATGCTGCTGCTGCTGATGTTCCTCCACCTCCTTCGGCCGACTTCGATGTTCGTCGTACTTTGGAGACTGTCATGACCGTTCAGGCGGCTCATGGACAGATTTTGGTGGACTTGCTAGATGAGTTTCGTGCTCTACGAGCTGACTTGGCGCGTCTTCATTCACCCTCACCACCTCCTTTTGATGGCGACTTGTGATTGCTCTTTGGCATTCCGTCACAAAAAGGGGGAGTGGTATTTTTTGACTTGTAGAGGGGTTTTTGTAGTTAGGGGGAGATTTTTTGTTTTGAGGAGCTTGTGGAGTTTTTTAGATTGTATCTAGGTGCTTCACTTTGTATATCATTTTTGGGGATATTCATGTTAGGGGGAGTAACATTGATTGATATACATGTTATTTTTGTTGATTCTTGTTGCTTTATGATTCACTGCTTATTGATTTATATTTATGAGTTGATCATTCATATATGTCTTTATTTTGTGTTGTGTGAATCTTACAAGAATGTTATACCTGTTGTTTTACTCTTTTCTGTCACACATGCGTTTATGCGTTTGTTGAGTATTTCAGGAATATACAGGTTGATTCAACTAAAGCTGCTGTCTACACTTGCAACTGATGGATAGTAGTTAGGCTGAATTTGATTTTATGAGCATTACTTTTGTAAAGGGCTTTTACTTGTAAAACTTTGAGCTTTTAATTATGGTTTTGTCACGGATTGCCAAAGGGGGAGTTTGTTAGGTTCTAAGGTCTTAGGATTTTATGTATTTAGAACTCTAATTTGTAATGTTGGCAAACCATGATCAAAACATTGTATTTAGTCTTGTTTAGGCTTGCTCAAAGTTGGTTTATTATTGTACAGTTGGAATCGAGTGGCTGCAGAAGTACTTGGGACTTTTGGCCTGGCTCGATCGATCGAAGATTAGACTCGATCGATCGAAAATCGCACAGGTTGAATTTTCTGCAGAATTTCCAACTCAGCCCTACTTCATTAAACGTTTAGGGTTTTATGTTTTTACCCTAGGTATATAAACTAAACCCTAGCCACGTTTTTGAGGTTGTCCATATTGTTATTGTTGCTCATATTTTCTGTTTTGTGTAAATCTCTTGTGAGATCTTAGAGGAGCTTTCCTTTACACAAAGCTTAGGGTTTTCAAGGTAGAGATGATTTCAACATCTTGAAGATCATTACCGTTGCAACCATTGGAACTTAAAAGAAAAGCAAGTGGGGAGCTTGTAGCTGATTGAGGAATTCAAGAAAGAAGTAGTCCGTGGATTCGGAGCCTGCGCGTGGTCGTGTCAGGAAGTTCGTACTGGTGGGTAGCATTAGGAAGTCGAGCGGGGAGCTTGTAGTCCTTCTGTAAGAACTTCAATTCTTTCATAGTGAATTCTGGTTTGCCTTGAGGATCGGTGGGTCAAATCCTCCCCAGGTTTTTACCGTGTGGTTTCCTGGGTGATCATATCTTGTGTTATTTATTTTCCGCTGCATTATTATTCTTGATATGATTGTTGAATTGCTTTAACCTAGAATTGTTTAATTTGACTAAGTAACAACTTGGCTAATTAATCTAGGCTATGCAATTTGGTTGTTTTAGGGGTCTAAATAACCTGTCACAAGTAAACAAGGTGGGCCTAAAGCCCACATACCCTAATACATGTTAACAGCCCCCCTCAAACTCAAGGTGGATGTGAGACCAATTTGAGGTTGTCAACCAAAGTACAAAGACGTCCCTTACGATGTGACTTGGTGAAGATATCTGCAAGTTGATCTTTAGAGGAGACTGAGATCAGCTTGAGAGCACCATGGACAAGATGATAATGGATAAAATGATAATCGATCTCGATGTGTTTAGTCCGTTCATGAAAGACATCATTGTGAGCAATATGAATGGCACTCTGGTTGTCACAATAAAGAGAAGTAGCAGAAGATGTGGACACATTTAAGTCTTTGAGAAGCCATTTTAGCCAAAGGAGCTCAGATGTGGTATCAGTAAGGACACAATATTCTGCTTCAGTACTGGAGCAGGCCACATAAGTTTGTTTCTTGTTTCACCAAGAAATCAGAGAAGAACCAAGAAGAAAGCAATAAACAGTGGTGGACCTGCGATCAGTAAGATCACCTGCCCAATTAGCATCAGAAAATGTATGGAGAACAAGAGGAGACTAAGTAGAGTAGAAAAGACCATGGAAGAAAGTGTCCTTTATGTATCAAAGAATGCACAGAACAGCAGCATAATGAGTCGATTATGGAGCAAACAGATACTGGCTCACCTGGTGAACAACAAAGGAAATGTCTGGACGAGTGACAGTGAGATAAACTAGGCTGCCAACCAAGCATCTGTAAAGAAAGGGATTAGACAATGGTTTCCCCCCTGTGGGAGTTAGATGCGCATTAAGCTCAATTGAAGTGTCAATAGTCTTGCTATCAGTGAGCCCAGCTCGAGACAAGAGTTCAGAGGCATATTTGGCTTGAGTAATATAAAGTCCATATGTAAAATGAGTGATTTCAAGACCCAAGAAGTAGCTGAGATGTCCAAGATCTTTCATCTCAAATTGCTGATTAAGAAAATTCTTGAGTTCTTGAATGCCACTGAGGTCATCACCAGTTATGATCATATCATCTACATACAAGAGAAGTAAAATAGTGCCTTTGTTAGTGCGACAAAGAAATAAGGCAGAATCATAATAACTGGCCATGTAACCCAAGCGAGAGATGGTAGAGCTGAATTTGGCAAACCAAGCTCGTGGAGCTTGTTTAAGGCCATAAAATGCATGTCGAATGTGACAAACCTTGTTTGATTCAACATAGAAACCAGGAGGAGGTTGCATATAAATTTCTTCACTTAAATCCCCATTAAGGAATGCATTTTTGACATCCATCTGAAAAATGTCTCATTTACTGGCAGCAGCAACAGTTAAGAGGGCACGAATAGATAAGATACGAGCAACTGGAGTAAATGTCTCTTCATAATCAATCTCATACTCCTGTGTAAATCCACTTATAACCAACCATATATTTCCCAAGGGGGAGAGTCACCAAATCCCAAGTATGATTTTTAGATAATGCATCAAGTTCCTTTTTCATTGTAATCTGCCATAAAGGGTCAGTGGAAGCCTCACGATAGGTGTGAGGCTCGTGTAGTGTAGCAAGGGCAGTGTAACAATGATAGTCAAGTAAACGTGTAGGAATAGATCTTACCAGAGTTAAGTGACGAGGTGGAATGTCTTGTGCAAGATCTTTAGGCGAAGCAAGAGCAGGGGACCCAAGCTCAGGGTTGGGTAGCTCGTCTTCAACCTGTTCATCTTCCACCTGTTCATTAAAGGGTGAACTTGGAAATGGATCAAGAATATCTAGTGGTTGGACAGAGAAGTCTACAGGAGAATCAGGCGCAACTATAGAAGGACCAGAAGCAGCTACAGAAGGAATATGTGCCTCATCTGAAAAAAGATCTAAGACAAAGGAGGAAGATAGGGAGGCACAGAAGTGAGAGAGCTCGACAAAAGAGCGATGTTCCCAAAAGACAACATTACAAGAGACACAAAGACGATGAAAGACAGGATCATAACACTGATACCCCTTTTGAGTTTCGCCAGAGCTAAGAAAACAGCAAAGCCTTGACTGAGGCTCAAGTTTGTTATGCTCATGTGGCTGAAGAAGAACAAAACAAGCAAAACCGAATGAGCGAAGGTGGTGATAGTCTGGAGGTAGCCCAAAAAGGTGCTTATATGAAGTTTGATTTTGGATAACATGACTTGGAATGCGATTAATAGCATGAACAGCATGAAGAGTAGCTTCGCCCCAAAAAGGAGCAGAAACTTTGGCAAAGAGAAGGAGAGCACGAACAGTGTCAAGAATATAACGAAGTTTTCGGTCGACTCTACCATTTTGTTGAGAGGTACCTGGACAAGTTAGTTGATGAACAGTGCCACAGGAATGCAAAACAGCTTGGAAAGCATATTGAGTGTACTCAAGAGCATTATCAAATTGAAAATTTTTGATACGTTTGGAAAATTGAGTTTCAACCATTTTTGCAAAATTAGAATATACTTGTAATAATTCAGAACGATGTTTCATATGAAAAATCCAGCTATAGTGGGAATAATCATCAACAAAGACAAAAAAAATATTGAGATCCACCCATACTAGAGACAGAGGAAGGCCCCCAAACATCAGAATGAATTAGATCAAAGATATCAATGGACATAGATTCACTAGTATTGAAAGGCAAAGCCGGTTGTTTTCCTAACTGACATGAGACACAATCAAAATTTTCTGTAGACACTGATCCTAACAAACCTTTAGAAGTCAATTGTTGTACCCGAGAGGAAGATGCATGACCAAGTTAAGCATGCCAAAGTGCAAGGGAAGGAATAGAAGAAACTGCAACAGCTACAGCAACAGAAACAGTATCAACAAGTGGCAGACGAAGGTTGTCCACGAGAAACATACGCCCAACTCTGGGACCAATTCCAAGCTCCTGTCCCGTCCTTGGATCCTACACAATACATCCAGAATAATCAAATATAATGCGATAACCCAACTCAGCTAATTGTTCGACAGAGAATAAATTGTAAGAAAGGTCAGGAACATTAAAGACCCCAGGAACCGAGAGGTTGGAGGTCGAAACGGAACCTATATTATGACCGGACATTGTGGAACAATTTGATGTACGAATATTAAGAGGGTGTGGTGCGGGTTTAAGTTCAAAAAATAAGGACGAGTGAGGTGTCATGTGATTGCAACAAGCAGAATCCATAAGCCAAGAGGTAGGAGACATACCAAATAAAGCTATGAGAGAAGAGCAATAAGATGCATTGCCAACCATACGAATGACATTAGCGATGATGTTTATAAGGTCATCTCTGGAAATGGTGAAAGTGGATCCAGAAGATTGAGATTGTGCAGAGACGGGAGCCATGGGCTGGACACTCTCAGTGTTAGCAACTGTAACAAAAATGGAAACAGCTGATTTGTTGAGTTGATAGCAAGTCTCAATATTATGGCCAAAACGTTTGCAAAAATTACAAAAACGTTTAATGGATTGTCGGTAACGATTATTGCAACAAGAAGAAGACATGTCCTTATTCTTCATGTAGAAGTAAAATATGCAAAAATGGATTGCAAAAATGAAATCTACGCGAAAAACTGGGTAAGGAGCATTGGACTGCGAAAAGTCAACTCTGGGTCAAAGTCAACGGTCAACGCACGGTCAAGTCAACGGTCAAGGTCAACAGAGGCTGATGTAAGCATAAACTGGGTGCTAACTGGACGATGATGTCAGCATATGATGTCAACAGGCGAGCAACTAGGGCTGACGTGGCAAATGACGTTAACTTAGTGACGTCAGTGGGCAGCAAGGCGGCGCGTGTGGCGCGTAGCTGATGTTACAGAGAATTTCAGGCAACGCGAGAGGGTGCATGACATGTCTGATGAGGCCGATTCTTTTTAGACTATGTAGATCGGAGAAAGATGATTTTGGCAGCGTCAGCGGTGACAGGATCGGAGCAATACTGATGGCGAGTGAGGCGCGTGGTAAATTTTGCCGAAACTTTCGCCAGCACGTGGCGGCACGTGGATGGTCAGATGAGGAATGTTCCGGTGGCGTTGTGTAAAGGGATTGAAAAGCTACACGGTGATATGTCTTATATCCTAATCGGAGGTTAGAGGTGATAGATCTGATGATGGCAGTGGTTTTAGAGGCGGAGGAGGAGCTTCTGGCAGCAGAGATTCAACCCTAAGGACTTCTGACGGCGGCAGGGCAGTTGGGAGAGGACATTGAAAGGGTTTACTGACCACAGAAGTTGAGGCAGTGGAAAATACCGACAAAACAAGACAGCAAGACACAAGAAAATTAGAGCAGTGGCTCTGATACTATGTCAAATATTGGCATTGATACACCATGTTGAATATGCTAGTATGAATGGGGAAGCGAAAGTATAAAGTATAGAACACAATAACACATGAGGGTTACATTGTTCAATCTAATTGCCTACATCCACAGAAGAAACCCTAAAGAGATACATCAATAATATATTATAGTGTAATACAAATCCTGTTACAATGAATCATAACATGTGTATATATAGTAGACTAAACCCTAGACTAATAGACTTCTAGTATAAGTCGGAAACTTGGCTTGCACACAAAGTAGAATTAGGCTTGGGCCTATGCTAATGGGCTAATTTATCTCTAACACCCCCTCTCAAACTCAAGAAGGAAGTTTGATGAAATCTTGAGATTTGATAAGGTTGAGAAGATCCCTTGAATGAAGTTTGGCTCTGTGACGGTAGTTTGAGGAAAGTAATAGTCTTGCAGTGTTGATGTGACTTCTAACGGTGGTATGACTATACCGGAGAGTTTTAACAGCAGCAGTAGGAAGCCAAAGAAGATGAACACAGTGAAAAAAACACCGAGGAAAACAAATGTTGCTCTTAAATATACCACAAGGATAGAAAACTATGGCCACAAGAAGGTGGCTCTAATACTATGTTAGAAATACTGAATAAGTGTATTGTATGTCTCAAGTAATAGAATGTACATGAGTGCCTTTATATAGGAGGCAGAGTGTGCAATACAAGTAAGTATGCTATACAAGTAAACAAGGTGGGCCTAAAGGCCACATATTCTAATACACGTTAACAAGGTGAAGCAATACCATGGCAGAGGAGGAATTTGGAGAATCCTTGTGGGAGTGGGACTTAAAAAGAAAAGAGAATTGCACATACAAGATGACGTGAAAGCTAGACACGATTTGTGCTCCCATCAAGACAACGATAACTTTGGCGATTAATTCTAGAGCGAGAATCAATTTTGTGTTTGTTATTAGGTCATAGGCAAGGAAGACACTCACATACAAAAACACGTATGCATGAGTAATCGAGAATGTAGTTAAAAAGTTTTTCATAAGGAGAAACAATGCCCAACCCTCTAATTGGTAAACGATTTACGAGATAAATAGCACGATTGAAGGCTTATACCCAGGAACTAGTGTCCATTTCAACATGTGCGAGAGGAGAGCAAGACCGGTATCAACGATGTGGTTGTGTTTGTTGGGAAATTACACAAATTCCTAGATATGTGAGATGAAAAAAAAAAAAAAAAACAGATAGAAAAATAACACACAACACAAAAAATTTATGGTTTAACAATTTACCTACGTCCATTGAGTTACAGTGATTTACTTTTTTAAAGGAAAAATACAAGATGCGGCAGAAAATTTATTGCAGTGATATATCGGGTCAGTTCATAATCTGGATCATAAAACACAAATTAATTAACTAGGCTCTATATAGCCTAACAGTGTGAAAGTAGGACATGCGACCAAAAATTCTATTGGAGGAGACAAAATTTTGGCATGCAGTGTTAAAATACTCTCTTCCTTCATCTAATTGAAAACTTTTCATTCTCGGATGGAGTATCATAGAACTCTTGGTGTCTTTCTTCAACCCTCAATATAAACTCAATGTCCCAATATCATATCGATAGGGACTTTTAAATAAATAAATAAATAAACAAATATTTATTTATTTATCTAAAAGCTGGATTGGAGTTTACAATTGCTTCAAAGGTTGGTCCAACATCATTTAGAATAAGGAGAATAAGATCCTCTTCATCAACAAGTGTTTTTTTTTACTAATGCATGGCTATCAACAAATTCTACTAAAGAGATTTCCTGTATTGTTGGTCTAAAGTTGATGAGTGAGTTGTAGGACTTGAGGACAAGATTGAGATACCTAGCATTTTTCTAGCTATTTACACATCTTACAAAATTTAGTAAAACGAGCTACCCCGGAATGAACACTAGGTATAATGGCGTATAAGTGTGGAATTGATCCAAGCTAGTTAGTGAAATTTGTTCTTGTCGATGCCATGTGGGGGAAGTCAGGGTTAATTGTGATAAGGTGAAATTAAGATGGACATTTGTTCCATGGACAACATCAATTTAATATTGAATTTTCAAAAAAAAGAGAAGAATTGATCAAGACTAAAAATGTATATTGTTTGATCAGCTTGATCGATAAAAGGTGACTAGGTGAGAGACAATAAGAAATGAGGAGGAGGCCATTTTTGTCACAAAATAAATAAATAAATATATATATATACACACACACACACAAAAGATTCATTAGTTGGGAGCTAGAAGATTTTAATTTTAGATGTCTCTATTGAAAATATTAAGAGGTGCTAATTGAGGTTAGTAGCCACCTTTGGATAGCATCACTTACATTAATGAGCAAGGTTTGGAATTGAATACAAATAATTTTATTTCAAAATTTCTAGTTTTCTGTTATTTTAATGATTTATGAATATAGAGCTGGGCCAGTTAATTAGCTTACTGTAATTGAACTTATTTGACATATATTTTTGTGTCATCGTGTTTCTAAATAAGTAGGTTGTTGGCTTGAGGCAACGATTCTTTCGTTCTACTGCATCGCTGAGTTCGTAGGAGATTTTTCTTTTAGTGCATGATAAATTTGTAAAAGTTTTCAAGGAGAGCAGGGATATTGAGGTAAATTTTGAAACAGAGGCAAGTTTTTTGTTTTACATCTAAATGTGATTTAATTTCTGTGACATCTAGCATTGAATTGGTTCGTTTGTAGGTAATTGTGGCCAGTAATCAAACAAGGGAGGAGAAATGGCAGAAAGTGCAGTCAGCCTAGCTATAGAGTATTTGGTCCCGTTGTTAGTCCAAGAAGCTAGATTGTTGAAGGGTATCCATGATGAAGTTGCAAGCATCAAAGGTGAATTAGAGTTCATTCGATCTTTCCTAAATGATGCAGATGCAAGGGCAGAGAAAGAAGACATGAGCAACGTTGTGAAAACATGGGTAAAACAGCTAAGGGAGGAAGCTTATCACATAGAAGATGTTATTGATGAATACATACTTCATTTTGCAAAACAAACTCATAGGCAAAGGAGAAGTATCTGTTTTCTCCCAAATGTTTTTCACTTTACCATGAAACTGAAACCAAGACATGTGATAGCCTCTGAGATTAGAGATGTCAACAAGAAACTCAAGGAAACCAGGGACAAATTTGAAAGATATGGCTTCAACACCATAGAGAAAGGTAGACCCATCAATGATGTTGGAGGTGTTTCGTGGCATGACCCTCGACTGAAATCCCTTTTAATTGAGGAAGCAGAGGTTGTGGGCATTGAGTCTCCCAGAGCTAAATTAATAGAGTTGTTGGTAGAAGGATCGACAAAAAACATGGTGATTTCAGTAGTTGGCATTGGTGGTCTTGGCAAGACCACTCTTGTCAAAAAAGTGTATGATAGTGAGAAGGTGACAGCACACTTTGATTGTCAGGCTTGGATCACTGTGACTCAATCATACAAGATGGAGGATCTATTAAGGGAAATGATAGAGAAATTTTACGAGACAATGATGGAGTGCGCTCCTAAGGAAATTGACACAATGAAAGAAACAACTCTAATGGAAGAATTGAAGCGATATTTACGTGAAAAGAGATATATAGTAATTCTTGATGATTTATGGGATACAGAATTTTGGGGACATATAAAATGTGTTTTCCCAGATAATGATAAAGGTAGTAGAATAGTAATCACAACTCGAAGTGAGGATGTTGCTCCTTCTGAAAAAGAATCTCCATGTTATTATGTGTACAAACTGCCACCTCTACCTTTAGAAAAAGCCTTGGAGCTCTTCTACAAGAAGGTGTTCCAACATGAAGGGGGGCATTGTCCTCCAGGTTTTGTTGAGATGTCACGTAGCATAGTTGAGAGATGTGGAGGGTTGCCACTAGCAATTGTGGCTATAGGCGGTCTTTTGTCAACCAAAGAAAAGGTTCAATCTGAGTGGCACAAATTGCGTGATAGTCTTAGTTCAGAATTCGAAATTAATTCACGCCTAAGAAGTATCCCCAGAATTCTATCTCTTAGTTATCATGATCTACCTTATAACCTCAAAGTTTGCTTCCTATATTTTGGCATGTTTCCAAGGCGTTACACTATTAATTGTGCAAGACTAATACGACTCTGGATAGCTGAAGGATTTGTAAAAGAAAGTCATGGAATGACATTGGAAGAAGTTGCACAGTACTACTTAAATGGTCTCATTTATAGAAGCTTGGTTCAAGTGGAAAATGTTGATTTTGTTGGCAAAACTAGAAGTTGTCGAGTTCATGATATGATGCGTGAAGTAATTCTTTCTAAGTCAGAGGAATTGAGCTTTCGAACTGTTTCATTACAAAACTACTCAAGTTTTGATAAAATTGCTCGACGCTTATCAATTCAGACCAAAGTAAATACTCCTTTAGAAGGTATTACTAGTTCAAAACCTCGTTCTATTATCATGTTTGAGGAAGATGAATTGCCCAAGTCTTTGGTTATTGGTTTTTTTGTAAATTTCAAGCTTATGAAAACAATGGATTTTGAAGGTGCCGCTATTGATTACATTCCTAGAGAAGTGGGAAACCTAATCCATTTAAGATATTTAAGCTTGAGAGAAACGAAAGTACAAAAGATTCCAAAGTCCATTGGTAAACTTCACAATCTAGAGACTTTGGATTTGAAACGTTCTCATGTTTCTAAGCTACCAGTAGAGATTAGTGGGCTCCGTAAGCTACGATATCTTGCAGCATACATTGAAAACCATGAAGTTGAACTCAATATTGACTCTCGACGAGCAGTGATGATACCAAGTGGCATTGGACATTTAGAGTCCTTACAAAAGTTGTTTACAGTGGAAGCCCTCAATGCTAGCTTTATTGCAGAATTGGAAAAGCTGAGGCAATTGAGGAAGTTGGAAATTGCTAAACTGAAGAGAGAAGACGGGATGGCCTTGTGCACCGCATTAGAAAAAATGAGCCACCTTCGGTCATTGGATATCAGTTCGACAAGTGAGGAAGAAATTCTTGAATTGCAATCGATGTCTTTTCCTCCGCCCCTCCTACAAACTCTTTGCCTAAATGGACGACTAGTAAAATTGCCGGAATGGATTCCCAAACTTAAAAATGTAGTCAGAATTGAATTATTCTGGTCAAGTTTACTAGATGATCCATTGAAGGTCCTTCAGGATTTGCCTTGTTTGATGAGTCTTCAGCTTCACGACGGATACAGTGGTGAGCAACTACATTTTGAGGAAGGAGGATTCCAGAAACTCAAGGTGCTAGAGCTCAAAAATTTGGGAGGATTGAATAGTCTGATAATAGATGAAGGTGCCATGCCTCTTCTTGAAGAGTTCGTAATTGGACCCGCCTCACAGTTGAAGGAGGTTCCCTTCGGCATCAAGCATTTGAAAAGTCTGAAAAGTCTGGAATTTTATGATATGCCAAGGGAATTCGTGCTTAGTCTGCAACCACCCGAAGGCCCTGAGTTTTGGAAAGTAAAGCATATTCTCTCTGTTGATTTCTGGTATAGAACTCAAGCGGAAAACTACGAAGGGTATGACATTGGTGAGTCAGAATTGTTTGAATATCTACGAAATTAATTCACAGGTACGCCCCAGTGCCCCCCCAGTAAACCATTTAGACCATTACATTTACCTTATTTCCAAAAGTTCTCGAACTTGCAATTGAAACTTTATTTATTTTTTAATTTTTTATATATCCTTCTGCTACTACATAATGAAAAATTTAGATAAAATAAATTAGCATAAATGGTTATTGTAACCTTTCGATCTTTCCTGTGTTTTCTTCTTTTTCGTACCATTGCTTCTAACTAAAAAGTTTGAAACTCATCAATAAGTCTATATAGATAAGATTGTGAGTAGCTAGAAGAAATAATTGAACAAAAATCATTATGGAGGATATAATTGGTGAATCAGTCTCTTATTCTAGTATAGTAATTTGTAACATTATCATGGGATCGACCTTATTATTACAATACTATTGTTGTTGTAATAACAATTTATAATTTATAGTAATTTGCAACCAATTCTTTTAGTAAAGTTCTCATGCACATTACCAACTTTGTTTACATTGATAGGTAAGGAGCCCGAATGCTCAAATTTTACTTGCTAAGAAGCAAAATTTGTAAGCCTGCAATTCCCTTTTCACATATTATTGACTTTTTTCCTTTTTTACATTGTTTTAACTATTTCGTTTTTATTTATATCGGTATTGTTATAACTGCTAGGCTTCATATTCAACATCTCAAAGATTTTCAAGTGCCAGATCAAACAAGAAACTGCCATTTTCTCAATCAACCAAAACATCAGTGGTTGGTTCTCCCTTGTATAGCTGCCTTTGTCATTGGGTTGTTGTAATATGTTATTGTTTAACTTTATGAAGTGCATGAACCTCTTGAACACATGCCACGCAAAAGAGATATGTTTTAGTTAAATTGTATTGTTGAGTGTTTCAAGTTTGTAAAGTATTCATTGGTATGCTTGCTTATAAATGTAAGGGCTTTGATGTAGCTAAAATATTCTATTTTAAATGACATTTGCCTATAATTTGTGAAAGAGTAAACCATATGTATATGTTTTCTCTATTCATCCAAAGGAAAAATCAAATTAGAAAACTGTAATGAATAGGATTCTTTGTTTGGATTGGGGAAGGTCTTCAACTGTCTTTATAGACTAAGATCTTGTATGTTATATGGTGCTGTCATTTCTATTTTGTGTAGATTCTCTTGTTGCTGTGGTGTTGTGGCTGAGATTGTCGCAATTTCTGTTTTAGTGTTCGGTAGGTGTTGTTTTTTTGTTGTGTTGATTTAGCTTTTGTTGCTTCTTTTGAAACCTCTTCTATTGTGATTCTTGCTTCAATAAATTTGAACATATCTATATAATATTTAAAAGTTGAAGAGTGATATTTATTGTTACTAAGCTCCTTTTGAGTCACATTAGCGTAGCATTCCAATCCACTTCGGCCAATTTTGGTCTATTTCAACTCACTTCAGTTTAATTTGGTCCATTTTGGTTCATTCGGTCCACTTCGATCCTTTTGGTCAATTTCAGTTCATTTGGTCCATTTCGAGCCTCATTAGTGTAGCATTGCAATCCACTTCGGTCCATTCAGTCTATTTCATCCCACTTCAGTCTAATTTGGTCTATTTTGGTTCATTTAGTCCACTTCTATTAGTTTCGGTCCACTTCGGTCCTTTTGGTCAATTTTGGTCCGCTTCAGTCCATTTGATCCATTTTGAGCCATATTAGTGTAGCATTCCAATCCACTTCGATCCATTCGATCTAATTCTATCCACTTTGGTTCATTCAGTCCACTTCAGTCTAATTTGGTCAATTTTGGTCTAGTTCGGTCAATTTTGGTTCACTTCAGTCCATTCGATCTAATTCAGTTCATTTTGGACTAATTGGACCATAAATTAATTCTTTTTATAGGTTGCCTTGTCAATTTTTGGGATCAATTTTTTTTTTTCTTAATTTTAGTATTGAAAAACATGAATTTTATTCTATTTGAGCCAAACTCTTTAGTTTTTGGTTAAAAAATATATATAAACAAAATAAACATTAGAAATTAGAGATATGGACCCTAAAAAGTAATAAAAATGATAAATATTCAAAAGATTACCTTAAAATTTAGGTTTCAATAATATAGGTATTATACTTGTATTTGAAAAGAAAAAAAAATAATACAAATTCTAAACTTATATAATAATTTATAAACTTAATGTAATATGTTTCATACATACATGTATTCCATGAAATAAGAATGTACAACTTTTTTTAATATTCTTGGATATGTTTTAATTAGTTAATCAATTATGGTATATGTAGGGACTGGGTTTGAGCACTTCTACTATTGAGTGAGTGGACTCAAGCCCAGCTAGCCCAATACAATGAATTTGTATAGAGTGGGTTCAAGAACTAGACTCTAGCAAGCGGGCAATGCCTATCGCAGTGTTTTCCACCACCGATTGCCGGAGAACCGAAATCGTCCTCAAAAATCTGTCCTCGGCCCGATCCGAGGAGCTTGTTAGTCGTCCTTCTTCCGTGGGGATCCATCCCCCCTTCTCAATCTGTTTCTCCCACTTTATATAGTCCTCCTCCAACGATCCTTTTCCTCTACTTGTTGATCATCCATGCCTTCTCCTAACAACCCGTCTTATCAGCCACTTTACCAGACCTTCTGTGAGTCGCAGTAACCGAGGAGGCATTGCTCAGGGGTTATTTCCTCATTAATGCAGTCAGAACTTTGGTTGTACGCATTTAATGTGGAGGTGACAGTTCATCCTGGACTGGCTCCTCCACCATGCTTCCACAGCTGACGTGTTGTGTTTATTATTTCTCCTTGGATGCCCTGAAAGGCTGCTTTAAGTGGCCCGTTACTTCCTAATTCTATGGCCTCGGTTTACCGAGGACAGGGTTGTCCTCGGCAAGGTTCCTGAACAATTTGGGCTTTCGCACTTCGTCCTCAGGCATTTCCTTATCCTCGGCATGGGCCTTGGGCTTGATATGAAATGGGCCGGGGATACCGAATCCTCTGGCCCTACAATAGCCCCTCAAAATCCTGCTGTCCGGATCCTCGGGCGGGGAGGAGGATTTTGATATCCTCGGGCCTCTATCGTGGTTTGTCCAGTCTGGTCCTAGGTCAGCATTTGGAGTCTTTTCACCTGTTTGATGCACGTTTCTGGCGCTTCGATATGCGGCACGCACCTGTATTAAATTTTGGCGGCTCCATACTCCCCACATTCAACGGTGTGATGGTGATCCGACGGTGAGGATTTTTCGCTATTATGGGCGGGAAGCCTTGCACAGTTGTCTTTGGTGAGGGGGCACATACCCATTTGCACCGATTCGTCTGTCTACTTTCGCATTCAAGAGGTCTCATGTACACACCCTGAATCCGGTCAAGTCTTCAACTCAACTCGCGTCTCCTCGCAGCCTAAAAAAAAGCGCTCTGAACGCCCTCCCTCATTTCTGTAAGTTTTCTTCTTGCCCTGTCTTGTGCTTTACCCTTTCTGACTTTCTTTTCCCCCATATCTCTCGTCCTTTCGCTCTTCTCTGAGTCTCTTAGCCGTTCTTCCAGATGGGTAGGTTTAAGAAGTTAGTTGAGTCTGAGGAGGCGATGGAGGAATTCATCGCCACTCATAGGATACCCAGTAACGTGGGTTTGAGGTATTGCGAGGAGGGGGAGTGGTATATAAAGAGGGAAGTTGGTGAGGTAGTGATTCCTATAATCGCCTTCCTTGAAGGTGGTATGAGGATCCCTATGGGGCCAGTGATGAGGAACTACCTTAGGCACTTTCGATTAGCCCCTACCCAGTGCGCCACTAACGTGCTCAGGATCCTGGGCTGTGTGGACGCCTTGAACGAAAAGATGGGTTTGAGTTTAACCCATCATGACATGAATTGGTGCTACAACCTCCAGCACCTAAAGGGCAAGTCCTACTACATGAAGACGAGGGATGATAGAGTTAGGCTCATCCAGTGTCTCCCCGAGTCTAGCAAGGGGTTGAATAAGGATTTCCTTATCGTGTCAGGGGAGTGGCACGACGGCCTTCACTGCCCGACAGTAGAGGGAGAGCCAGGTAGGGTACTTGGAATACGGGGAGGTTGATCTGCTATGTTTTCACCGTTTGCATTGCTTGGTTGCTAATAGGGACTAGCTTTTCTTTTGCAGATCCACACGCCTTCGAACGGCACTTCCATTTAGTCAACAAGGAAGACTTGGAAAAGGTCCTCAGAGCGGAGATCTTTGTGAACGAGGCTGACAACCAAGTTAGAGCCGCCCACAAGATCCTCGGATATAAGCCACTCCAGAAGCCGTTCTCGGCTCCCAAACACGTGATCAGAGCAAAGGACCCTAGGCTTCGCCAAATTACCGTGGTGGAGCACGGGTTCTCGTTTTCTGAAGGATCTTCCATCCCCGAGGGCGTCCCGTTGGCAGGCTCTTCCTCGTCCCATCGAGCTGCGGAGGCCGAGGGAGGAAGTTTGGAAAAAGAGGGAGAAGTAGTTGATCTGGGTTCGTCCGAGGACGAATTTGGTGCATTCGACCAAGTCCATCTATCCGAGGATCCCTCTGGGGACTTGGGCGATCCCTATTTACCTGAAGCAGACCTTCTGTCACCAAGGGCTGGTACTTAGGCCGAGATGGGTTTCAAGAGATAACCTCAAACCAGCCTGTTCGACCTACTTGAGGGCCAACCGGGGAAGGACACGCTGGGGAGGTCACAGTCCAAGCCTCCTTCTCCTCCACCCAAGCTTCCCCCTCCCCCGCCTAAGTCTTTGCCTGCGCAAACTAAGCCGTCCTTTACTCTGCCGACCTCGGACCCTCGGCATGAGTCAACCGACCTGAAGAGGAAGAGGCCTTCCAATGGCAAAGACCCAGTGGATAGGGGGAGATCTCGTTCCTCCCAAGAGAAAGATGAAGCCCGCCGACCTTCCAAGCAGCTGAGGATTGGTGGTCAGGACAGGGGAAAAGAGGTCATTCAACAGTTCAAGCCCCAGGCCTGGCTGCCTGCTGCCATGCTTCATGGTAAGCCTTTGATGGATGACGCCACCCTCAGGGACTTTTGAGGGGGAGAGGGTGCTCGCGTGGCCGATGCCCTGTAGAGGTCCCTGCTTCTCCCTGCCGACATGGCCGAGCTGGAGGGCATGAGGAGGCAAGAAGTTGCCCGTAACCTCAAGTGGTATCTGGGTATGGTAAGACTTCTGACACTTGTGTTTTTGTTGGAATTTTATTCCTTAGTTCCCGACTTACGGTGTACTCGTTTTGATTGGCAGGCTATCCAGGCCACCTTTAGGCTGGATAAGGAGGCCGACAACCAGGGTAGGGTCTTGGATCAGGAGCGCGACAAGTACTTTGATGCCGCGAATACCCTTGAGAAATCTGAGGCTAATCTCAAGAAGGCACGGGAGGACTTGGAGGAGATGACAAGGGCCCGAGACAGCGCGGCATCCGACCTAGCCGGCGTTAAGAAATAGGCCGAGGACCAGACAAGGCGCCTGCGGGAGGTTGAGGGTCAGCTGCAGGTCAACAAGGAGCATATCGCCGACTTGAAGAAGAAGCTGGCTGAGGCAGAATGGGCCAAAGGTGTTGCCGAGTACGCCAGGGACGAGGCCTTGAGGGCTAAAGCATTGGCCGAGTTTGCGAGGACAGATGCTGAGAGCTCCAAAGAGCAAGCGGAGGAGGAGGCCTTTACTGAAGGAGTGGCTAAGACCGAGGCTAGTCTCAAGGCTCAAGTGCCCGAGGTGTGTAGGCACTACTGCTCCCAGACTTGGAATGAGGCCCTCAACCAAGCTAGGGTTGAGGCCTTGTCTGAGCTTAGAAGGGCCGAGAGGGTGTATTATCCCCCCGCCATTCGCGAGGCTGCCTCTACTGACCTTGAAGCTGGCACCACCTCTAGAGCGATGGATGAAGGCTAGGCCAGTGCTGCCAATGATCCAGAGTCAACTAATAAGCCTGCTGAGGAGACTAGGCATTAAGGGGCATTGGGGAAAGAGGAAGTCAGTAACCCAGCAGTGCCCCAGGACGTAGTGAAGCCTCCTACTGACTCCCAGGCTCCTCCCGCCGAGAAGGAGTCCTCCGAAGTTGCACCTCCGAGCCAGGGTCCCGAGGTGTCAGACGAAGCTTCTCGGAAGACCCTCAAGGACAAGTTGTCTATCAAGTTGAAGAAGTAGGCAATCTCGTCGAGCCACCCTACTCTGTTGACTTGTGCCATTCTAGTCTTCCTTCTTCTTTGCCTTAATTTACTACTTATACATTTTGTTTTGGTTTAAAACATTGTAACGCTATTTTCAAGTTGAATGCATGAATCTCTTCTTTTTTTTTTTTTTTTTTACTTGGTGTTTATTGCCATTGTGATGAGTTTGGCTACTTATATAACCTGTGCTTCAATTATAGGCTTCACAATCTTAGAAACTCAGCATGTTTTTCATTCTAAACTGGCAACCGACAAACGTAAAGCCCCTAGCAATAGTTCCTACTTGGACTTTGATCGATAATTGAACCACCTTAGCACCACGACCTATTTTTGCCGGATTGAATGCTGGGGGAACGACTCCACAATATTGGTTCTACATCACATGAATTAGTTACTGTAAACAGTAAAAAATGCTTAGGAAAGCCATTAGTTGCTGACTGTGCCAAGGGGTTAGGTTCAATGTGCCTCTGAATGCTTTAAGTGATGCTCATGGGTTTGTGTTTGTTTGCTCCTTTGCTGAACGTAGCCAGTCTCTCCAGGGACCTGAGTCCGAGGACCATGCGAAACCTTGGCTCTGTCTGACACTTAGGTCCCTCTGTGAGTAACTAGCCTCCCCTTAGGTTTGAGTCTGAGGACTATGTAAGACCTTGGTTCAATCTAGTACCCAGGCATTTTTGGAGTGGTTAGTTTTCCCATAGGCTTGAGTTCGAGGACCATGCAAGACCTTGGATTAGTCTAACGCTTATGTTCTTCTGTAAGTAACTAATTTTTCCATAGGTTTGAGTCCGAGGACCGTGCAAGACCTTGGTTCAGTCTAGTACCCAGGTATTTTTGGAGTGGTTAGTTTTCCCATAGGCTTGAGTCTGAGGACCGTGCAAGGCCTAAGTTCAGTCTAACGCTTATGTTCTTCTGTAAGTAACTAGTTTCCCCATAGGTTTGAGTCCGAGGACCATGCAAGACCTTGGTTCAGTCTAGTACCCAGGTTCTCCTTGAAGTGGTTAGTTTCCCCATAGGCTTGAGTCCGTGGACCATTCAAGGCCTTGGTTCAGTCTAACGCTTATGTTCTTCTGTAAGTAACTAGTTTCCCCATAGGTTTGAGTCCGAGGACCATGCAAGACCTTGGTTCAGTCTAGTACCCAGGTTCTCCTTGAAGTGGTTAGTTTCCCCATAGGCTTGAGTCCGTGGACCATGCAATACCTTGGTTCAGTCTAATGCTTATGTTTTTCTGTAAGTAACTAGTTTTCCTATAGGTTTGAGTCCGAGGACCATGCGATACCTTGGTTCAGTCTAGTACCCAGGTTTTCTTTGTAGTGGTTAGTTTCCTCATAGGCTTGAGTCCGTGGACCATGCAATACCTTGGTTCAGTCTAACGCTTATGTTCTTCTGTAAGTAACTAGTTTTCCCATAGGTTTGAGTCCGAGGACCATGTGATACCTTGGTTCAGTCTAGTACCCAGGTTTTCCTTGCAGTGGTTAGTTTCCCCATAGGCTTGAGTCCGAGGACCATGCAAGGCCTTGGTTTTGTCTAACGCTTATATTCTTCTGTAAGTAGCTAGTTTCCTTATAAGTTTGAGTTCGAGGACCATGCAAGACCTTGGTTTAGCCTAATACCTAGGTTTTCCTTGAAGTGGTTAGTTTCTCCATAGGTTTGAGTCTGAGAACCATGCAAGACCTAGTTTCAGTCTGACGCTTATATTTTTTTGTAAGTAACTAGTTTCCCCATAGGTTTGAGTCTGAGGACCATGCAAGACCTTGGTTCAATCTAGTACTTAGGTTTTTCTTGAAGTGGTTAGTTTCCCCATAGGCTTGAGTCCGAGGACCATGCAAGACCTAGGTTCAGCCTAATGCTTATGTTCTTCTGTAAGTAACTAGTTTCCCCATAGGTTTGAGTCTGAGGACCATGCAAGACCTTGGTTTAGCCTAGTACCCAGGTTTTCCTTGAAGTGGTTAGTTTCCCCATAGGTTTGAGTCCGAGGACCATGCAAGACCTAGGTTCAGTCTAACGCTTATGTTCTTCTGTAAGTAACTAGTTTCCCGATAGGTTTGAGTCCGAGGACCATGCAACACCTTGGTTCAGTCTAGTATATAAGTTCTCCTTGAAGTGGTTAGTTTCCCCATAGGCTTGAGTCCGAGGACCATGCAAGACCTAGGTTCAGTCTAACGCTTATGTTCTTCTGTAAGTAACTAGTTTCCCCATAGGTTTGAGTCCGAGGACCATGCAAGACCTAGGTTCAATCTAGTACCCAGGTTGTCTTGAAGTGGTTAGTTTCCCCATAGGCTTGAGTCCGAGGACCATGCAAGACCTTGGTTCAGTCTAACGCTTATATTCTTCTGTAAGTAACTAGTTTCCCCATAGGTTTGAGTCTGAGGACCATGCAAGACCTTGGTTCAGTCTAGTACCCAGGTTCTCCTTGAAGTGGTTAGTTTCCCCATAGGCTTGAGTCCGAGGACCATGCAAGACCTAGGTTCAGTCTAACACTTCGTCGTCTCGGCTAGGGGTGAAGGAACTTGTCCTCAACGCTGGAATGTTCGCTTCTAGAGTGATAACGGTCTCGGCCTTGCCTCGCCGGAAATGGGTTATTCCTCAGACTAGGCCCTTGGCCCAGCATTGACCTGGGCAGGGGTGGCTCGGATTTCTACCCTCATGTGTGACAGTAGCCCCTCCTTCGCTCCAATTTTTCGCCACCTTTGATTACGAGGCGTCTTTTGACTGTTCGAGTTGCACGCCTGACGCTTCGGTGTGTGAGGCGCGTCCTCATTAATATCCTCGTGGATCAATGCAGATACAGCGGTTGGTGGCCTCTTTGGAATTTGGTCAGGATTAATGTCGCTGGTAATTCTTCTTTCGAATTCTATGTGGACCAATTCCCACCAACCTTCGCCCTCTATATAAGGCTTTCTGGGGGAATCGTCCCTCCACACTTCACGAACCCTTTAGTTAAACAGGAAACATGATCCTCCAACCCTTTAAGCCCCTTCGATAACCTTGCCAGGATTGTGATCAGGGCTTGGAGGAATGGGGCGGCTCTGGATGAGGGCGAAAGTAAGCAAACCAAAGGTTTTCCTCCCTCTATCGAGAGCCGTAGCGGTTGTAGTTCGCGTCAGACTTCCAGCGCGGCAAGGCTTGGGCGTCACCCTAATGGTATCGTGTCTGGCAGCTAGGAGGGGGGGTCCATAAAGTACATAATGCTTTTCTCCGGTGCGCGTCCATGCCTGCCCTTCAAGCTGGTAGTGACTCGCGCCCAGCTTACCCGCCGATGGAAGCTCACAACATTACGTCACGTTCGCTGCCTGGGTGTTGCCACCTCCAATGTTTAATCATCATGAGGCTAGGGAAGCATCAAGGGAACATCATGGGGTGGGGCCATTAGGCGCTTTTGCATCTGCTCCTCTCTTCTCGCCGGTGCCACCCACACCGGCTCAAGGGTTGTTGGTAGCCTTAAAACAAGCCTGCCTCAGCCCTCCTTTTTAGGGTTAGCTTTCGAAGAGACCCGTCTGGGCCTCTGTTTGTAGAGTTGGCTTTAAAACAAGCCTGTTTGAGCCTCTGTTTATAGAGTTGGCTTTAAAACAAGACTGTCTAAGCCTCTGTTTGTATAATATATTTATTTTTTGTTTAATAAAATGCTGCAATGTTTATTCACTTTTCCTTTTCTCTGAATCTTTTACTTTTCTGCAATGATTGTTTCTTGTGCAAATACGTCGTTGTTTGTTGTCTTTTTTTTTTCTTTTTTCTTTTTATGGGATTCGGGATTGGTGTCGTTGGCGGTGACGAAAAACTGCCTAACTTTCTGTAAACTAGCCACCTAGGAACGATTTGATGGAAATAAGTATGTACGCAGCGGAAGATGAACGGATCTACTTCATTCGTAATCTATAACATAAACTATGCAATTTTCAAAATTCGAGTATAAGAGAGCATACCTTGAAGCGGTGAATTTCAAAACAAAGATCGAAGCAATTGGAAATACTCTTAATCTTCACTCCAATTCCACTAACGCCCAAGAAGTGTGGACTCTCAATTAGTTACAAAAGGAAAATCAAAAGAGTGACTTACACTCTTATACACACCACCTTTCAATGATGTTTTTCACTCACAAATAATTCTGTACGTTTTTCCTTTTGTATCCAACCAATTATCTAATTGGGCTGGCCTTTTGGGCCTTTCCAATTGGGCTTAAGTATGTGGCTTGGAGTGGAACCAAAAGGGACCAATAAGACACTGGCTCCAATGGGTCTTGGGCTTTTCTGTCAACTCTTGACAAGTCCAAAGTTACCATTAACTATATTTAATACCACTATATAAATATAGTTGCACTCTAAGCCTTATCTATAAATTATATCCCAAGACTTTATTGTACATGCAAACTCCTTCATAAAATATTCGTAGTAAGACAAAGTCACAAATGTGGACTGCCATTTTGTAGATTACTACATCTTAATCCTTGAGTACCCGGTTTAATCCTTTTAAGTTATTCTTCATATATTTATGAAATCCAATTTCATAAATATATATATATATATATATATACTTTATTAATTTCTTACCAAAGTGGTTAGGCCTAACTCTCTAAAGGCCTAACTCTCTGAATAACAAACCCATTAAACTTATCTCAAGGGAATATTTTATATCTCCGTTAAGAGACTATGAATTCCATCTTGAGAATATATGTTCCATCAACACTAAATGTGGCTGCCCAACATACTGAGGTTTTGACCTTTATTTTAGATCTCACTCCTGATATATCAAAGCAACCTACATTTCATGATCAAGTCCATTATTCTCTCAGGATTAAGAGTTCATGCAAATATAAGTCGTGAGATTTATTATTCATTTGACAGTCCTTAGGAGAATAATAAATCTCACAGCGGTCTAGCTCAATATGTCTTAACGATTAAAACATATCAACACATCAACTAGAAGTCTCCACTTCCATGATCAAGACAAATCATCGTAGTTGATATGTTATAGTCTTCGCAGATGAAATGCCCAATTTCATCACCAACTACGAACTATAGTTCTGAGTTTACAAAGAACTTGTGACTTATATCTTCTGTGACTAAATCACATAAATCACATACTATGCATCTCATGGACTATGTGATAATGTCCGAATATTCATGTTACTATTATTTCAGATAATAATAATAAAACAACTTATTTAACACAATATTAAGTCATACATAATGTCACACTTAATATCATACATAGCATCATACAATAGGATTTAAGGGCACTAATCCTAACAATCTCCCACTTGCCCTAAAGACTATTGTGCATTAGTCTAACTCCCATTCCCTCCGAATGTGACTCGAAAGTCTTTTGAGGCAAGGCTTTAGTAAATGGATCTGCTAGATTATTTGCACTTTCAATCTTTGCTACCACCACATATCCGCGAGCAACAATATCTCGAATGATATGGTACTTCCTCTCAATGTGCTTTCCTTTCTTATGATTCCTTGGATCTTTAGATTGTGCAACTGCTCCACTGTTGTCACAAAACAATGTGATTGGAACTTGCTCCATTCTCATTACACCAAGGTCAGAAAGGAATTTCTTGAGCCATACAGCTTCTTTTAATGCCTTACAAGCAGCAACATATTCTGCTTCCATGGTGGAGTCCGCAATACAAGACTGCTTAATACTCCGCCAACTTATGGGTCCACCTCCCAAGGTGAAAACACATCCTGATCTGGATTTTCTGAAATCTAGATCCGATTGAAATTCTAAATCTGTATAGCCAATAGGTATCAAATCCTCACTTCGGTAAATAAGCATATAATCTCTCGTTCTCCGTAGATACTTAAGAATATGCTTTACAACTTGCCAATGTTTTGGTCCTGGATTTGATTGATATCTGCTGACCATACCTACTGAATAGCAGATATCTGGTCTAGTATAAAGCATGGCATACATAAGACTTCCCACTGCCGAAGCATAAGGAACTTGTCTCATCAAATCTTCTTCCTTTTGAGTCTTAGGCCTTTGGTCATCAGATAGAGGAACTCTATGTCTGAAAGAAAGTAATCCTTTCTTGGAGTTTTGCATGCTAAACCGTTCTAGAACCTTATCTATATATCCAACTTGTGATAAGCCTAACATCCTATTCTTGCGATCTCGCCAAAGCTTGATCCCTAGAATAAAGTTAGCCTCACCTAAGTCCTTCATATCAAATTGGCTTGACAACCAAACCTTTACTGATGACATTACCCCTACATCATTTCCAATGAGTAGAATATCATCAATATAAAGCACTAGGAACATTACTACTTTATCTCAATGTCTTTTGTATACACATGGTTCATCAAGATTTTGCTCAAAACCAAATGACTTGATTGCTTGATCAGATCTGATGTTCCATGACCTAGATGCTTGCTTAAGTCCATAAATGGAACTTTTCAACTTGCATACCATATGCTTTTGGTTCTTTGCTATGAAACCTTCCGGTTGCATCATATAGATTTCCTCTTCAAGATTGCCATTAAGAAATGCAGTCTTGACATCCATTTGCCATATCTCATAATCAAAATGAGCAGCAATGGATAAGATAATTCTGATAGATTTAAGCATTGCTACTGGAGAAAAGGTTTCATCATAATCAATACCTTCTTTTTGTGTATACCCTTTCGCCACTAGCCTTGCTTTAAAGGTTTCAACCTTTCCATCTAACCCTCTCTTCCTCTTGTAAACCCATTTGCAACCAATAGGTTTAATGCCGTTAGGCGCCTCTACAAGATCCCAAACTTGATTGGAATACATGGAATCTAATTCAGATTTCATAGCTTGGACCCAATGATGTGCATCTATATCATTCATTGCCTTTTCATAAGTGTAGGGATCCGATTCAGCCTCTTCTGAGATAGCTTCATAGGTTTCTCCCAAACCTATGAATCTTACTGGAGGCCGAACAATTCTCCCACTACGACGAGGTACCTGTGTACTAGACATTTCATGAGTAGTATCTTGTGGTGTATCTAATACAACCACATCATCCCTAGTTTCATCCATTGGCTGTTCATTTACAGGTTCATTCATTTCAGCTAATACAACTCTACTTCTAGGAGTAAAATTATTCATATAGTCATTTTCCAAGAATTTGGCATTTGTGCTAACAAACACTTTATTATCTTTATGACTATAGAATAAACCTCCAACAGTTCCTTTTGGATACCCTTCAAAAAAAACCACTTCTGTATTAGACTGTAACTTGTCAAACTTTCCTTTTAACACATGTGCTGGACAACCCCAAATATGGAGATGTCTCATACTAGGCTTACGCCCATTCCACAACTCTACAGGTGTTTTAGGAACAGACTTCGAAGGTACTAAATTCAAAAGATACATTGCAATGTTTAAGGCATGTCCCCAAAAAGAAATAGGTAGAATTGAATAACTCATCTGGACCTAACCATATCTAAAAGAGTCCTATTTCTTCTTTCCGCTACACCATTTTGTTGTGGAGTTCTAGGTGCAGTCAATTGGGATACAATCCCATTCTTAGTTAAGTAATCCTTAAAATCCCCAAGAAGGTATTCGCCACCTCGATCAGATCGAATGGCCTTTATGTGTTTGCCTAATTGATTCTCAACTTTAGCCCTAAACTCTTTGAACTTTTCAAAGGCTTCGGACTTTCGTTTCATTAGGTACACATAACCAAATCTAGAGTAATCATCAATGAATGTAATGAAATACTCATAGCCACCTCTTGCCTGGATTGACATAGGACCACATATATCAGAATGCACTAGTTCTAGCAAATCTAGTGCTCTTCTACCTTTTACATTAAAAAATCATTTTGTCATTTTACCTTCCAAACAAGATTCACAAACTGGAAATTCATCAAAGTCCATGGGCTCTAAAAGTCCATCTTTGATCAGTCTTTGAATCCTATTTGAATTAATATGACCCAAACGCAAGTGCCAAAGATATGCATCACTAGTAGAAGGAAACTTTCTCTTTAATAATTTCACATGTGAGTTATTATCTAATTCAAAATTATATAATTCATGCTTATCAGGAGTTAAAATATAAAGACCATCCACAATATTGCCAAAACAGATAAACACTTTACCCTTCTTTATTACAACATTGTCTTTAAGGATAACACAATATCCATGTTTACCTAAGTAAGTAGCAGAAATTAAATTCCTACGAACATTAGGTACATATAGACAGTCTTCCAATACTAAAACTCTTAACTTAAAACATAAATTAAACACTCCAACAGCTACAACCGGAATCCTGCTCCCATCAGCCAAAGTAAGAAACAACTCCCCTTCTTTAAGCTTTCTGGTCTCCTGGAACCCCAGCAAGGAATTGCAAATATGATTAGTACAACCTGAATCCACACACCAGGAATCCGTGGGATTCTGTACCAAACATATTTCTAGAAGGAATGTATTATTCATACCCTTATTCTCGGTAGCCTTGAATATTGGACAATTTCTCTTCCAATGTCCTTTCTCACCATAATGGAAACATTTTCCTTTGAGCTTCTTTCCTTTGTTAGCAACCCCTAAGGTAATTTGTTTACCCTCTTACTTGGTGAAGTCCTTCTTCTTCTTCTTCTTTTTACCCTTGCCTTTCGACTTAGGTTGAGAAGTAGAGGCTTCACCAACATTGGCTTCAACATTGGAAGTACCAAGGATGCCTTTCGCCGCTACCAATTCATTCATCAATTCAGACAATGTATAAACCTTTTTGTTCATATTGTAATTAAGTCTGAATTCCTTAAATGATTTCGGTAGTGACTGGAGTATCATATCCACTTGGGATTCTCCATCAATATCGGTACCTAAAACCTCCAATGTGTTCAGATTAGAGATCATTGTAAGACAATGCTCCCTTACTGAACTTCCTTAAGTCATTTTGGTATTATAAATTTGCCTCATGGTTTTTTGCCTTGCAAAACGGCCTTGCTCACCAAACATCTCCTTCAGACTTAGCATAATGTCTGAAACTAGTTCTACATCCTACATTTGATGCTGTAGAACATTTGAGATAGATGCTAGGATGTAGCACTTGGTCATCTCATTAGATTTCTGCCAACAATCATATCACTGTTTTTCCTCAGAAGGAGCATCTAATGAAGGAAAGCTAGGACATGGTTTAGTAAGAACATATTTGTGCTCTTCAGTAGTAAGAACAATATCCAAATTTCTTTTCCAGTCAACATAATTGGATCCAGTCAGTTTGTTTTGATTAAGAATAGTTACAAGTGGGCTAAATGATGCCATGTTCAAAACTAAAAACAATAAACATGAATATAATAAGTAAACTGGACATTATCAATTTAGCATATAAACATATAGTATGGAACCTTAATAAAACCATAATATAATATACGCATCGACAACCCAATCTCATATTCAATATCCCTCAGCATAGAGTGAATATAAAATACTATGATTGATTGAGAACTATTCTCATTATTAGTGCTATCATGATAACTCTTATCAAACACTAATAATATGCCGTTTTACATTTGGCCTCTAAATAATGATAGTAAGAACTCAGCATAGAGGATACTATAATATTTAGTCTAGTGTATACCATTGTCTAAAATCATGTGTAGCCACATTTCATCCCCTTAACAGGCTTATTTTGTAGTACCATGATACAAAACACCCTCCGCATGGAATGCAAAGCTCAAGGCTAAGACAAGGTGTTTGATCAAACCACTATAAACCAAGAAATTCAATCTTGTAGGACCATGAAATAAATACTCTCCGCATGGAATGCTAAGCTCGAAGCAAAGACAAAGTATATATCTCACACTACTATGAACCAACAATGGAAGCCGTGAGATCCAACCCTTGTATCTCTCTCCCACTAGATGTTTTAAAGAAAAGGTTTTTAATTATAAAACATGCATAATCTAATTACACATAGTCTTAGTACTTTTACATGTGAAAACACTTAGAAAAATTTCTAATTTTATTTCTTTCGATCGATTGAATGTGCCCCTCGATTGATCGAAAAAAATTAAAAAATTCGAACTTGACCTTCTGACTTGTTCGATTGATACTCGATTGCCTCTCGATTGATCGAAAAACAGATTCGATCAATCGACTAGCAATTGAAAATCAATCTATTTAAAAAGTCTGATCACTATCTAACTCGATCGGTTGAAAGTGATTTTCGATTGATTGAAAATCACGAAACTCAAATTTCCAGAAATTTTCTAAGGCAGTTTTCTTCATGTTTCATGAACAACCATTCAACATATGAACATTACAGATAGAGATTGATGTCAAAACTGAATTCTATTGATGCTATAGCCTTAAGAATCAATTTAACGTGCTTAAATTCAAATTTAAACAACATCATAACATCAATTTCAGTTTTCATCAAATCATAGTTTCAACAATATGCAGAAAATTAAAAAACATAATCTTCTAACAATATGAAACTATCAACTCTAATTCTAAAACTCACAAAACATGTTAAACATATTAGAAATTGAAGACCGCTCTGATACCAATTGATGGAAATAAGTATGTATGCAGTAGAAGATGAACAGATCTACTTCATTCGTAATCTATAACATACACTATGCAATTTTCAGAATTCGAGTATAAGAGAGCATATCTTGAAGCGGTGAATTTCAAAACAAAGATCGAAGCAATTGGGAATACTCTTAATCTTCACTCCAACTCCACTAACGCCAAAGAAGTGTGGACTCTCAATTAGTTACAAAAGGAAAATCAAAAGAGTGACTTACACTTTCATACACACCACATTTCAATGATGTTTTTCACTCACAAATAATTCTGTACGTTTTTCCTTTTGTATCCAACCAATTATCTAATTGGACTGGCCTTTTGGGCCTTTCCAATTGGGCTTAAGTATGTGGCTTGGAGTAAGACCAAAAGGGGCACTAGCTCCAATGGGCCTTGGGCTTTTCTGTCAACTCTTGACAAGTCCAAAGTTACCATTAACTATATTTAATACCACTATATAAATATAGTTGCACTTTAGGCCTTATCTATAAATTATATCCCAAGACTTTATTGTACATGCAAACCCCTTCATAAAATATTAGTAGTAATACAAAGTCACAAATGTGGACTGCCATTTTGTAAATTACTACATCTTAATCCTTAAGTACCCGGTTTAATCCTTTTAAGTTATTCTTCATATATTTATGAAATCCAATTTCATAAATATATATATATATATATATATATATACACTTTAGTAATTTCTTACCAGTTTCTCAAAAAAAAAAGTAATTTCTTACCAAAGTGGTTAGGTCTAACTCTCTGGATAACAAACCCATTAAACTTATCTCAATGGAATATTTTATATCTCCATTAAGAGACTATGAATTCCATCTTGAAAATATATGTTCCATCAACACTAAATGTGGCTGCCCAACATACTGTTCCATCAATACTAAATGTGGCTGCCCAACATACTAAAGTTTTGACCTTTACTTTAGATCTCACTCCTGATATATCAAAGCAACCTACATTTCATGATCAAGTCCATTATTCTCTCAAGATTAAGAGTTCATGCAAATATAAGTCGTGAGATTTATTACTCATTTGACAGTCCTTAGGAGAATAACAAATCTCACAGCGGTCCAGTTCAATATGTCTTAACTCTTAAAACATATCAACACATCAACTAGAAGTCTCCACTTCCATAATCAAGACAAATCATCGTAATTAATATGTTATAGTCTTCGCAGATGAAATGCCCAATTTCATCACCGACTACGAACTATAATTCTGAGTTTACAAAGAACTAATGGCTTATATCTTCTGTGACTAAATCACATAAATCACATACTATGCATCTCATGGACTATGTGATAATGTCCGAATATTCATGTTACCATTATTTCAGATAATAATAATAAAACAACTTTATTTAACACAATATTAAGTCATACATAATGTCATACACAATGTCACACTTAATATCATACATAGCATCATACAATAGGATTTAAGGGCACTAATCCTAACACGATTGTCTATTGCGCCTGCTAGTGCACAAGTTCTCCCTACAGACAGCGCCAATTGTAGAGACTGGATTTGAGCACTTCTACTGTTGAGTGAGTGGACTCAAGCCCAACTAGCCAAATACAATGAATTTGTAGAGAGCGGGTTCAAGAACTAGACCCTAGCAAGCGAACAATGCCCATCGCAGTGTTTTCCACCACCGCACGCGGGAGAACCGAAATTGTCCTCAAAAATCTGTCCTCGGCCCAGTCCAAGGAGCTTGTTAGTCATCCTTCTTCTGTGGGGATCCATCCCCCCTCTCAATCTGTTTCTCCCACTTTATATAGTCCTCCTCCAACGATCCCTTTCCTCCACTAGTTGATCATCCATGCCTTCTCCTGACAACCCGTCCTATCAGCCACTTTACCAGACCTCCTGTGAGTCGCAGTAACCGAGGAGGCACTACCTAGGGGTCATTTCCTCATTAATGCAGCCAGAACTTTGGTTGTACGCATTTAATGTGGAGGTGACAGTTTATCTTGAACTAGCTCCTCCACCACGCTTCCACGGCTGACGTGTTGTGTTTGTTCTTTCTCCTTGGATGCCCTAAAAGGCTGCTTTAAGTGGCCTGTTACTTCCTAATTCCATGGCCTCAGTTTGCCGAGGACAAGGTCGTCCTCGGCAAGGTTCCTAGACAATTTAGACTTTCGCACTTCGTCCTCGAGCATTTCCTCATCCTCGGCATGAGCCTTGGACTTGATATGAAATGGGCCAGGGATACCAAATCCTCTGGCCCCACAGTATATTTGAAAAAAGTCATTTAAATAAAATTTTCTCTATTTATATAAAATAATATTATAATTATGTGACTTTATATATATAATAATTTATAAACTTAATCACTTTAAATACAAAATATATTATATGTTCAATTACATAAAACTTACAAAAATAGAAAATACTTTTAAATAACACCAACAAACAATGCATGGATTTGTGACTAATTCATAAATAAATAAATAAATAAATGTTAGAAAAAGGTTGCCACATGCGTTGGTCAATCCTCAGCCCTTTTGCTCTGTTGTCGGTACCAGAGGTTTTTCATCTGCCTAGCATTAGGCCGTGGTGGGGCACCTATTGGAATGCTATCTGAATATTCCAACTGGACTTTTAGGTCTTTCTCCTCATCTTGCTTACCCGGCCCGCCACATGGCTTCTTGGACTGGGCCTGTTTGTTTCCTCACTATTACCTCTTAGGTCCAGGTGTCATGGGCCTTGTGAATAGACCGATCCCTACATAACCTTAAACTGTGTATTTTGTCAAATAATCCATGTATATATAGATTCCTCTAGGATATGAAGGATTATGGCAATTTACATATTATTTGAAGGAGAGAATAAGGTCATACTGCTGATTCACGTGAACGCATTCAGTTGGCATACCACTGCAAATGAGCAAAATATTTGAACCTATCTTAATTTTGTACTAAAAAAAAAAAAAAAAAAAAAAAACTATGATTCTTTGTCAATATACGTACTAGTGACAGAGCCAGGATTTTAGGTTGGGGGGCAAGATTGAGAGTAAAATTAAATTGAAAAGGTATTAATTGATATTAGTAACAAAATAAATAAATAACTATATGCAAATGTAATTGTCATCCACAATTAAAATTTGGATTTGTAAAAAATCTTGGGCTTGAGACTAAAAAATGCTAGAGAGGAAAGGTTATACGTAACAGAGGTGCTATGAGTAGTTCTAGATCATAAATTATTTCACAACTTTTTTGTCAAAACTTTGACATGAGAGATTGTGAGTGATTAACCAATACTAACACATAAACTCACCATTTTTTTTTCAACATTCACAGTCTACCACGCAACAATTGTGATAAAAAGTTGTGAAAAATTTTGTGGTCGTAAACTTTTTTGAGGTGCTATAATGACTAGTGCTATATATATATATATATATATATATATATATCTGTTTAGGCCTGAGACATATATATATATATATATAGTGATCTTTCTTTAGCGGTGAGTGAGTGGAAGAGAAGATTTCAGATTAGTTCATGTAGGGTCAGGATTTGTAGCCCAAACCCAAAACAATGAATTTGTAAAGAGTGGGTGAAAGAACTGGGTTAGTTGTGAATTTAGCAACTGTTAACTGTAGTAACCGGGAATGAACCAACGTAAAAACTCACTTAAAAGCTAAACAAAATGATGTCCGAAGAGGAATATTATTGATTGAACAGTGAATACAGTTCTTAGAGCTACAGTAAAATCTTTCGTCCTTTCTTATTATCTTTTTTTCGATCCTCCATTATCAGAGGCCTCTTCCCTTTATATAGCATCCTTCCCCATCATCTCCATCGTCCACTTGTTCTTCATCTACGTATCCACTTGAATATATGTCACGTCAAGTACATTCTTTAGCTCTTCGTGAGTGGTGGTAGCTAAGATTACACTGGTCAGGAGTCTTCTCCATATAAATGCGGCTAGGAAAGTTGCTGCAGTGCATTAAACACGGTGGTAGCAGCTTTTTCTTTTAGATATTTCTCCGTTCTTATCATCTCCAGGCATGCCCAAAGCTTATCCTTCTCATTGAAGTCGTTAGGAAGATCACTCGAACTTTCCAGATATTTGCTTGATCGAGACTTTTTGTATCCGAGGAGAATGGACTCTTCGGACAACTGGTGCTCTCTTCGGACTATATTCCTCATTCATTTCCAGGTATATCTCTTCCACACAGATTTCTTCTCAACCACTTTCTTCTCTTCGGACACACAGTAATCTTCAAATACGGTCTTAGGCCCAATATATAAGGTTGGGCTTTTACCCCCCACAATAGCCCCTCAAAATTTTAATTTTTCCCTCGCATCTGAGGAGAAAAAATAGGATTTTGACTTATCATAGAAAATAATGGCTAAGAATATGAAAAGTACCTGAATTTACACGTGCGAGCATAGATTTAGGCGCTCCATCATTATTTGCTGACGTTTCGGTATTCATGAAGCGCTATTAATTGCTCCAGGCGGCGCTATGTCTTTGGTATCCAACGATGAGCCATCGATCCAACGGACAGCATTTTCCCTCAGAATTTGGGCGAGTAATTCCCACTCATTTTCTGACCCCCCCTATATAAAGCCTCAGAAGGGGTTATTTCTTCTTTACTTTGCAAACTCTCAGATTATCCAGCGAACTCAAGCATTCAAATCCACCAAGCTCTTCCAATCATCAATCCTAGTTCTTCCCAGAATCTGTAAGAATCTCTCTCCGAGTTCAAGGATCATTCTCCGATTTAGTTTGCGTAAGTTCTCCTTTATTCAAGCCTTTCATCTTCTCTTCGGCCAGCTTCCTCGGCCTTCAAACTCTCGTTTCCCAGTTATTATTCTGCGTCTTCTTCTAGTTAACCAAAAATGGGTAGATTTCAGTATCTCGTCGATAGTCCTGCCTTAATAGAGGAATTTAAGGAGACATACGGCATACCACAGGGGGTAAACCTGAGGTATTGTCCCCCAGAAAAGATATTAACCGACCGAAGAGAGGGGGAAGTCGTAATCCCTATGATAGCCTTCATAGAAGGAGGAATGACTCTCCCCATGGGTTCTATTACCCAAAATTATCTTCGTAACCATAGACTTTCTCCTGATCAGTGCGCACCTAATGTCTTTAGGATCCTAGGGGCAATTGACGCTTTGAATTTTCATTTAGGACTGGGGCTCACCTGGCTTGACGTAGTATACATGTACGAGTGTCATAGCCAGAAGGGAGTGGGATACTACCTTAGGCTCGTCTCCTGCCTTCCCAAGTCCAACAAAGGGATGAAAGACGACTATCTGATCGTCTCGGGCGCGTGGCATGACGGTCTTCATTGCCCGACCCAACCAGGAGAGCCAGGTGGGATATCCTAGATTTAGGTTTCCTAACAATAGATTTAGGATCCCCGTTTTTTAACAATTTGCCTTCTCTTTGTATCATTATTTTCAAGTTTCTGACTAAGTTTTGTTGTGGTGTTAACAGATAAGGATCACGTTTCTCCTCGGCTCAACCTCACAAACGTCCGCGCGCTCAACTACTTACTACGATCAGAAATTTTTGTAAGTGAAGACGGGCAGCTCCGGTCCGTTCCTCTCATTCTTGGTTTCACGCCAAAATCAACTGATTTTCAGCCGGTCGGCAACGCTATCACTCAAGGAGACTATCGGCTCAAACGAATAGACGTCTCTCGGCGCAATTTTTTAGCACCGTTCGATCTTGCCCCCGTGCCCCATCCAAATCCGCAGGGTATACCATTGCTCGTCCAGCCGGTTCAGCAGGTTCCCCTTGAACCAGTAGCACAAGGCGAAGGTGTTGCTTCCTCGACTTCTTCACTTGAAGAGCAAATCGATAATTTTAAATTCGAAGGAGAGGCTTCGAGAGAGGTTCAAGTGATACAAGTTTCGGACGCCGAGGAGGAAATTGACAGGCAGTCTAGTGTCCGCCCTCCTGTTTTGATAACTGCTCTTCCAGAAGACTCTTCGGAAGAAGAAGAAGACATGGCGAGCTTAAAGGATTTGATAAAGAATAGAGGTAAAAAAGCTGGGCCTAAAGAGATCGATACGTCTCAACCAGCTATTAGTCTTCCTCCACCACCTCCCCAGGTTCCTCTGAATCTCAGCGCCAAGCAATTGCCAGATCCGAAGAAGAAGAGACCCCTCACCGACAATGAAGAAAGGGAGGTAGCGCCTCCGAAAGGAACCAAACAACAGAAGGTGGTCAAAGACCACCGGAGCAAAAGAGCTTCGTCTACAGAGAGCCGTGATAACGCCCTCGTAGCTGATGTGCGCCAAGGACCTCGCACCTGGTCCCCAAGGGTGGAATTGGATGGTGCTCCAATCCCCTAGGAGACTTCCCTCAGAAATTATGGTGGGGGGAGAGTAGGTCTCGTTGCTAAGGCTTTGGAGCAACCCCTGCTCCTCCCATGAGACATGGACTCTTACAGGCGTTTCAGCCAGTATGACCTCTTTTTATCCCTAAAAAGGGATTTAGCCATGGTAAGTAAATTAATCCACTTCTTTAGTTAGGATACTGATGACTTTTTTTTTTTTTTTTTTTTTTTTATATTGAAATTTTTCCTTCTGCTATGTAGATTACCCAGTAGGTTTATGTGACCCGAGGAGTGGAACAAAAAGGTCTACACTGAAGCCCAAGCAGAGGCCCACTCTCGGTCTGAGGCAGAAAAATTGCTGGGTAATTTGAAGGAAGACTATGCTCATCTGTCCGAGCAATTAAATGAAATGACCAAGAAGAGGAACAGTCTAGATGCTGGTCTTAAAAATGCCGAGAAGCAGGCTGAAGACCAACGCCAGCTGCTAAACTTGACTGAGATTAATCTGGAAACAGAGAGAGCGCTGGTGAAGGATCTTCGGACTGAACTTCAGAAAGCCAGGGAGATTACCGAATTGGCTCAGAAGGATGCTCAGTTGGCCAAGGAGGCAATCGAGGCTGAAAGGCAGGCAGCCTATAAGCTGGGGGTGGAGGAGACCCAAGCCAACCTTACTTAGCAATTTGCCTCAGTCAGCCGAGAATACTGCGATGTAACTTGGGGAAAAGTGCTGGATGTTGCTGGGGTCTCTGCGGAATCTGACTTGAGGCAACCTGGGAGTATATACTACGATCCTGATATTCGCAAACTCCTAGGGTCTGATTCCTCTCCCCCCATACAACTCCAAGAGGTTTCGGAGCGATCCCTGATCGACCAAGTCCCTCCTATCAACCCTGAGGCCCCCAAGGAGTCTGGTCAACCTAGTGATCAGGGCAACCCAGCTGAGGCTCCCCAGGATAAGGGCAAAGACTTGAGAAAAAAGAAATCCCTTTCAAAATCTAAGGAACAAGCCCCAGAAGTTGCTACTGCTCAATCCAGTCAGGTTGCTAACCCTTTGGCCCCTCAGATGAAGGCTTAGACGTTTAGGAGTTTTTATTTCATACTTGTATTAGTTTTTCTTTTATGTAAGGAATTGTAAACTATTTTCTTTTGATCAATGAAATCGTTTCTCTTTTATTCTTAGTGTCTTCATTGCATATCTTATGAGGCTTATTATTATTGCAAATAGCTATAACATGTAATTACAGTAATATAGGCAGACTTAACAATGATATCGTGCCAGTGATGTAAATGCCTTATTCGAATACTGGAAGAAGTAGGTCATACAAGAATTATTAACAAACATTGAATGCAATGAATGATGTGAAGGTATTACAGGTTTTCTTGAATACCCACAAGGAATATTGCTAAGCACTGATTTCGGATTATTCAAATACTTACGACTATAAGATAAGGTTACTTAGGCATGATTTGTTAAATTTAAACATTAATAATGACTATAAGACAATGTTAACTAACCCATATCATTTGGTCCGAGGACTTCGGGTGTAAGTGGATTTAAGTTTAAACGCTTAGGCGAAATGTGAATGAGTGTTAACTAACCCAAATCATCTGGTCCGAGGACTTCAGGCATGATTGGATTTAAGTTTAAACACTTAGGCAAAATATGAATGAGTGTTAACTAACCCAAATCATCTGGTCCAAGGACTTCAGGCATGATTGGATTTAAGTTTAAATACTTAGGCGAAATGTGAATGAGTGTTAACTAACCCAAATCATCTGGTCCGAGGACTTCAGGCATGATTGGATTTAAGTTTAAACACTTAGGCGAAATGTAAACGAGTGTTAACTAACCCAAATCATCTGGTCCGAGCACTTCAGGCATGATTGGATTTAAGTTTAAATACTTAGGAGAACTATAAACGAGTGTTAACTAACCCAAATCATCTGGTCCGAGGACTTCAGGCATGATTGGATTTAAATTTAAAAACTTAGGAGAACTGTAAACGAGTGTTAACTAACCCAAATCATCTGATTCGAGGACTTCAGGCATGATTGGATTTAAGTTTAAACACTTATAAGAAGTCCAAAAACTTTACATGATGAACTGGTATATTGATTAAAGTAAAGATTTGATTAATAATAATACCTTTTAAGGTTGTTTACATTCCAGGGGCGGAGTATTACATGATCATCCAAATCTTCTAAGAAATACGCCCCAATGCCAGCCCCTGAAGTAATACGATATGGCCCTTCCCAATTGGGTCCTAACTTTTCCCAAGCTGGGTTCTTTGCAATGCCCACAACTTTCCTGAGTACCAAATCACTAGGCTCTAGAGGCCTTAGCTTTACGTTGACATCATAGCCTTGCCTGAGCTTTTGTTGGTAATGTGCTAATCGGACCATTGCATTTTCTTTCCTTTCCTCAATCAGATCCAAACTCTTTTCTAGTTGCTCATTATTGCCAGTCGGACTGAACGAACTAGTTCTCATGGTTGGGAACCCAGTCTCCAGAGGTATGACAGCTTCAGCTCCACAGGTCATTAAAAAGGAGGTCTCTCCAGTAGACCTACGAGGTGTAGTTCTGTATGCCCAAAGTACATGTGGCAGTTCTTCCACCCATTTGTCTTTTGCATTGTCTAGTCTCTTTTTTAATCCATTAACTATGACCTTGTTAACCGTTTCTGCTTGCCTATTCCCTTGGGGGTAGGCAGGGGTGGAGTATCTGTTTGTGATTCCCAGTTCGCTACAATAATTCCTGAATGCTTTGCTATCGAACTGTAGGCCATTGTCCGAGATGAGAGTATGAGGAACCCCAAACCGAGTGACAATATTCTTCCACACAAATTTCTGCACATCTACGTCTCTGATATTGGCCAGAGGTTCAGCTTCGACCCATTTGGTAAAATAGTATGTGCCGACCAGAAGGTATTTCCTGTTTCCTGCGGCTTTAGGGAATGGACCCACGATATCTAAGCCCCATTGAGCGAAAGGCCATGGGCTGGATAGCGGATTAAGGGTTCCCCCTGGCTGATGAATGTTTGGGGCAAACCGTTGACATTGGTCGCACTTCTTAACATACTCATGGGCTTCTTTTTGCATATTCGGCCACCAATAACCTTGGGTAATGGCTCAGTGAGCCAAGGACTTACCTCTAGTGTGGCTCCCACAGATTCCTTCATGTAGCTCTTTTAGTAGTAATTCAGCCACTTCAGGATGCATGCATAATAAGTACGGTCCTGAATAGGAGCGTTTATATAGTTTCTGGTCCTCGGATAGCCAGAACCTGGTCGCCTTCCTCCAAACTTTGTTAGCTTCCCCCTTTTCTTCGGGCAAAGTATCCTCCTTCAAGAATTTAATTATAGGATCCATCCAGCTGAGTTCGGCCCTGATTTGGTGAACCTGGACTACCTCTCTTCTTGCCTCTATAGGCCCATGCAGGTCCTCGACGAGGATAACTCTCGGCAAATCTTGCATCGAAGAGGTAGCGAGCGTGGCTAAAGAATCAGCATGTGCATTACCATTTCTAGGGATGTGCAGCAAATTAAAAGAGTCGAACTCCGACTGCAAACGCTTAACTCGGCTCAAGTATCCCTGCATTTTTTCATCCTTTGCCTCAAACTCACCTTGTACTTGACCAACGACTAATCTCAAGTCCGAGAACACCTCCACCAACTTTCCTCCCATTTTTTGAATCATAGTCATTCCCATCAGTAAAGTTTCGTACTCAGCCTCATTATTTGTGGCCGTGAAGTTTAGTCTTATTAACTTTTCGATAACGATCTTCTCTGGAGATATTAACACCAGCCCCACACCAGAACCCTTTTGATTTGCTGCACCGTCTACATATACTTCCTAGGGTGATGGACCTCGTTGAGAAATCATGCCAACCGATTTTTCATCCATGCCCTTCTCTACCGTTACTTCTGTTAAACTAGGCTCTGTGAACTCGACCACTAGATCTGCGAGAACCTGGTCCTTGATCGAAGTGCGTGGCATGTGTTTGATGTCAATAGCCCCTAGGATAGTGCCCCATTTAGCTATTCTTTCCGTGTAGTCAGCACTTCTAAGTACGGTTTTGAGCGAAAGTTGTGTGAGCACAACGACCGTATGTGCTTGGAAATAGTGAGGCAACTTCCGTGTACCAAGTACTACTGCCAAGATGGCTTTCTCCAACGGAAGGTACTAAATATCGACCTCATGTAATGACTTACTCACATAATAAACTGGTCTTTGCACACCTTGGTCCACTCGTATCAGTACCAAACTTACAGCACAAGAAGCTACTACAATGTAGGCAAACAAGACCTCATCTGGTTCAGGACTAGACATAATTGGTGGCCGAGCCAAATAGTCTTTAGTTGTTGGAAGGCCGAAGCACATTCTTCAGTCCACTCAAACCCTTTCCATTTATTGATCAACGAGAAGAAAGGTTTACACCTATCTGTTGATTGAGAGATGAATCGGTTCAAGGCAGCTGTCATTCCTGTCAATTTCTAAACTTCTTTGGGATTCCGAAGAGCCTGTAGATTGTGGATGGCCTTTATCTGATCGGGGTTAACTTCAATTCCCCGGTGAGTCACCATGTACCCCAAGAACTTGCCTGACCCCACACCAAATGAGCATTTGGAGGCGTTTAGACGTAGCTTGTGCCTTCTTAGAACTTCAAAAATGTTTTCAAGATCCTTTATATGTTCAGAAACGATCTTGCTTTTCACCACCATGTCATCTATATAAATTTCGATACTTTTGCCCAACTGTGGCTCAAACATCCTCGTCATCATTCTTTGGTAAGTGGATCCTGCATTTTTCAAACCAAAGGGCATCACCTTGTAATGGTAGTTACCAATAGGGGTGACAAATGCAATCTTCTCCTGATCGTCCAGGGCTAACGGTATTTAATGGTAACCTTGGAATGCATCCAGGAAACTCATCCGAGGGTGGCCGACAGTGGCATCTACCAACTGATCAATTTTTGGCATAGAGAATGGATCCTTAGGACAAGCCTTATTTAAGTCAGTGAAGTCTACACACACTCACCATTTCCTATTCTTCTTCTTCACCACCACAGTGTTTGCTAGCCACTCAGGATAAAAAAACTTTTAATAGCTTCGGCTTGTTTGAGCTTTGTTACTTCTTCTCTTATTACATCAGCATGCTCTTTAGATGGGCACCGAGGAGGCTGCTTCTTAGGTGTGATCAAAGGGTTGACCTTTAGATGGTGACAAATGAATTCTGGATCCACCCCTAGGGCCTCGTAAGTGTTCCAGGCAAATTCGTCAAGGTTTCTTTTAAGGAGTTCTATTAGCTCCTCCTTCTCCAATAAAGGCATTTGAGATCAGACCTGAAAAAACTTTTCGGGATCATCTCCAATAAAAACTTTTATTAAACCTTCACATCTAGCGCCCTCGTCTGGATCTTCGACGGGCGGTACCCGACTTTTTAACTACTATAAACCCCTTTCGGCCTTGGCCGAGGACTCCGTTTCAAGCTTGTTCTGGATGGCAGCCACTAAACATTGTCTGGCCGCGGACTGATCTCCCCGGATTTCACAAACTTGCCATTCGGATGGATATTTAACTTTCTGATGCAACGTAGAAGAAACAAACCCTAGTGTATGAAGCCAAGGTCTGGCTACAATTGCCGTATAAGGGGAATACACATCTACAACAATGAAATCCACCTCCATCACCTCTGAGCCAGTCTGTACAAATAATCATATTTGGCCCTTCGAGGTGACGACTCTTCCTTCAAAACTAACCAGGGGAGAATTGTATGGTGTTAAGTCATCAGGTTTTAGGCCCAGTCCCTTGTAGAGATCGAGGTACATTATCTCTACCGCGCTACCCTGGTCCACCATTACCCTCTTCATATCATACCCTCCAATTCTAAGGGTGATTACCAAAGCATCATCATGGGGTTGGATGGTTCTAATCTTGTCTTCGTCTAAGAACCCTAGAACTAGTTGAGTATCCGGTCTAGCTCTCCTCGGACCTTGGCTAAAGTCCCCTGCAGGTAACCGGGCTACTGACAAAACCTTGGATGGCCAGGATCCTGTCCTCTCTGGTGCGGCAAAGATGATGTTGATAGTTCCCAATGGAGGCTTTGAAGAGTCATCTTTTTAGGGCTCCAAGTTCAACTGACTTCCTCGGCCACTAGAGTGATGTAAGAGGTGTCTCAATTTACCTTCGCGGACTAGTTGGTCCAAATGATCCCACAGGCTCCTGCAATCTTCTGTGGTGTGCCCATGATCTTGGTGGTATTGGTAATAGAGATTATGGTTACGCCTCTCAGGGTTCCCCACCATCTTATTTGGCCACTTAAAGAATGGTTCATTCTTAACCTTTTCCAAAACCTGGTGTACTGTCTCTTTGAACACAGTGTTAATTGCTTGAAGGTTTATTGATCCTGACTGCCTAGCAAAATCTCTCCGTGGTTTGTTGTTATTGTAACGGTCCGACCTGAAATCCCTCCTCTTTTGGGGGATAACCTTATCCTTTCCCTTCCCTTGCTATTGATCTTCTTCAACTCTTTTATATTTTTCGATACGGTCCATAAGCTTTCGCATGTTAGTAACTGGCTTGCCAGTTAAAGACTTCCTCAAACCATGGTCAGTGGGGAGGCCGAGCTTAAACGTGCTAAAGGCCATTCCATCAAAATTTCCCTCCATATCATTAAACATCTCCCAGTGCCTATCTGAATACGTTTTCAAGGTCTCACCCTCTTGCATGCTCAAGGATAGCAGTGAAGACAAAGGCCTGGCCACTCTTCGGCATGTGACAAAACGAGAACTAAATGCTTGAGTAAGCTCTCTGAAGGAATCGATGGAGTCTGCTTCTAGGCTGTCAAACCATCTCATTGTAACTAGTCCAAGACTGGAGGGGAAAACCTTGCACATCAGAACTTCATCTCTGGAGTAGACAGCCATTCTTTGATTAAAGTGACTCACATGTTCCACCGGGTCCGTTTTACCATTATAGATGGTGAACGTTGGCTGGTTAAAACGCCGAGGAAGTCTTGCTTCTTCAATCCTTGGTGTAAAAGGTGACCTAGAGATTTGATTCAAAGCCTTGCTCATAGCATCGTTCCCTACGCCTCCACGTGATGGGATTCAAGGTTGCCTCTTACGATGATGCTCTTCTTCATAGGAAAAGAATTCACTGACTGGTGTTCGAGATCTCTGCTTGTAAGTGACGTCTCGTTCATCATCAGAATCTTCATCAGAATGCGAAGGAATCCGCTTCCTTTTTGCATGGCGTAACTCCCTTTTTAGCCTTTCAATTTCTAGTTGCATATTCTGGTTCTTCTCTGTATGAGACACGTGACTTCCACCATGTGGCTAGCTTCAATCAGTATGCGTAGTATGCACACTACCTTCACGATCTTGTCTCTACTCCAAATTGAGAAAAGGGTCTACGTGTTGGGATGCCCTAGATTCTGCTAGTTGTTACCCTGGTTCAGCCATTATCAACTATTGCTTCCACTTTCGCTCAAGCTCTTCCCACAGACGGCGCCAATTGTAGGGTCAGGATTTGCAGCCTAAACCCAAAACAATGAATTTGTAGAGAGTGGGTGAAAGAGCTGAGTTATTTGTGAATTTAGCAACTATTAACTATAATCACCAGGAATGAACCAACGTAAAAATGCACTTAAAAGCTAAACAAAATGATGTCCGAAAAGGAATATTATTGATTGAACAGTGAAAACAGTTCGTAGAACTATAGTAAAATCTTTCTTCCTCTCTTCTTCTCTTTTTTCCCGATCCCCTATTATTAGAGGTTTCTTCCCTTTATATAGCATCCTTCCCCATCATCTCCTTCGTCCACTTGTTCTTCATCTACGTATCCACTTGAGTATATGTCACGTCAAATGCCTTCTTTAGCTCTCTGTGAGTGGTGATAGCTGAGATTACACTGTTCAAGTGTCTTCTCCACATAAATGCGGCCAGGAAAGTTGCTACAGTGCATTAAACACGGTGGTAGTAGCTTTTTCTTTTAGATATTTCTCTGTTCTTATCATCTCCAGGCATGCCCAAAACTTATCCTTCTCATTAAAGTTGTTAGAAAGATCACTCGAACTTTCCAGATATTTTCTTGATCGAGACTTTTTGTATCTGAGGAGAATGAACTCTTCGGACCACTAATGCTCTCTTCGGACTATATTCCTCGTTCATTTCCAGGTATATCTCTTCCACACGGATTCCTTCTCAACCACTTTCTTCTCTTCGGACACACAGTAATCTTCAAGTAGGGCCCTAGGCCCAATATATAAGGTTGGGCTTTTACCCCCCACAGTTCTTATTATTGTATTTGGTGTGAATTTTTTAAGTTATCTATAAACTTGAAAAGGTAGGTAATTGATTTTATAGTTGTGAATACCTTTGGATTTGTATGTGACGATATTTTTTTGCAGATTAATTAAAATTTTCAATTGATTTTTTTATTTTATTTAAAATTTACATAGATTTCAATGATGCTGGAAGCACTTTGAAGTACTCTATATCTTGATAAAGTAGATCTGTTTTTATAATGTTGTACTGTCTATTTTATTTTTATAAATAAATTAATAATAAGTTGGTAAAGTCTACTCTTCAAATTTGCTGCTAGCCTCCTCCAGATATAGTAGAGCGATATTAATTGTGTAAGAAAAAAAAAAATGATGCAAGAGTTAATATGATTCAGCTTGACAGACATATATCCACCTCAAAAATTCCCCAGCAACTGTATCTTTACCATAATGAATTGTTTTGAATTACAAGAAACCTTAAATAGAGAACAAATTCCTGAATTAAGGATTGATTAGGATGGGAAAATTACTTTAGAGGACAATGATTGACAAAGCTTTGTTTTCATTAGAGCCCTGTTTTTAATAACGAAATTATTGAAGAAAAGGGGCAAAGGGTTTGTCTTTTTCGCTTAGAATAACAAAGCCAACCACAAATGGGGCATTATGAAGGTAAAAAAAGAAGAGCAATAGGCGATCAAAAGGAAACAAATGGTGGAATCAATGATAAAAAAACTGGTGGAAACAAAGAATATATGGTCTATTATAAGCCTAAGACCAAATCTTATGTACACAAAAGATTAGGTGGTGGATTCAAATAAAAATAGTGATGTTTGGATGTTTCCTTTTGTGGTATTGCTTGTATAGTTCATCCAAAATGAAGCAAAGAGTGGTCTAATCTTAACCCATATATAAGTCTATTAAAAGCGCACTTAGAGAATAGAGGGTGGTTCCCAATTAAAAGTGGCTAAGGTGATGCTTTCATACTTCTTTTGATCACTTTTATGTGAATCTAGCTACAAATTGTCATTCAATTATATGCGCTAATTGATTATTAGAGGTTGAGGGAATCTTGGGAAAAAGGTTTTGTTTCCAACAGTGTACCTTTTCACCAATATTACACTGAAGCTAACAACATTTAAAGAAAAAAAAAAGATTATTTTTAATGGATCTATTCATAATAGAGTGACTAAATTTTTAACTGTTTGTCAACTTACCGTAATCTTCCCCCTTTTCCAAGCTTGGGACTGACTACTTTGATTGTGAACAAAATATATGACGCTAAGCACAAACACATAGAGTTTGACACACAGAATTGAAGATTTATAGTTGACCCTAAGAACTTGGGGCTAACATTTTGTCATTATTGTTTGAAAACTTTAAAAAAGAGGTCCCTACCATTGTTTCCTAGCTTTCTCTGTCAGTATTAGGTGTAACTTGGAAAGATCAATCAAGGTGTTTTGGCCGGATGATTAGACAGAGTTATCTGTTTTATTGGATGGAAAATCCCTTAGGACGCTCGTGGACCAAATGGATTCAAATTGATATTGCACTTTATGCAATGACAAATCTTGTTTTAGATCCATCATGGTGTATTATTATGTTTTAAAAAGTCTAGTTCGCATATCCAATATGCGAACTCCATTGCACGAGTGACAAGTACCAATAACACTTTTGCTTTTTGCTTTTTCCATTTTTTTTTTTTTTTTTTTTTTGGGGATGCTAGAGCACAGCAAAGCATGTAAAAAATATAGCTTTTAGCAACTTGAAAAACAACTTTATCTATTTTAACAACTCACTTTACAATACACCCAACATTAAAGACACTTTTTTTTTAGCAACTCATTTAAAATAATATAAACAACTCAATAAGATAATAAAAAACATCCACCACAAAAACCAACACAACAGCAACAACCACCTCCACCACCTCCACCGTCACCCCACTAGTCACAACCACAAACTGCAGCAGAGAAAAAAAAATCCAGCCTCCAACAACGCTTCTTTTCCACTTCTCAACCCACGACCACCAACCATAGAAAAGAAAAAACAAAACAAAACAAACCTATAATCCAACCACCACCAACCTTCCTCTTCCACTTCTCAACCACAACCAGAAACACAACACAACTTAATAGAAATCAAACAAATCGAACCATCGATGCACAATCATCGTGACCCACGACCCACGACCCAACTAGCCAAATCGACCCAAGAACCAATCGGACTCATCGAAGCACAATCATCCACTACCCACGAACCAATTGAACTACAAGATATTAAAGAGACCCATGGCCACACCATCGAGCACGGCCAACCCAAACCCACGAATCCGAACATGGCGACACCTCACAAATCACAAAATAGGCAACTCAAACCCATGGATCTGATCTCCACGCTGATGTCCACAAATCCGATCTCACCTTAACGCCAATGTCCACAATCCGATTTCACATGGGCTGGAGTCGGAACCAAGAGGAGAGAGTAGAGAAGTGAGAAAGGAGAAAGAAAAGAAAAGAGAGAAAAGAAAAAATATGTGTGTGGAGTGAGAAGTGAGCATGTGTTTTTGGTGTTTTGATTGCTAAAATGACTAAATAGTCATTTTAGCAACCTTATTGTGAATGCTCTAAAGGACCAATCACAAAAAGGTCTTGGTGATTTGTACTTCTAAGACCATGATAGGCTCCTCATCTCTTTCTCTTGCTAAGTTTTTAAGTTAAGCCTCCAAACTTGTGGAGTACCAGATAGGAAAATTCTTGGTTTAAATTTTACTAGCAAGGTAGGGTTTACATTATGAATTTGTACATATTTGTTTAGTTTGCAATGTAAATCTTACATTACTAGTACAATGTAAACCTATAGATTTTGATGACAAGACTTAAATTCAGCACATGATATTTCCCCTGCTCCACAAACTGGCCAAAATTTTGATGATGAGACTTAAATTTAAGATCTTATAGATCACAATATCATACTAGCCTCATTACATGCACGAAGACTTTTTTTAGTGTCATAATTTTTCATTCATCCCAATTAAAAATTTACAAGTTTTTCCACTAATATTATGCATTTAGAACTACTAATACATCTAGAGTGTTATGAGGCTGACTCCAAAAAATGAACACTTAAAATTGAAATCATATGTTTGTGTGTGGATTTGTTCATTTTTTTAAGCTAGTCTCGTGACATTCCTAGTTGTATTAGTGGTTTTAAATGCTTAATGTTATTGGGAAAACATGTAAAACTTAAATTGTTATGAATGAAAAACTTTGACACTAAATAAAAAAAATAAAAAAAAGAGCCTCATTGCTTGCGTGAAGCGCATGTGAAGATGCTAGTATTCCATAATTGTCATCCATTTTATTTGTTGCTTGTAATTTGATTGTTAATTTTTTTTTAAATTTTGGAAAAATTAGTACAATTAGAAATATATATTTTAGAACATTGATTAAAATAAATGTTTTTTTTAAAGGTTAGAAATTATCTTATTTTATTTTTATTGTAAGTTGTGTGATTGCTTCATTCTTCTCAAAACTAAAATTTGATTTTTCCTTTAATTTCGTAAAACTTAAGATATCAATCCAACAGTGATCATCGGCAATCTAGTCACCGGAGTCACCACTTTAACTTTTGTTTCCTGTGGTCTGGTCACCAAACCTCCGGCACCAACAGCTTTGGTGTTGAGCCATTGGTTTTGGTGGTTTACTTGAAAAATTTTATTTGTCATACCAAACACTTGAAAATATTTTACATATAAAATATATATATATATATATATATTTTGAGAATAAACGGCAAATACATATAAAACATTTTACTTTAAAACAAACGGAGTGAAAATATATACTATATTTAAGGGACTTCCCATGTTTGGATTCCTACTTTTTGATAACCAAAATACATTCAAATTCTCTTGTTTAAAAATTTTAAATAGTAGAGTTAGACATATAAAATTACAAATTTTAAAACTCCTAAATTTCAGATAAATTTAAAAAATCAGTTTTTCCTTGTTTCTCCCTCTTACATGTTTCTTTGCCAAATTCAAATTTGAAAATAAAACAAAATTTTTTTAAGAAAATAAAACAACTCATAAATTTAAAAACTCCTAACTACCACACACTCTTAGGCTGTGTTTGTTTCGTGTAAAACGTTCTCCGGAAAATACATATTTTCCGGAAATGCTATTTTCCGAAAAAGGAAAATATTTTTAAGTGTTTGGTTGAGTTATGAAAATTGTTGTGGAAAATATTTTCATGTGTTTGGATGTATTCTAAAAATGCTATTTTCCGGAAAATTTTCACATTTTCTCAGCATTCAAACAAATTTTATTACAAAAAATTTCAACATCACAACCAATTCAACAACAAATTCCGGCAACAAAAACACAACACAACAACAACAACAGCATCAAATAATTCCGGCAACAACAATCAGTTCATCCAAAACAAAAAACAACAACAACAATCAAATTAAAAAAAAAAAAAACAAATTGAGAGATCGAGGATGAGAGAGCGTGGAGGCGATGGGTGGATCGGCGAGCTCGAGGAGGCGATGGGTTCGTCGTGCTCGTGCTCGTGCTCGTGGGTCTGGGTCTGGGTTCGCCGAGCTCTGGGTTCGTCATGCTCTGGGTTCGTCGTGGGTGAAGGCGTGCTCGTGGGTCTGGGTCTGTGCTCGCCGTGATCTGGGTTCGTCGTGGGTGAAGGCGTGCTCGTGGGTCTGGGTCTGTGCTCGCCGTGATCTGGGTTCGTCGTGGGTGAAGGCGTGCTCGCCGTGATCTGGGTTCGCCTTGCTCTGGTCGTTCTCTCTGTCTCTCTCTCTTCGTTCTCTTGGTTTGTTTTCCGGAAAATTTTATTTGAAGTGAAAATGACTACTGAAAACGTTTTCACCCGATTTTGGCATAATTTTCGGTCAACCGGAAATTATTTTCAGTTTGACCAAATTTGAAGTAACAACCAAACACACTATTTTCCGTAAAACCATTTCCTGAAAACGTTTTCACTCGAAACAAACGGACCCTTAGTGCGATGGTCACTCTATAAGTATAAGTGCTTGTGAGGTATGGGGAGGGGGGGCAAGAGCCGGGGTTCGAGTCTCTAGGAGAAAACTTTATACATATATACACTTAGATTAGGCGAGAGTAAAATTTCTACCTTGTATAAAAATTAAAAAAAAAAAATCCTACATTTTAGGTAATTTTGTTTAAAAAAAATTCTCCTTCACGTTTCTCATTCAAATTCAAATTTAAAATAAAATTTTCTTTTAAAAAAATTACCAAAAAATGTTTTTCTTTTATAAAGAAGGCAGTTACGATTAAAAAAAAAAAAAAAAAGAGTTACATACAGTTTTTTTCCCTCTTTGTGCTCTTGAACATATCTACTTTTTCTTTTAAAAAAAATTACCAAAAAATGTTTTTCTTTTATAAAAAAGCAGTTACGGTAAAAAAAAAAAAAAGATTTAAATACAGTTTTTTTCCCTCTTTGTGCTCTTGAACATATCTACTTTTTCTTTTAAAAAAATTACCAAAAAAATGTTTTTCTTTTATAAAGAAGGCAGTTGCGGTTAAAAAGAAAAAAGAAAAAAAGAGAGTTACATACAGTTTTTTTCCCTTTTTGTGCTCTTGAACATATCTACTTCCACTTTTCCACTAACTTTATACTCTCAATAACAAATAGTAGGAGTACTTCATTCTAAATGTCTCTCCACTCTTATCTTCTTTGTTCTCGATTACTATAACTTCTCATTCATATCCCTTAAATTTAGGCACTATCACAAAATCACCTCCCTCTCTTTCTCTCTCACGCATATGCATGAGTAATTTTTTTAGTGCTTATTCTTTTTTGTCATCTCATATTAACATCGGGTAATTCTACAATACCCCTTTTTTTTGGGTACGGTACCCACTAGTAGGCAACCTGTTATATTAGGTTACCAAAACATCACATTTGATGATACTATCCTCACATTGTGTAGTACTAACATCACATGTGATTGTACTTTTGTCACATTTGATAGTTCCCTTATTTTTTCTTACATTTGATGGTAACATCTCCACATTGTGCACTATCAACATCACATGTAACTATACTTTTGTCACATTTGGTAGTTCCTTTATTTTTTTTTTCTCACATTTAATAGTACCATCCTCACATTGCGCAGTATCAATATCACATGTGACTGTACTCTTGTCACATTCAATAGTTCCCTTATTTTTTTTTTCACATTTTATGGTACTATCCTCACATTGCACAGTACCAACATCACATGTGACTGTACTTTTGTCACATTCGGTGGTTCCTTTTTTTTTTTTCTCATGTTTGATGGTACTGTTCTCACATTGTGCAGTACCAACATCATATGTAACTGTATTTTGCCACATTTGGTATTTCCTCTATTTTTTTCTCACATTTGATTGTACCATCCTCACATTGCGTAGTACCAACATCACATGTGACTGTACTTTTGTCACATTCGGTAGTTCCATTATTTTTTTTTCTCACATTTTATGGTACTATCCTCACATTGCGCAGTACCAACATCACATGTGACTGTACTTTTGTCACATTCGGTAGTTCCTTTTTTTTTTTCCTCACATTTTATGGTACCAGCCTCACATTGCGCAGTACCAACATCACATGTGATTGTACTTTTGTCACATTCAATGGTTCTCTTATTTTTTTTCTCACATTTGATGATATCATTCTCACATTATACGTACCAATATCATATACAACTACACTTTTGTCACATTTAGGGATGGCCATACCCATTGGGTAATGGATATCCAACCTTACCCAATCCAAATATTTCGGGTAATACCCGGTTTTTTATGGGTAGAACTTAATCGAGTAAGGTATGAATATTACTCGAATTGTTCGGGTAGGGAATGGATATTATCCAAACCCGACCCGTATTTTATTTAAAAAAAAAAAAAAAAAAACCCTAAACCTCTCTCACCCTCACTCACACTCTCTCTGCCTCTCCTCAGTCCTCACCGTCATTCTCTCTCTCTCTTTCTCAGAGCTCTCCAGTCTCTGCCTCTCCTCACCGTCACTCTCTGTCTCTGTCTCTGTCTCTCCTCACCGTTTCAGTCGAGGACGACGATGAAGATGGTGAGACCACCAACGCTTTTGCTTTTGACAGCGACGACGATGCCGACGTGGCAGACTACGAGTTCATCGACAACGATTTTGACGATTCCGACGACGTTGTTTCACACCGCTACCAGGTGGCTGTTATGTAATGTTGTTAATTGGTTTCCATTTGGGTCTATTGAATTTTTTTTTTTTTCGCTTTAGAATATTGAGCTTTTTTTTATTGGCTGTTTCATAATTTTGTTAGATTCCATTTGGGTTTATTGGAATTTTGAGGTTTTTGCTGTGGAAATGTTGGATTTTTAGAATTTTGGGTTTGTTGATTTTGATTATTGGATTTCATTTGGGTTCTCAGATTTTTGTTGCGGTAATGTTGGTTCTTATCACTTTTTGGATTTTGGTTTTTGTGGATTATTAGAATTTTATGTTTTTATTTTTAATTGTTTTTGTTATTGTTTAGATTTGGCTATGCTTGATTTTAATGATTAGGTTCCATTTGGGTTATTGAAATTTTGAGGCTTTTTTTTTTGGTCGTGGTAATGTTGATTCTGATGGATTTGTAGTATTGGGTATCTTTGAATTTTTTTTTTTTTTTTGGTTAAGAGTTAGCTCTGCTTCGTTCCTGTTTTTTTCGTCTAGTTTGGGTCATTGGAATTGTGAAATTTTATGTTTGTGGTAATGTTGATCCTGATTTTAATTTTAGAGAGTTAGCTTCAGTTGGGTTTAGTTGGGTTACTGGAATTTTGAGATTTAATAAATGAATTTTTGAACTCTATGAACAGTTATTTGCGGCAAGTTTTGTATTTTGCTTCCATTTGTTCTTAAGAAATTTTCTTACAACCAAGTGATGATGAATGGAATATGAATTTCTACGTTCTGTTCATTTTTATTTTTGGTTTGGTGGCATGTGGATGTGGATGTGAGTAAAATCTCTGTCTCTCCATCGCATTGGTTTTTTTTTAATTTTTTATCTAATAAAATTTCTATGTCTATCTCAAAAAAAAAAAAAAAAAAAAAAAAAAAAAAAAAAAAAAAAAGATTATTGATTAGTTTTTCCTTTTTTAAGATTGGTTAGTTTTTACGTTAAAATGTTTTGGATTAAAAAAAAAAAGTTGTATGGGTTTCGGGTATGAATCTCCATAGGTAATATATTCGGTAAAATTCGGATATAGATACCAATGGGGTTGATAACCGGTATCAGGGGCAAACTTTTCGGGTAGGCCATTCCCTTCATTTTCTTTTTTTTTCCCACTTTTGATATCATCTTCACATTGTGGGGTACTGACTTTCTTCTTCTCTCTCTCTCTCTCACAGCTTTTCTATAGTCTACGCTTCTCTCTTCAGTTTCGGCTCTCTCAAATTCTTCTCGTCCAAACCATTCACAAGAACCTATCTAGAGCGGCGATTACTAAACAAAACCCTAAGCAAGACCCACAAAAGAAGAAACAGATCCCTAAGCCATGAACGGTACCTCACCAGTTCTAGCGAGGGAATTGTTCTCGCCAAACAATAAAAATCCATTGTTTATTTGCTGTCCTGCGTTCCCTCTCTCTCTCGACCATGCTTTCTTTCCTCTCTCTTCGACTTCGCTCCATTTTCAGAAAGGACCTAACCATTAATTGACCTCGCCGGCGCAGGGAAAGGGGTTTTACACGGCGACGATCGAAACCCATTTCAGGTACTGTGGAGTTGGTTTGACATTTCCCCAAATTTTTTTGATTTGTGCTTCACTTTTTCACCAGAATTGCTTGATGATGGCATTTGTGAGGTGTTCTTTCCAAGTTGACTTTTTTCCCCCTCCGTTCTGTTAGAAGAATTTGATAAAGTTCGCATTTTTATTGATTTTTCGTGAGGATTTGTGTTTGTTTGGGGTTTGATTTTGATGGGTATTTATCGTTTTGGTGATTGGTCGTTTTGTTTATGGTTATTAAATCTTGCATGCGTTTCATACTTTTTGTATCCTCTGTTTGGTTGCTTAGAATGTATTAGGAAAAGAGAATAAAATGGAATCTCAAATTTCAATGTTTCGTGTATGACTTGTGATTGATCATGTTCTTGCAGAAAGAATAGGAGTTTATTGGAATGATTGGCTTCTGGGAATACACATAAACATTTAGAGTTTGTGTTGGATCATTAGCATAATTGGCTTAATATACTGTTTCTTATTAGATTGAGTGAGTTCTTTCTAGTTTCAATTTGATTCTTTTTAATAATAATTTCAATAAAAGCTAACATAAAAATTTAATCACTCTATTATTATAAATATTAATTTCAATAAAAAGAAAGATGGTAATCAGTATACACTGTACCAGACCACACCTAAAGGATTACAAACTCATATTTAGGGAGTCAATGAAATCTATAAAAAAATAATGACAGGAATGAATGTTGACAATAGCAGTCTTCCATTCATTAGAACATCTCAGCATAGACTTTTTGACAACATGAATAGGATGTTCAACCCCATAAAAAGTCCTACTATTACACTAACGCCACATTGTCCACGTATAACATTACGGGACTGCCTTCCATATTTTGCCACCACTATTGACTATGGAAATTTTCTTTCCAACAAGAAAGCATTCTGGGACACCATCTTTGGCATAACCAACAGTCTCCAAATGATGCACACATCTTGGGCCAGATATCCTTGCCACTGAATGACTCAAAAGATCAGTTTCAAAATGATTTTTTCTACTTTTTTTATTGTTTTTTGTTTCCCTTTACTTTGATACGTTATTATGGGTAGGTTAACTAACAAGTTGCAATTTTATTTGCATCAATTTCTCCTTTCAAATCGTTACTTAACAATTAAAGGAACTATTTTGTATTTTTTGTTGCAAAATTTAAGTTTCAGACTAATATTTTAAACTACCTTCTTATCCATAATTTTTATGGGCTTTTTGTAAAATGTATTTACCTACTTAGTGAAAGTCTTTGTTGGTTTCAGGGAGGCCTTACTGCTACAGATGTTTTTGCAGTTGAGTGGATTCAGACTGGTGTTATTCACTTTGGGATGACAGTCTCATATTTTGGTTTTGTTAGTGATGGTAAATCATGATCCTTGGAATTGCCTTTTTTTTAAATCTTGACTTGTATTGTGGTCAATTAATTTCACATTAGGTCTACATTCTAAGTAGCAAACACAGTGAAATAGAGCACAGTCACAATTTGGTGCTACAAGTACCTGCGTTTTGTTTTTTCGTGTTTCTGGATCACCTGTATTTTTGAATTTTCTTGTTCCTTGAAGTTTGCTTTCTAGTTAATTTTGAAGAAGAAATGCTTTGTCGCCATGCTTTTGAAGTTTCAGACTTGCAAGCGTGTTTAACACTTGATGCCTGCCTTACATCATTGTCAGGCATTTACCCTAGAAGTGATTCATAAGCTTACTTATTTTGTTAAAAAAAGAATTGGTGAATACATTTTGTGGTTAATTTCACACTATGCTTAATTGGGTGCTAAAGTAGGAAAAGGAATAAATTATTGTTTTATAATTCTAGAGAATAACGTCCTCAACAATGCACACTAAATTATCCTAATGTAGTTGACGATTAATTTCACATATTTTTCTTTTTGGGAGCTGGAGATATTTATATTTTTTGTTCGAATTCAATCAATGGTACAAAACAATGCCTAAGCTTTTTTTTTTTTTTTTGTGGTAATGTGACATATAAGTACATGTGTTTGTACCATCAAAACTACGAATCTAAGTTTATTTGCAGTCTTTAGAATTATCTATATGGTTGTATTTGAGCTAATTATGGTGACTATGACTCTTTTGGTAAATGAGTGCAACATTAATCCATGTATGATGTAGTCCACTATATCATATGGTAGTTAATATATGTGAGCTTTTCATGAAATGACATGTTTCTTCTTCTTCTATTAGCATGGTCATACTGCTTCCAAATTATTTTCTATTTTTATTAAACATGTGAACATGATTGAATTGATCTTTTAGCACGGTCCAGACCTGCCATTACTTGTTAGCCTGTTAATTCACATATATACTCCCTTGTAGCATTTAATCCATTTTAATTGGTGTCTCCAAGAGGTGAGATTGATTCTTATTCTGTAATCATCGTTCGTTCTGCAGTGTTTGAATTTAAAGCAATGATTTGTTGTCAAAAAGATGCTGATTTTGAATCTCTTGTATACAGGATATTTTTGTCATTTAGAGTGCCTGTAAATTAGCTAATGTTATGTCCGATTAGCAGTCCTTTGATAACATTGAATTATATTGATTGCACTTTGATCCATTATTTTAGTTTTTAACTAGTCGCTAACTTGTGCGATGCACAGGATAGTTAAATAAAGTTATAATTAACCAACCTCATGATAAAAAAAAAAAGCTAAAAAAATTAGTGAAAGATTGATTTGCCCACCAAGAATTTAAAAGAAAAAAAGATTGAGAAAGAAAAAGAATGTGTAATGTTACGTTAAAAGTGTAATGTTGGAAACTAAAGCAACATTAAAGACAATGGGGAAACTATTTGCAAAGAGGATTGCAACCTTTGTCTGTTAATTTGGCTCAAGGCCAAAATTCAAATTCAATTTTGCAAAAAAAAAAAAAAAAAAACATACAACAGCCTCACTACACAAATCCACTTTTTGCTCAAATTTATTTTGCAAATCATACAGTACTATCAATAATTTCAATAAACACTATTGCTAAATCTGGTGTTTACTGAAACAAACTTGATGAAAAGCCAAACATTAGGCTTTCTAGGGGTTCAACAAATACATTTTTAGCATTTTGAAAAGATGATTGACAACAGCTTTTGAAACTTGAACATTTGTTTTTATAAAAAATATGCACAAATTGTGAATGGTTTTAATGTATATAGCTAATTTAAAAAGAAAAAAAAAGTGTGAACAATCAAATTATTATTAAGTAATTGTTTGTATTTATCTCAAAAGTCATACCCTTGTATAAATACATTAACTATTTTATATATACATATATATTATAGCCTATTATATACTATATTAGATTATATATAACATTCTTTCTCTCAACAACACGGTAAAACTTTTCAAAAAAAAAACACGGTAAAACTTTGAACTTTTTTTTTTTTTTTTTATACCAGACAAATAGCTTACAATCCAAAATTTGGAGTTTGTCTTGCTATCATATTAGCAAGTTCCTTGCATTCACTTAGTACATAGTCTGAAGTTTTCAAAAAAAAAAAAAATGGTATAACTTTAAACTTGACAGCCACAAGTTTTATTTTTATTTTTTTAATGAAATCAATAGACAGCCACACATTTAGAAGTCAAGAAACTTAAATTGTTGAAGTAGAGCAATAAGTTTATATAGCACACAGTTTCTCAAAAGTCAAAAGATAGACAACAAAAGCAATAAACCACTTAACAGTAACTAAACAAAGCGCGAGAGAGATATATACCAATGGTGCTGGCTTGGACTGGAGCTGGAGTTGAGAGGACGACATGCGGTGAGCAACAGGCGGTGCGAGTGCATAGCATAGACACAGTAATATAGTTTAATTTGTTTGTTTGTTTTTTTATTTTTTAAATAATGATCTAGGATGTTTTAGAATGTATTATCTGGGGTTTTTTGTGTATTAGTATTTAGATGTAGAGGGCCAATGGATTGAAGGATTTACCAAATATATTGGAGTTTTTCTAAAACTATTGGGTTGAAGTTAAACACAGAGAGTGGCAAAGATACAAACTTGATGGCTATGATGGCTGATAGTGGCGGCAACGAACGACAGTGGCTATGTCATGGGTGGGAAAGAGAGAAGAAAATTGGGGAGGGTGTTTGGGGTTTTCAATATTTTTCCGGAAGAGATTTGTTTTCGTGTTTCACAGAAAACCTATAGGCTATAGTCGGGTTTGTCAAAGGTTTCGTGTAGTATTTACTATTTAGTTTAAAAAATTAATTTTTTTTTTATAAATTAAAATGGTAATGTGAAAATTTGTGAGAGTTTTAAAAGTTTCGGTTATATATATATATATATATATATATGATAGATTGGGCAGTGAAACAGGAATACAATTACCAGCTAAATATTAAATGGAACGAGTTACTTACTGTTAATGGTTATGTATCACGTGCATGTTACAGTAATAATTATCCAAAAAAAAAAGAGCATGGTACAGTAGTGTCTGATTAGTTTTTGAGTATTTGTTGCTCGTGTGTCTGTATTTCGACTTTGTGGCAGTGTTGGAACTTTCTGAGAAATATCAGAAGCGCTTTGGTCCTCTGCGTTATCTTGTTGCTGGATTTCTAGTTCTTATGCTTGCCAAAGTACAACTATGAAGTGGAATATCTTCCAGCATCAAAAGAGGATCGAGAGGGAAAGTTCTCAACTGACCCGGAGGTAGTTGACATGTCAGAACTTTACACTGACATTATGAGGAGATCAAGCAAAGATGGCATTCCTAGAGGGCTAGAGCCTCTAGTCTATCTAGTAATGACTCATTAATGACCCCTAGTCGAATGTCTGGAGAAGATTTGGATACAACCTGCAGTAGTATTCATGCTAGCACGGAACCATATGACTATGTGCGTGGCCTAGATCCAAAAGCGAAACGCCTATCATCTAGAAGGAGCAATGTAACAGCAGAGCCAGAGGTTATTCATCCTCAGCCACCTCTGTCAACAACTCCAAAAGGAATGACTCATGGCTACATGATCAAAAGGAATCTATTTTCAAAGTGGGCATAACGCATGAACAAAAGTCTAATCGAGTAATGTAATAAGGAGGGCCTTGAAGTGTTATAAAAAAATAAAAAGGAGGATCTTGAAGTACTAGGGGTGTCTCTCTCCTTGTTAAACCCATTAACGATGGTTATATCTTTTATGATATAAATAAAGTCAAGTACAAAAAAGTCTAGGAAACATGGTCCTTATGCATCAAATAATAATTGCTCCCTAATGGGTTGGTTCTTATAAATTTGATTGTGCTGGTATTTGAAATGTAATTAGGAGCAAAGGTAGTAATATGGAATGGTGGCATTTACTGTGGTTTAACTTTGCCATTCCCAAACATTCATTTGTTGGTTGGATGCTTATTATTACTAAGCTTTCAACGAAAGCTAGAATCTTGCAACAGGGTCTTCCAAGTTCCAGTGGATGGTTTGTGTGTTTTCTGCAGCTCTAGCATTGAGTTCAGGGACCTTTTTTTTTTTTAGAAACGAAAATGGGGGCCTTTATGGTTATATTACACCCCCGGGCAACGCGCCAATGGCCTTGGTCGAGGTAGTTTGATCACGAAGGCCCTTCTGTACCACTGTGCGGGGAGTTACCCCACTAAGGATGCCCACCAACGGACTCCTGCGGGCAACGGGATTTGAACCTAGGTGTGGTGCACCAAGCGAACGAACCTTACCCACTCAGCCAAGCTCCCGTTGGTTCTTCTTTTACCAAGAGTGTGAGACCAAGAAAACATGGGTAAGATTTAAGTTTATATTTTTTTTTATAATAGAATTTTAATTTTAATAAAATTTTAATTTGTTAAAGATTAATAGCTTGTTTGGATGGAGGAAAAGTAGAGGGGAGTAGAGTAGAAGGAGGGAGAGTAAGTTAATTACCTTGTTTGGATGTTTTTTAAGGAAGGAGTGCGAGGGGTTTGGAGGGATTCTAATTACTTCTAACCCCTCATTTTTAATTCTTCCAAATTGGAGAGATTTGGAGAGAGAGTAGAGAATAGAAATGTTTGACCAAATGAATTACCAAATTTACCCTTATCATATTAACAAAATTACAAACTATGAAAACACTAATTATTCCCCTTCCCCTAACTTAATTTTAAAAAATCCAAATAAGGCGAATGATAACCATTTCCCTTTGCTCTCCTCCCCACTACTCTCCTCCCCTCTACTCTCATCTACTCTCTTCTCCCACCAAACTTCCAAACATAGCATAAATGTATAACATTGATTTACTAATTGGCAGTTCTTAAAATGTTGATAATAGGCTTTTACCTGGAGTAGAAGTCAAAAGATTGGATTTTTTTTTTTTTTTTTTTTTTTTTGAGAAAGAAAGCATGCACTGTTGTCTGGGAGTTAAGTTTTTTTTTTTTTTTTTTTTAATTTATTTTTTATTAAAAACTTTTAATTTGAATAGAATTTGAATTTGTTGAAATATTTAAGTTTATAAATTTTTATAATAGACTTTCAGTTTGAATAAAATTTAAATTTGTTGAAGTTTAAATGTAACTGTCAAATGTTCGAACCCAAGAAACTGAAGCTCACCATCAGGACCAGCAAGTCCGATCACCCAATTGCTCGCCTTTACATCACCAATATCTTTACTAACATCAACATAATCCTTTGAATGCTCCCACATGAAAGTTTGCAGCAGTACCACATTAATACTAGACTCTATAATATGATAAGGAGATCCCTCAAGCTCGTCACTACATAGCCTATCTAGCTCAGAATATAAGGTGCCTAAACACAGGGAACCTAAAGGTAACGATGCACCTCTACACAACACTACAACTAAGGGAAAAGTAAAGGGTTTCACAAACTGAACTGGGGCGGTATTAAATACACACTTACTCATCCATAAAGCCAAGAACGCAGCTCTTCTGACATCACCATTCTCAAAATTTCTAAACTCAAAGATCCAAAATGAAAACCGAGCTCTATTACCTCTCTAGGAAGCGGAGGAACCTCCAAATGTCTCCAATAATTTACCGGCAACCTTAGATTCTACATTAGACAACTCCAACTCTAAAGGATTGACATCTCCCATGCTGGGCAGCAAGCATGTTCTCTCCACGTCTTCAAGTGTGACCGTGATCTCATTCCAAGGGAAGAAAAAAGTGTGGGTATCAGTGTGCCAACACCATACCATGAACCGGAGCGCCTTCACATCTCTATACATGTTCCACCCACAACATAGGACCACGGCTTCAAATATTTTGGCATCCCTCAAAATCTGACAAAACTCTTCATCGGCAACTTCTTGCTCCACCCAGTCAGACCAACCAACAGTTGTGCCACAAGGACACAAAAACTGAATAGGGGCTGGCAGGAGCTCCTTTCGCTGAAACCGTAGGTCAAGTATACCAGCAGCAGCTAGGACCCACGCTGTCTCTGGACTGGGGGCTTCACCTTTCAGAATCCATTTCTTTAGCACCCTAGGTGGACTAACCTCAAGGGCCCTAACTGTTGGGAACAGAGGGGATGAACAGTACCATGGGTCCTGTAATGGCAACAAGGGCTCCCCTAGTCTAACCTCCATATCGTCACCCCCAGCAGCTGCCTTGGCTACGCCCCCAACCCTAGCATCTCTTCTTGGCACAGACACCCCAACAGTGCTGACACCACCAGAACCCAGCGATTCTTCTCCTTCAGCCACAGGTCACAGAACCAGAGGTATTGTTTCTCAAAGAAAAGAGAAGAAATAGCAGAAGAACACCCACGGCCACCACGGGAAGCAAGAAAAATTGTGGGTCTTGCTCTCACTTGGCCGAAAATTAACAAGGGAAGAGAGAAATAATGTAGTCCCTCACTAAACCCTGGCCGCCGCCCTCTCTCTCTCTCACTCTTGGTTGAAGACAATGGAAAAGAATAAGAAAAGGCTCTATTTCTCTTTCTGTTTGGCCAAAAATTCCAGTCACTCTCTCTCTGCCTTGGCTAAAACTGGTGCTTCTCTCTCACCCTTGGCTGAAAATAGAAAAGGGAAGAAGAAAAAAAATGCTCTCTCTGCGTTTCTCACTCTGTTTTTCGGTCCAAGCAAAAAAATAAAAAGAAGAAATAGCCAAGGCCACCCCTTTACTAGTAAATGTGAAGGGTACAGATGACAAGACATGGAGAAGAGACCAGCATTTAATGCCATAAACCTAAGGAGTAACTGAAGACCCACCAAGTGCTAAACGTGGGAGAGTACTAGACGTGGAAAAGTTGCAGAAGCCCACTATTCATAACTGCCACCAAATTTCAAACTCGCTCGTGTGACCAAGCAGAAATTGCTCACACGTGACTCGGGGGGCTAAATGTTGAGTTACAAATTTTCGGGCCTTGATTTTATTATCCTACTCATAAAAATACCTACATGAGCCCACACATTATTTTAAATCCACATAAATATTGCCCACATATTACTCAAATATTTTCCATGATATTGGGCTCTCACAAATATTACCCATTATGCCTCACATATCATCCAACTTAAATTCTCCACAAATAATACTCACCATATTACTACCAAAATTGGACTGTAAAATTACACTATCCCCACACAAAGCCCAACATCATTTAAGTTGTGGGCAAAACCCAAGGAAAGCCCAAACTCCCTAAAGTCCGTTGCGATGTGGCAAATTCAAAGTCCCACTACGATGTGGCAAATTCAATGTCCCACTACGATGTGGCAAAATTCAAAGCCCACTACGACGTGGCAAATACAAAGCCCGCTACGATGCGGCACCATTTATAAAGCCCATTACGATATGGCACTTTTACTAAGTCTGTTGCTACACGGCAATATTTTTACGAAATCTCAAATCATTTTACAAAGCCCAAATACTTATTTGGCACTATTTTACAAAGCCCAAATACTTACTTGGCACTATTTTACAAAACTCAAATATTTGTTTGGCACTATTTTACAAAGTCCAAATATTTATTTGGCACTATCCTACAAGGCCCAAACATTAATATTTGGCACTATTATTAATTTTACACTTATTTCATAAAGCCCAAATGTTCTTTTGGCAACTATTTCATAAAGCCCAAATGTTATTTTGGCACATATTTATAAAATCAAATACTATTTTGACATTTGTTTTATATATACTAAATCTCTCGCTCATGGGAAATATAAATTACTCATCTCTCATAAATATTGCTTTCACCAAATTTATGGGAACTATGTCTATTATTTCCATAATCAACTAACTACAAAGCCCATGAATATCACCCATGGCAAAACTACTCATTTTGTAGGGTTAACCAAGCCCAAGGAAGCTAAGATAAGCTAGGTCAGGCCAGCCCACACACAAATCCCAGCAATTGGAAAACACGTGAACTAGTCAGCTAAATTTTAGCAACAATTGAACAACTGGAGCTCTTCCCATTAGGTCCCAACTTGTCCAATCAGATCAGAAAACAGACACGTGTCCACTAGGGGATGAATCCTTTCTTGACAAGCTGAAATCACATCATTTCTCACATGACATAAAGCTAAAATTGATGTAACAGAAAGCTGGGAAAGCTTTAGCCAGCTATCCATTCTTTCTTCTCCAACCCAGCCTGTCAAACATTAAGAGTAACCATGACCAGACCACTGAAGCTCCCGAAACAATATGAAATTAGCTCATTTTCACACTAAAAATGTGTATTCTCTAGTTCATGAACCAAGCACATGAACCCCAAATGAGGAAACTTAGGGAAATGTGGTTTGAAGGGCACCAAGGGGATCCCAGCAGAGTTCCCAGCAGGGGCTCCAAGGTTGACACCTGACTTGGGGTGGTCCAATCTGCCTTAGGGAACTCTGATTCTAGTTGCAGTATAACCAAGATCATTAGCCTAAAGCATGCTCTAATCCCATTAGCCAAGGCTAATCAGCATTCAATGCTAAGCCAGAAACCTAGCTATTATTACCCAAAACAGCAAGAACCTTTTGAAAGTTAAGCTTACTACTCTTAGCTAAAAATCCTAAGAACGATTCTCTAAGGATTTTCTGAAGATTGAGAAAGATTTAGCAAAGATTATTTGCTAATTACCCCCTAAAAACCCAACTATAAATGGGATTCTCCATTAATGCTTCATAAACCAACTCATTAAGCTACACACCAAGATTTTTCGTTAACCTCTATGCAAAAAGTCTTATCTAAGCTCTAAAAAGTCATTGAGTTCTTAGTTTCAAGCTTAGAAACGAAGTTCCCCAGCTCCTAGCTAAAAAACACTCCTCATAGCTCTACTAAAAAAATACTCAGCAATCCCAACAGAAAGTCCCAACAGTCTTTCTACTCACAAATGACTCTCATTACTCATACTACACACAAATGACTTCCCCTACTCACTATATACATTATATTCACGAGTATGCCATGGCACCATAATGATCTTGCTGCACTAGCTGAGATCTCTCTCTCTCCCTTCATCTCACACTAAGTTTTCTCCATTATTTGTTATTATGGAACCCATGATATTTACTTATTCATTTACTATTAATGGCTATGATGTAACTGTTATTATAAATTTTTTTCCTCATATTGTTGTACTAGAAGATTCTTCTCCAGAGCTAATAGGCAATGAGTCTGAAAATGTAGTTATTTCCCTTAATTTGTGAAGTAGCTAACAGCTGGGAGTTTATTCTGTTTCGTATTATTTTACCGCTGAGCCGTTTTTTGCAGAAACATTTTACTGCTGGGCTATCTTTTGCAGAAATGTTTTACTGTTAGGCTATATCTTACAGTATGCTTTTTTAACCATGTTGATGTGTCTGTTGTGGGGATTGCTTATAGGCCATTCTTGTTAGCCTCAACCTAAGCCCAAGGCATAAAATACAATGAATTCTTTGGACCTTCACCGATAGCCTTTGGGTCGTGCATTAAGCCCATCGTCGAGTTTCGGTTTAGACCTCCAACCCACTATAAATCTTATTTGTCAGAAGGGAAACTTTTTCGCCCCCGACAATTTGTTAATACCTTTGTTTGTTCAGATTCTATTTAAGGATGCATACGCATACTCGAGTAAGTGTGCACATGTTTTTGAACATGCGTATGCATGGATAAGTATGCATATGCACCCTGAACCCAAATTTGGGCAAAATCTTGTTTTTATTAATTTAGTTATTTTTCAAATGTGTTGATACTGTATTTTATCTTGCCTCGATTAACGCAACAAAATAATGTTTTAAAACTAAAAAAATGGTGAAAGCCATGATTTTTAAAGCCAAAAAGTTGTAAACAAATTATAATAGACCAATTTACCCTAAGTAGATGGCGGGCCAAAAATCCAAGACCAATTTTTCCATTTCCGGCAAGAATTAGACCAAAACTCTAACTAGGGATGATCGAAAAGTTGATTTTTGATCCGACCATTCGATCGGGATAAATTTTGGACCATATTGTAAGTCATATTTTTCCCTTCGAAATGATAGTTCATAGAACCTATGGAAACTAGACATGCAGAGTTTTCCAGGGATATCAAGTTTGAAGAAACCGAAGCTCAAAAAGGCCTCTAAACAGCAGCACGGAAATTTGGAGAGCATTAAGGAATAATGTGATAGTGTCTCTAGAACACCATCACATAGCTACATGGCACTAGGTGGCTATGTGAAGGTGTTCCAGCAAAACCTATACTTGTTCCCTCCTTCCATTATAAATAGACCCACCCCATTTAACAATTTCATGCACAAAAATCCCTAAAATTCTCCTCTTTCTCTTAGGAATTTCTTTAGGAATAGTTTTTCTCCTTTTTTCTTTAGAAAACCCTATATATTCAGCCATTTTTTCCACCATTTTTACACCTCCAAAACCTTAGGTAAGTGGGTAAGTTGGAAAAGAATGGGTTAGGGGCTGTTTGGTTTTTAAAAAACCATCACTTGTCACTCTATAACTCATCACTTACCACTGAAAATACCACAACTTCCTAAGGTGACATGTTTGGCACTTGTTTCCAATTTTGATAACTCAAAAATTTTTACTTTTTGTGGGACCAACAGATTAACTTGGTGCAGCTTTTACTTATTATTTTTTTTTTCTTTTTTTTCTTCAACCCCCAATATCCAAACTTATCGAACCTAGTGAAAAGGAATGGAAAAAAAAAAAAAACCAAACCCAAAAACCCAATGTGAAAAGGAAAGAAAAGAAGAATAAAAAAGAAAAAAAGAAAGAAGAAGAAGAGAAGAATAGAGAAATCAATCCCAGACCCAGCGTGAAAGAAAAAAGAAACCAAACCCATAAACCCAATGTGAAAAGGAAAGAAAAGAAGAAGAGAAAAAAGAAAAAAGAAGAAGATCAGACCTAGCATGAAAGGGGGGAAAAAAGAAGAAGAAGAAGAAGACCAAACCCATCGTGAAAGGGGAAAAAAAAAAAAAAGAAGAAGAAGAAGAAGAAGAGGAAGAAGACTAGACCCAGCGTGAAAGGGAATAAAAAAAGAAGAAGAAGAAGAAGACCAAACCTGATTTGACTACTCTCTGACTGTGGGTCCCTTAAATATGTGTGTATTTACCAAAATGCCATCATAACTCTGTCTTCATAACTCAAAAACACCTAAAAGTTGTTTTCAATTTCCATAACTCATCACTAAAAAAATCAGAGAATTGAGTGATGGAAATAAAAACTGTAAACAAATCCAAACAAACCAAACAGTCATGGAATCCACCAGTTTTGAGTTATGGGTTATGAAAACAGAGTAATGGGTGATGAAAAATACTAAATCCAAACAGCCCCTTAATCACAAGTTCGAGCCTTCGCACTACCCTTCTTGAGTTTTTAAAATGTTTTTAAACCCTAGCATATAAGTTATAAACTTACTAGCTTCTGAGCAAGCGCTCTTGAGCGTGCTCAGAGGCTTTTTTTATTTTTTTTGGATAAAAGTTAATAATTTGCAACAATTATAATTTATTTCTTTGAAGCTATTCTATTTTTTTTAAAGGAAAAAACTTTTCATTTATCATAATTCGAGGTTGATGTATTTTCCAATCACAAAAATCCCTAAACATGTAATGACATGTATATAAACACATTTGGAAATACATAAATCTAATCACATTTCTAGATATTTTTATGATTGAAAAATGCATTAGTCCTAAATTATGATAAATGAAAAATAGTCCTTTAGAGAAAAGTAAAATTAAAAAGAAAAGTCTAAGCACGTGCAAAAAGGCTAGTTTGTTCTAATGTGATTGTCAATTGTTTATATCATTAGAAAATTAGTTTTAAAAACATAACCCAATTTGAATGCTCCTCAAACTAATGCTTTTGTCCAATAAAATAAATGAGCTACAATGTACAAAATAGCCCTTTCGCGCATATTTAGAGGCTTTTCTTTTTTTTAAATGTCAATACTTTCTTTATCTTAATTTTTTTCCATTAATATACAAATTTTAATTATAATGATAAGATACAAAAAGAACAAACTTTTGTTAATGGATCCATGTCTTCCTACCTTTACTTGATTTATAAAAAAAATTAAAAAATTTACCACAAATTAGTGTATAATTAATCCCAACATCTTAAAAAAATTATGTAAACATCTAGAATTGACCATTAAAATATTCATAATTTTTTGATCACTTTAAAGCCTACAAAGCATTTACTATTCAAGTAACAATACTTCAAATTAGTTTCATGATTAATACGATACAAAATTAAGACTCAACTTCAACTAAAATATTTATCAAAGAAAAAAAAAACTTCAACTAAAATAGTCTTAAATTTTTATTTTTTAAAAAAATTTACATTCTTGGAGGAGAGAATAAAAATCATTACGGAGAAATTTGCAATTTTTATAGAATCTAAATTCAAATGAGAAAAGAATTGAGGAAAAAAAAATGCCATGAAAGGTAAATGATTTGTATATCTTGCAAAACTATGATATTTTTAAAATTTTTGAATGCATGCGTGTAGAGACTTTTTTTTTTTTTTTTGTAAAATTTGTCATTAATGATTTCAACATCAATAAGTTGTTGTTGTTGTTGTTTTGTGTGTGTGTGTGTGTGTGGGAGATTAGAGCATGCCTTTTAAAATACCACTCGTACTATACATGAATTTGAAATCCACTTGACCTGTAAGATCTTAGACATATTCCCATTCATGGTTTTTTGGAGCCATAATTTGTTAATGAAATTGTATAAGAAATTCTAAAATCTAAAAAGTAAAGGAAAAAAGAAAATAAAAGAATTTCAAAGAATGAGTTAGACATGGTCATGAACATTAATTCTCAACATGTTGATCCTCACTTAACGGAGTGGAAGATATTGCTCCAGTACAAGAAGGCCTTATTTGTGAAAATCTTCTACAAATACAGAAAACCAACCGACAAAATTAATATGCTATAATTTGCTGATAGAATTATATAAGAAATTCTAAAATCTAAAAAGAAAAAGGAAAAATTAAATTAAAAGATTTGGGCATAATAAAGTTCTAGGTATGCAGAAGAAATGCTAGGTCTTGGAATATTTTGGCAAATAAAACCTAGTAAACAAAAAACTAAAAATTTAAAAAGAACGTGAAAGAGAAATAGGGATGCCTAGTATATAATTAAGATATTGTATCAAATCTTTGCCAATAAATTTCCACCTATGCAGTACCAAATTTAAATAAATAAATAAATTACAACCCATAAAAAACCAAAATTGGGGATCACAACACATAAAAACTCAAATGTCAATAACAAAATATTGAGAAAGATTAGAGTACCTACCTTTATTATTCTATTTTGAGTGGTAGCATTTTTTATTTTTTTGCACTTCGTCTCTGCCGTTTTTTAGTTTTTATAACTTTTTGCTTTGATAATAGTCCTCTCTCGCTCTTTAACGTGGCAAGTTTTTTTTTTTTTTTTAATTAGCATTAAAGATGGGACGTGAGGATAAGGATGGCACACGCAAGATAAAATTGTAACTTCAAGATTGCTAAATGCTACTGGTTGATGATAAAGAGGAGTTTAAACTTTAAATTTGGATCTGGGTGGTTTTGTATAATTGTATGTGAGAGTGGTTTTTTATTTTTATTTTTTTTGGTTTTGTTAAATACAATGTAACCAAACGCGTATCTATTTAATTTTTTTTTTTTAGATAAACTTGAGGATTTTTTTTAAAAATTTTTTTTATAGGAAGATAAACATGTGGATGATTTTTTTTTTTAAAAAGATAAAAAAATAACTTAGGGTTTTTTAAGTATATTTTGAAAAAGTAAATTAGTGGAAGAGTGTTCTTATTTTATAGATAATATTTTAATGCAAATTAAATATATATTTTTATCGGGTTATTCTTAGTTTTGTCTCAGCTTAAACTAAATGATGCAGGGGGTATTTTGAAAAAAAAAAAAAAATTCAATCCAAACACGAAAACCCCTTAAACAGTAGTAAAGGTTATAACCCTAATAGCCGCCCCCTCATTCTCTCTGTAGCTCACCTCACGCCCCGCCAGAATCTCATCTCTCTGTAGCTCACCTCACGCCAGAAATCTCAGCTCTCAGTACTGCTGCAGGTAAAAGTCTTCTTCCTCTTCTTCTTCTTCTTCTTCTCCTCTCTATATATTTTTTAAAAAATTTTATTTGTCTTATATATCTGATCTGAGAAAAACATTTTCAAGGCAGAGTTTTTGATCAACAAAATACCAAGCAACACTGATCTGCTACCAAAAACCACCAGGTGCCACCAGAGATTCTGAAATATTTGTTGAAAAGTTTTCAGATCTGTGCATGCTTTATTTGTTCTCTTTTGGGTACTGAAAAAATTTGTGAGTACATGCTTTGTTTTTTTTTTTTGGGTATATGCTCTGTCTTTACATGCCCTGTATATTTTCATGTTCAAGTCTTCTTTTAATTTATGACAATAAATCGTCCAACCCCCTTTCTCTGTTCAAGTCACTTTGGATTGAGATCTGATTTTTTAAGTTTAAGCATGATTTGGGTCTTTTTTTGGAATTGGGTATTTTAGTTTTTGTTTCAGGTTCCTTTGACCGACTAAGAGGTTCCTGGTTTTTTAAATACGATTAATGTTAGATGGTATCTTGTGACAATGTAAAACTCTCAATAATAGTTCCTATGTTTTCTGAACATTCATTAGAACACATTCTTGTGTCCATTCAGAAGTTTTCCTCTTCATGGTTGCTTCCAAGTTCATACTCATTATCATATATATTTCCATTCATAAGTGTAAGGAAACCTGGTAAGATCTATTAGTTTGACATACTGCCTTAGAGTGGGAGAAGTTGGAGGTAAATCAGAATGTTGATGTACAATTGCTTATGATGAAGAGAAGCCAGTTATTAGAGCCGTGGTACCTCATAATGTTGTAATGTTTCTCTGAGTTCTTGAAATTGTTGTGACTAATAAAGAAATTGCTTTGCTCATGAAGTTGGGATTGGTCAAATTGGAACTAAGTTCAACCAGAACTGGCTTCATGTTTCTGCTTGGCTTGTTTACATGCCTTAAATATTGCCTTAAATATTGCCTCTAATTTGATTTGTTTGTGCACGTTAGTTACCATTTGTGGCCCCATTCCTTCCTGCAAAAAAAAAAAAAAAAAAAAAAATTTGGGAACTATTTATGTGACTGATTGTAAGGGGCATACTATATTTTCTAGGAAGGCTCATCTTTGTTGTGCCTTATACCTTTTTTCTTTATTATTTTTGTCTTGGGTGGCTAGGCTCCCCAATAAGAGCTCTTTGTTATTTTTTTCTTTATTATACTTTTGATTATTGTTTCCATCGGAGTGTACTTATGTGAATGGCTAGATTATTGTTTCCATTGGAGTGTACTTACGTGATTATTTTAATTATTTTAATAGCATTTAAGATGACATTTTAAGCACTATAAAAAGAGTTTTACTAACGTTAAACTATTTCAAAAATATTTTTATGAAATAACATTAAAATAATGTTAAATTATAAACTATTTAATAAAAAAATCTACAAACAGTTAACGTGATAGGTAATAATTAATGGGTCCGGTTAACGTGTGCCCTAAGGGTACATGTTAAGCTTTCTATTTTTGGAAACATTTTCTCGGGAATTGAAAAAGCTGTCATTACTTTTTCAATTTTCGAGAAATTTTTTTCCAAAAATGGAAATTAATGTGTGCCCTAAGGGCACACATTAGTAAAATCCATAATTAATAAATAAAAATGTAATATTAATAATAAATCTAAATAAAAATCAACAAGAAGTTAGTTATATTAATATTTTTAAAAAAATATTATAAAATAACTTAACATAACCAAAAATTAACACTTAAATAAAGACTTTTAGTACAAACTACAGAGTGATGGTGACTACTCAATCCTGTTAACAAAGCTGAGAGTTGAACTTTGAATCAAAACTTTAATTATACAGTGACTAGAGCATGATGGTGACTACTCAGTTGTGTCAGCAAAGCTGCTCTGATTGATCAATCTGCTCTGGAAAGATTCTTAGGCGATTTTCTTGTGGTTGCTTTATTAAATTAAACCATTTTTTTTTTTTGCGCGCCTAAGAGCATTGGCATTGGAAAATTCCAATGCTACTCTATTTTACAATTTTAAAAAGCCACTTTATCATTATATCATACCATTTTACAATACATCCACATCTCAAACTTCTATTTCTCTCTTTTACTCATTAAAATAATACATCTACATAATAAAATAATATATCTCATAATTATATCTTCTCTCCCATCTCTCTCCTCTCTCTCATTTTCAGCTTTCTTCCAAATAAAATATTATTATTTTTTTACAATACTTGCTACAGTGCAATTCTATGTTTAGAATTGCACTGTAGCAGTATTGCAAAAAAATTTGCAATACTGCTGTTTAGCATTCCCCAATGCAGATGGTTTTAGGGCTTAAAATTCCAAATTTTCCTTAAATTTGGAATTAGCATTCCCCACTGCTAATGCTCTAAGTGAAAGTATTGTAGAGTGTGTTAATTGAGGTATGGTGGGAGCCTTGGCTTTTACTCTTGTTTATTTATTTATTTATTTTTTTATGAACAAAATAAGTGAGCGGGAGTGACTATTAGCAGACCCCATAGGTTCGACTATTAGAGCACTCACCCACCATGGTCTTTATTCTTGTTTCTTCACCTTATTTGGCTTGTCAATAGATTCAGATATGGTGCAATATTTAGAGTATCGTAACTTAAATTATATAAAATAGCTCTCGATAGTTGAAAATTAAATTAGAAAAAAAAATAATTTCAAAACCAATGAATAAATAAAATGAAAAAAAGTAAAAGTTCTGTAAATAAAAATATTTGTGAGTAAGATGGGTAATTAGGCGGGTGCAATACCCTAGCAATTGTACCCAATTCAAATCCCCATGTCAGCCACATTTATGATATAGTGTGTGCATTGTTCAATTTTCACATTTAATCATCTATTAATCACAACATTTTTCACAATTTAATTTGTAAATGTGATAAAATTCTGATTGGCATTATATGATTTTCATATTGTCTTATCATTAATAGTGGTTATGTTATGTACCGATCGTAAGAGATTACTTTAATAAAAAGTTGCAAATTTGCATTCATCCTTGTAAGAGCACTAATATTGGGGGTGTAAACATTCCCTAGTTGCTATTTTACAACCTATGACAGCAAAAACCCACTCCATCCAAGTTTGTATACTTAAAAAATTTGTAACCTATGAATAGTAAGTTTGCATATATACAACCTTACTATTCATAGGTTGTAAAAAAAAAAAATTTAATCCAGTGGTTGTGTGAAGAGAGAGAATAATACTTTTTATTATTTTATTAGGTAGTATATATTATTTTATTGGATTGTATGTAAAAATAAAAATTGGGATGTAAGGTGAGTTGTAAAATAAGTTGATAAAATAAATAAAATAGTATTTGAGGATACAAAATATATATATATATATATTTTTTGTATCCCCGATGCTAATGCTCTTATTTAAATTTAGATTTAAAGTAAGATATATTATTATATTAAAATGACAACATTTTAAGCAAGAAAAATATTATATTCCCAATATTTTCGTAATACATTTATAACAAATTCTAACTAAGTATGTAAAATAAAATTAAATATTTATGGAATTCAAAAATTCTAAGACATATATTGAGGGTTTCAAAATAGAATATTTTAATGGTGATAAAAAAATCATGTAATATTTAAAGAGTAGTGCTACATTTATAATATTTTTACAATATTTTCAAAGCAAATTTAAAATAATAAATAATTATTGATTTTAATTTAAACCCATTATTATATATTTACAAAACACCAATGTTTATTTTTTCGACTTTTTTACCACCAACCCTTGTTTACTTTCATCTACTCTATGAGAGCGTATTTGGTACATAAAAAGTTAAGGATAAAATACAGTTAATTAGCACTCCTAGATTTGAGATAATACTAATTAAGTTTAAGACATTTTAAAAATACAGCAATTCATTTCTAAGAACATATGATTTAGAGACCAAATTAATTGTTTTTGAAATATTTTAAACCTAGTTTTAGCTTAAACTTTATGGTTGCCAACTATAATTTAGCCAAAGTTAAAACATACAAAGTTCTTTTTTCTTTATTTTTTTGGTTAAAAAGAAACATACCGAGTTCACCTCTGTTTTCATGGCTTTATTTCTTATGGATTTTAGATGCACTGTTGTCTATTCTCTTTCCAAGTTACTATAGTTTAGTATTTTTCCTCTATAAGCTCTTATTTCCCCTCTTACCTTCTCCTTTGTTTTCATTTTCCTTTGCTGTCTTTCCTCTAATCCTCATCTTCTCCTTTCCATCTCCCAAGCCAGCCTTCATCTCTGTGCTCCATGGCCGAGACTCTTTCTCCATCAATCTTGCCCATTATCTTGCTTGCTCGTCTTTGCCAATTTCGTAAACTTAGATTTGTGAATATGTACCGGCAATACATGAGAAGAAGACGTAGAAAACGACACCATTCTGGTTGTGGCTTTGCTTGCGGTATTCAAGCACTTCTGCCACGTGCTGTGGCTGGACTGCTTATATCACCAAAATGGTACTTATTTTTCATGCCATTGATATCCATTTCTGCCTTCAAGTTCTTATTTAAAAAAATATCTTCTACTTCCTCTTTCTTTGTATTCTCTAATAAGTGAGATCTCTTGCAGGAATTTGGAACGGAAGGTTTTCGAAAGATTTAGCAAAGTAAGTTGTCTTTTTTTTTTTTTTTTTTTTTTTTTTTTTTAATTCAGTAAAAAAAATATATATTTGTGAAAGAATTAAAATGACTTTGCATTTTTTTCTTCTCTCTATGCTCTATCTTGCTAGTTGCATTGCTTTTTTTTGCAGCTACTTGTTTGATGCAGATGACAGAGTGTATATTGTATGCGTTCATAAAAAATTAAAAAATAAGTGTACATTACATGCACACTTTAATTTTGTTTTTTTTATTCAACCATTATGACACACTGAACCAATATGAACCAAATTCTCTATTCGAGTGGTCTAAGCTGCAGTTATTTTTATTTTTTTAGGCGCAATATGTTGTTGTTCTTTGTTTCATGCTACTGGTATCAATCAGAAACTATGCATACTATTTGTACTATGCGTTTTTTTCTTTGACTTTTTTTTTCTTGTATTTTTTCTGTTTTCTTAAATATTCAGAGTAAAAAGCTGAGAAGATGAGTAATATGGAAATAGTGAGGTAAAAATAGTTTTCATTACTATTAATATTCTAGTCAATAGAAAATATACCAAAGGAAAAAACTTTTTGGGAACAGTTTATTTTGTTTTTTGTTTTCTTTTGGCTGAAGATGTTCTAAATATAACTTTAAATTTTTGGCTGAAAATGTTCTATATTTGTACTTTAAAAAAATTTTAAAAAGTGAGAAAATGAAGGAAAAAGTGAAGTTTTAAAAAGTTATACATAAAAACTTTTGAGGCACTGCTGTGAATATCTTTTTTTTTTTCCTTAAAGTGCAACTTTTGTTCAAAAGCATAAATGACTTGCATATAAATCAAGGCCTGTAGTTGGATTTGAAGATACCGACCATATCTAGTTGATGTAGAACCCAACTTACATTTTCTTTTTCCTCTCTCCCACATGGAAATTTTAATTAGTGTATTTTTTTTTTTTTGATAAGTTATGTTTTGCGCGTCTAGCATTTTTTAGTGGGTCTCGTGCACTGTTTACGGGACTTGCAAGTACTCTTTTTTTTTTATTTTTTTTTTATTTTAGAAAAACAACTTTAAAACTGGGTCCTACGGTACTATTCACACATTTAAAAATTATTTTGCTATAGTGTTTTTAGTTATCAGTTTTCAGTAATAAGCGGTATCCAAACAGATCTTTAGTCTGCTTTGTCAGAGAATGCATGAGAATTCGAAGGAAGGTTTATTAGGCACTAAAAATTAATATCTCTGTTAATTATAATGTGTCTTATGGCCTGGATTATTAGATGCTGTCATATGTTTATTGGTCTTCATTGAAGAATGACCAGATTTGCAATTGTTCTATCTTAAAATGGCACCCATCACATAAGAAGCAGAGATATTTCACAATGAACATATAAATTATGAAATGCATATAAAATTTTTGTGGTAGAGTCAAAATTGAGTTTTGGAACCTAGCTATACAATATGCTTAGTGAAAATTTCATGTGCATACAATTGATCTGGTTATCAGTAATTTCGTTTTCGAGCACATTTTGCTATGATATAATGGTGTAAATTACTCGAAGATGTCTAGTCTCTGCAAAGTTTTGATTTTTACACGATAGGTTTCTTCAGTAGATGCATTGCTAGGGTATGGTTTTTCAGCTAAGTTGTTTGTGATATTGGGAACTTCACCTCCCCCTCCCCCTTTTTCAGGTGCTATCTTCACATTCAAGTCTCAGTCACAAGCCCAAGACCATTGGAACGGCCAAGTGCAAGTGCAAGTGCAAGTGCAAGTCTGGTTCCAAGCACAAATCATTTAGTGCTATCTACACTTTCAAGTCCCAGCCACAGCCCAATACCATTGGAAGGGCAAGTTCAAGTCCAAGTCCGGTTCCAAGGACAAATCTTTCAGGGATAAAGCGAAAAGAGCTGACCAACTGCCTTCAATACCTGCAACCTGAACAGCCCGGGCTATCTCATGGTAGTGTCATGCTTAAGGATCAGATAGATAACTTATTTTGCAAGATTTGCCGAGTGCAGTGCTCAGGTACCTTTAATCTCAAGCAACACTTTAAAGGAAGAAAACACAAGGTGAAGGTAGAAGAGTTGGAACTTAATAGGAAATATGGAGGAGAGAAAGCAAACCAGCTTCAATGTTGTGAATTGTGTAAAGTAACATGCATGATTAAAACTTTATTAAAGCTGCATTTACAAGGAAAAAAGCACAAGGAGAAACTACAACAATTGGAATCGTTACAACATGGAGAAGAAATCCCAAACCAACCAAAGTGGTGTGAATTGTGTAAAGTAACATGCATGAATGAAAATTTGCTGAAGCAGCATTTTCAAGGAAAAAAGCACAAGGACAAACTGCAAGAAGTGGAATCATTAAAACATAGAGAAGAAATCCGAACCCAACGGAAGTGGTCTGAATTGTGTAAAGTAACATGCATGAATGAAACTTTGCTGAAGCAGCATTTCCAATGAAAAAAGCACAAGGACAAACTGCAAGAAGTGGAATCATTAAAACATGGAGAAGAAATCCCAAACCAACCGAAGTGGTGTGAATTGTGTAAAGTAACATGCATGAATGAAACTTTGCTGAAGCAGCATTTTCAAGGAAAAAAGCACAAGCACAAACTGCAAGAAGTGGAATCATTAAAACATGGAGAAGAAATCCCAAACCAACCGAAGTGGTGTGAATTGTGTAAAGTAACATGCATGAATGAAACTTTGGATGGTAAGTTTGAAAAGTTGGCTAGCGGAGGGAGACTGAAGAAAAAGCTACATGTGTAGAAGCTCTAAATGTGCTTTCTAAGTATGTGAGTTATTTTCTTAAACTGGTATCATCGCAACAAAATATGATAGTATTTTGATTTTAGAGATGGACGCTGGAAAGGAGTTTGAAATGGGCAGTTGTTTGAAGGGGGGGGGGGGGGGGGAGAGAGAGAGAGAGAGAGAGAGAGAGAGTAGTTGGGAGTATTATTGATTAAATTACAAATTGTTTTGCAATCTAAAACTGTAGCAGTTTATGCTATCATAAGTGGAAATACTTTTCACTCAAAATTATTTGAGAATTCTTTTTATCAGTGATTGATATGTGCATCAGTACATGTATATATCTATAAGGCTATAAGCATTACTTAGTATGTGGTTCCTTTGTTTTATAGAGCAGACAGCTCTTTTTCTTAATTTCCTGGCAAAACGTCTTCCTGGAGCAGGTTGGAGTCTTATGTTTCATATATATGTGCTTTTGCAGAACCATGCTATGATGAGGATCTTTCTATTCCCAATTCTCCAAACATCTCTGGAGTGGAAAGGCAATCCAGTCTCAGCAATGTAAGTGGAGTTTCTGATCCTTTTTTATCAAGCACTGACAATTTAGTAAGAGAAGCTATATTTTACTGCATATGTAGGATGACTGTGATGGAGTTTGAAAAAAGACGGGAAAAACTTATAAATATGTTAATCTAACTATATATAATTGTCATGACGAGGGCTGAACCAGATCAATTTATGTCAAGACTGAAAGTCCATGTGATATATCTTGATGTATAAAATTGTGCAATTTTGTTATCTTTGGTATGTGCTGGAGGATTTTGTGATGTTATGCTAAGGATTAGGGGGAGAAGATAGACCATAGTTATTCTGGGTAGGATGCCTTCATTGCAACTCTTCTTTGTACAAAATATATATTTACAAACCATTCTACATTTTACTGTACTATGAATATCTGAGTTTTTTTTTTTAATTTTATTTATATATACATACACACAGACTTATATCATGACTTACATCAAACTCAACTCTGCTGCTGCACTTGACAGTTTTTATGTATTTGGGGTTTCCAGTCAGATCCATGTATATAAGGAGCCAACCTAAAATTGCTAATTTGATTTAGTTTATGAAATACTGCAAAATCCATCTTTTTGAGAAGGAAAAAGTTTGTCATATGTCATGATTCAATGTACTTGGCTGGCACAAATTAAGTTCTTAAACTTTTAGTGCTTGTTAGCAGTTACATAGTGTAGCTGTAATGTTTCCCCTAGAATTCAAGTGGTACTTTCAGTACTGGATATGGATGCCACAACTGAGTAAAAATTGTGGTTATTTTGATTGGATTCTGAACTATTCAACTCTTGCTTTCTAGAGATCCAAATTAATTATCTAATGGGAGAAATTCATTTACTAATTAAGGCTCATTTGCTGCTTTAGCACCATCACAACCTCCATCTTTTCTGACACTGTCACGACCACTGTGGTCACTGCCCTTACTTCCACGTCTGCCCTTACTTTTGTTGCAGTATCACCATCATTTTTTGCTAACCACCATTTTTTACTGTCAAGTAACTCGTAAACCCCTCTCTCTCCTACCCTTTAAAGAAATACTGAAAGGGAAAAATGCAATTGCTACCATATTAATACCACCCATTGGTCCTCCACTACTGCCTATGCAGACCACTCCTGTACCAGCAGCATGTGTACTTCCAACAGCATCACCTTCATATTCTTAACACATATTTCCCCAAGTTGAACCCCAACTTTTAAGAGATTCCACCTGGTGGTAAAAAAAAAAAAAAAATCTGGGCTGAGCAAGTCTTTTTCAATTCTTTGGTTTTGAACTGACCTGCAATTACTAGTGACAGTGCAACCTATATTTATTTAAACTGTGGATTTCTGAAAGCTCTGAACAACAGAGCTCACTCCTGCACTTTTGCTTTACTGCAGCAAATAATATTTCTATAGCATTCCTAGAAGCCCGATAAACTTATCCGTAAAGCCTTTGCATCAATTCTAGTAGGAATTGCATTCTTGGTGCCGTTTGCATAAGTGTCTTCCTTTATATTTCCTCCGTTCCAATTTGTTTATCCTCTTTCATTTTGGGATGTCCCAAAATATTATCCTGTTTCTAAAATTAAAAACCGTTAATTTATTAATGCTCCTATTATGTCCCTATTTTATTTCCAAAACCGTTTTTGATAAATTTATTTAAGGATAGTGTAAGGTAAGAATGTTGAATTCCACCCCATCTTATTGTTGTCCTACCGCGGAGCCAGGCGCGGTGCGGTTTTTGCCTTCGTCCCCGAGTGCAGGCAAGCAAGGAGGGTTTCATAGTCTCAGCCCCAAGCTTGGAATCCCACATCGGTTAGAAGAGCGCCCCACTCATGCTTTATATGCCTCTGGGACTTGCATGAGTGTACCACTATTGGATTTTTGAAACAGGACAAATAAATTGGGACGGAGGAAATAATACTTTTGGTGACTTGTGTAATTTTCCCTTTACCATACCTTTTCAGGGATATGAGCCGTATAATTCCAAGTTGAGTTCACAGGATTTATATATGGAAGAGGCAAACAGTAGCAGGATGCATGGGTCTCATTACCAGGATAAGATATCTCAGTTAAAACAGAAGTCAACTGTTCTCAACCATGTCAAACCTTTCCCTAAGCAGAACTCTTCCTTGGATCTCTATGAAGATTCTGCTGGAGAAACCTCTCTTTATAATAGCAAGAGGAATCAAAGAATGAGCTCTAAGCATGGTGTTGAAGGGATGAGGATTGATTCTGTCACTAACCATCGTGGTCACTATGATGGGAAAATTGAAAGTGAGATGCATGATTATGCTAATGTCAGCCCCAATGTCATCCAAAGGAGTGAATACTTCAAATTTAAGCCTCCAAATTTGATACATGACCGCTTTGAGTTGCTTGACACAGAAGAGAGGGGGCTATCTACAAGGATGAAAAAGGTTGAATTTTTGGTTTAGACCTTTCTATGATTTGCTATATTATTAAACACCTCTCATTTTAATTGAAAGTGCTTTGCTTGAGATTCTGGTATTTATGTGCATATGTGCAGGAGGAGAAAGTTAATCGAAAATGGAAGGGTATAAAAGAACATGGCAACCAAGTTAAATTAAAGATGCATTCAACAAATGAAATTAAAGTGAGTTTGAGCTTTGGCCAATTTTTATATGACATTGTGATACTTATTTGTAAACACACATAATAGAAAAAAAAAAATATATATATATATATATATACACACACACACACATGCGCGCGCGTAAGTATATGCATGCATGTGTACGTGCAATTTTTGCATTTCTGTTGATGCTCCGTTTTATATTGAAGGTTCCAAAACGAGTCAGACATGATCTTCTGCAGCAAGACTATGTGACAAAAGCACCGTTCACTTAAATGCAAACACAGAAATTTGAGCAAAGGGTCGGTATTAAATCTTCTTGTGGTTGTTATCTCTTCCATTTCACGAGCATGCATGTGTCTTCACCTGTTTATGTGTTTGCTTGTGCATCACTGCCCCTTTCATTTTCCCTGATATGACTTGAACAAGACCTATTCCAAACCAATCCCTTTCTTTCTGAGCCAAAGCCTAAGTGGCATATGCAGGAGTGGACTGAATTCAAGATTGGGTGGACAAAGTGATAATTAGAATACAAAGTAACCAAACTTAAGGGGGGCAAAAAGGGAATAAGCACACTTATTTAAAAAAAGGAGGGGAGGGGGGGGGTGGGGGAGGACTGCATTCTGGAAAATTTAACTGAAATATAACAGTAGAAATTGAAATTTTAGGAAGTGTGGGGGCCATATTGTTTCTATCCCTCAATGGGGAGAGGTTGATTGTGGAATCTAAATCTACTGTTGAAGTATTTATTATTATTATTATTTACCTATCAAAAAATCTACTGTTGAAGTATCTCAAAAAAGTATAATAATTAACCTGATTTTGGTGAAGCTCTAAATGTCCAAACTCTAGTCCTTTAATTAATAAATTCCGACACTAGGCAATAGGAGTATAAAAATCCAATATGATAGCTATTGTAACATTTGACATAAATACTCGAGTAATGTTGGAGATACAAATTTTTTTACAAAAAATTTTACAAGCTGCTGATGTGGTGAGTGATTATTGGTAAATGAATAAGTGATGTTAATAATGGCTCTAGATGAAAACCAATAAGAAGTTGACCACATCAACAGTTTGTAAAAATGTTGTAAAATAGTTTGTGACTGTAACATTACTCTAAACACTCTACTCATTCCTCACTGGCTCTGACATTTTCTTACATTTTTAGAGGCATCTCCTGGTATTATTGCATATCATGCTTATTTGTTTCAGTGAGAGTGGAATGATGAAAATGTATGTTGTTGGTGGCTTGGCGTCTTAAGGGGAAGGTGTAACTATGATTAGGATTACGACTTGCCATTTAATGGGAGTTTTTCCATTACAAAATGACTGAGAATTTAGAAATGAACAGCTATGGAAATTCTAGTAAACTGACCTTCCAATCATAAATTATTTGCATTTTTTCTTCAATTGCTTTTCTTTCTATTTGTTTTGGTTGAATTTTTCTGTTGTCCTTTTGGAGGACGAAGAGCTCACTGTATCACCTTTCTATGCTGTATACCTATCTCCCCCACCCCAAAAAAAAAAAAAAAAAAAAAAAAATCCATTTCCTGTATAGATGTTAACTTATCATCACCATTTTTTGTGTCACATTTACTTCTTTTTCTTTTCTTCTTTGGGGCTCTACACAGCTAATTATTATTTTGACTGCATTATATATCGTCCAGATCTGTCATGGAGATGCCATCTAGCTTCAGTGAGAATGAAACTGCAGAAAACAGCTCTTCCCAGGAATTAGGTGCCAGTAGTTGATTGATGGTAGAAAGCTTTAGGTTCCTCAAAGCTATGGCCATGTACACTTCAATGGAGAATCACTTTTTTGGTAGTAACAAGGGAAGCATCGTTTAGCATTATAACTATCAGCAGCAAACTTTTCAGTCAATAGTGGCTACCAATTGTTTTAGCAGTTGCAGGGTCACTGTTTATAAGTGTAGAAAGAACTCCTATTTATTTTTTTTATTAATTTGACTGTTTCAGAGAGAAAATGTTGCAGATAAAAGTTTGTTTGTAAGATTCTTCTGCTTGGATCCACCAACCGTTCAGGGACTATCGAAATCAAAGCTCACAAAAACAACGCTGCCCATTCGTTGTATGATGGTGGTGCTTTCTGCCCCTGGATTTGGCTTGCTTTGATATATTAATCAATATTATATAATAAAACAAGCTATGTTTCTTTTATAGCAGAGCAGACTCAGCAGAGTAATAGTCTATTGCAACTGCTAGCCATTGCATAAGTAATTCTACTAATAAACTGCACTAATTGAATCCACCAACTTATCTTCAAAACACACTGTTTCACTAATAGTATATTACAGTGCTAGGACCATGACTTGTTGTACAGAGGCTTTTGACAATACAACCTGTCATGTGTGATCCTGAGAGAAAACAACACTTAGTTGAGCTGGATGCTGTTTTGCACGAGAGCTTGCTTAACAAGCGTAAACCTTTCAAACTAGGCTCTGCCGCGGGCCTGTTTAGGGTCATAGATTAATTTTGTAATTTGTAGACATGGTGAGGGAATTGAGGATCAACATAAGTTGGAGGTTATGCAATGTAAACATCTTCTCAAACCAATCCATTTAGGAAAGCATTAATAACATACAACTGTTTGATAGGCCAATGAATTAAACTGCCAAGGTAGAAGTAGTCGAATTGTTGGGGGTTTAACAATTGGATTGATTGTGTCTTCAAAGTCTATGCCTTGTTCACAGAATCCCTTCGCTATCAAACTGGCTTTGTACCTAGCTATGGATCCATCACTATTATGTTTAAGCTTATAGACCCATTTTTATACCACAATATTTTCTATCGACTAGTGAAAGTACAAGAGTTCATGTATGTTGCCTTTGTAAAGCTGAGTAATCATCTGACATGGCTTGGCACCATTGTGGATACTGAAAATGAAATCTTAAATGAAAGTAGTTCCATTAAAGTGTAATCAATGTGAGATATAAGGCATTGCTTTGGCTTAAATATACCACTCTTAGACCTACTTGGCATGGCATGAATGTTAGTGGCTGAAGGAATCTGAGAAAGAATAGGAGGGAAGGATTTGGTGTAGGAGAGTGTTGTGGCTAAGTTTGAGGTATTGGAGTAGAGATTGATTGAGTAGTAGAAGGAGAAGTTGAAATGAGCTGTGGATTAGAAGTAAAAAGTGAAGAGGGAGAAGAACTTAAGACTGAAGGTAAAGAGAAAGAATGAAGGTATTGGAGTAGGGATTGATTGAGTAGTACGGCTTAATGTGACGATGGTTCCCTTATTTTTTTACTCATATTTGACAGTTCCATCTTCATATTGGGCAATACCAACAACACATGTGATTGTACTTTTGTCACATTCAATAGTTCCCTTATTTTTTTCTCACATTGAATGGGTCCTTTATCACATTAAGTAATATCAACATCACACATGACAATACTTTTGCCACGTTCGGTTGTACTCGTATTTTTTTTTTTTCTGACATTTGATGGTATCATTTTTAAACTGTGCAGCACTAAAATCACATGTGACTATACTTCTGTCATGTTTGGTAGTTCAATTTTTCTTTTCTCGCAAATGATGGTTCTATTGTCACATTAGGCAGTACCAACATCACATTTGATTGTACTTTTCTCACATTTGGTTGTATTTTATTTTATTTCCTTATATTTAACGGTGCCATCCTCACATTGTGCAGTACTAAAATAACCACAAAACCTTAAATATGACCAAAATACCCTTAGAAAAGAAAATGACCGTAATGGGCCATATACGTAGAGAATATCTATAAATACCCTTAGAAACTTGATAAATACCAAGATACCCTTAGTTAGGGGTGTGCATAGGTTGAGTTGAGAAATTTTTTCAACCCAACCCACTATGGTGGGTTAAAAAAATTCCAATCCAACCCAACTCAACCCACCATAAGGGTTCAACCCAATCCAACCCAACCCAACTCATGTGGATTCGATTGGGTCGATTGGACCTATAGGTTGGACAATTTTTTTTTTTTTCATTATTATTAAATTGAGCATTAGAACAACACCACTACAAATAAGAGCAAATTTATAACCAAATAACCATGAGCATAACGCAAAACAAACACAAACTATAAAAGAAAAACTTAGGGTTTGGGTTTTTTATTTAGGAAGAGGGGAAAAAAAAATAAATATCAAAATTATATAATATATATTTTTTAAATTTAAAAATATATTAAATATTGGTGAGTCGGGTCGAGTGAGGCAGGTTTGTAAATCTTATGACCCAAACCTAACCTGACTCATTGTTAAAAAAAAAAAAATCACGGCCCAACCCAACCCACCATCTCCTAAAAATTGACCTAACTCGGTGGGTTGGGTTGAGTCGGGTCGGTTTTAGCGGGTTCACTACACACTCCTACCCTTAATACCTAAAAAATGACCGAAACGACCTCGAAAACCTTAGAAAGGACCATAATTCCCTCAAAACCTAAAAAATGACCAACCACCCCCCTCTAAAAAAAAAAAAAAAAAAAAAAAAAAAAAAAAACCATTAGAACCTATAAAATGACCAAAGTAGCATTAGACCCAAAAAAAAAAAATGACTGTAATGCCCTTGAAAGCTAAGAATGACTAAAATACTCCTGAAAAGCTAATTGCATCAACCGTGCCATACACAGGTTGAGCCAATTGCATCAACCGTGCCATACATGATTGCAAGGTTTCATCTTAATATATCACTCATAATATTTGAGCTTATACTTGTCTTGTACCTTGTCTTATGTGCCACTTGGTGAACAATCCTTACAGTGGTAACCATGAGCGTGACTGGCCAGGGACTGGATCATTCTATGGGAATATGGACTCTGGGGGGGAATGTGGCGTGTTGGCGGAGACTATGTTTTATGTCCCTGCTGAGAACAGAGCCAAATTCTGGTACAGGAATATCATTTCAAACTTGTTTTGCTTTCCATTCACCTATATGTCTGTGTTTTTATATGAAAAAGTAGATTGCTAAGTGATTGGCATTCACCTATAGCTGTGTATTTATATGTTTTATTAATATTGTACCAGTACAATCTCCCCATATGTGGCCTACAATAGGACTTAATTTCTAGATGTGCAAGAAACTGGTGTAAACAATATTATTTTCATTTTCCAGGTACTCCACCGATTATGGCATGTTCCACTTCTGCATAGCTGACACTGAACATGACTGGAGGGAAGGAACCGAGCAATACAAGTTCATTGAGCATTGCTTGGCATCAGTCGATAGGCAAAAGCAACCATGGCTAATTTTTCTTGCACATCGAGTACTTGGTTATTCATCTGGTATCAGTTATGCAGTTGAAGGATCATTCGAGGAACCAATGGGGAGGGAGAGCCTGCAAAACTATCAAAATTGGTGATTTTCTTGGAACTGAAGAAGTACTTGTGGTGAGGACTTTTGCTTTAGAATACACCAGTTTTAGAAAGGATGGTTATATCTGGGTCTAAAGAATCTTAGGGCAAGGTCAAAAGAAAAAGGCAGTTAATGATCATCTACTAACACTTTCGAAAGGGTCACTGAATGATCACTGGGTATCAGTGAGACTTCTGGAAGTGAGGACTATTGTCTTAAACATATGCGTAGAAATCAGTATGAAGAAAGTCTATTCAGATGTGGAGATGATAGGTAAAAGACTTGATAGAAGCCTTCATCAGATGTGAATTTTCTTGCTATTTGTTAATATTTAATTTAATAAGGTTTTTTTTTTTTTTTTTTTTTTTTGTTTCTTTATATCTTCATTTGACTTTTATGGCGCTTACATGTTATTCTAGTTGATTAGGAGTTTAAAGATAACGTTTTGAGATCTGATGTAGTTCTTTTATGGCGCTTACTGATTATTCCATTTTCTTTTTAATACATTATCAGCTATTGGCAATTATGAGATTGATTTTTACCTCTCTAGAGTGGAGCTTGATAATTTTTTTTTTTTTGGTTCCAACTTTGGCATGTAACAATTTACAGCTAGAATACAAACACAAACAAAGATTGTTCATGAAAAGAGTTTCCTGGACACAAACATAAGTCCAGACTTCATTATGGTTGGTACGTAAGAACCTTTAGACGACGGTGGCTTTGACACGGAGAAGCTTCATTGTTTCTTTAGGACATAACTCTTGCATATAATATTCAAGCTTTACAACTAAGGCTTTATATATATATATATATGCTTATATTGCAGTATAAATATTAAGTATAATAATTCCTCTAGTGTTATATACAAAATGGATTAAATTTAATAATGTGATTATATTCGCTTAATAATGTGATTATACAAAGTTTCACCATTGATTGACTAATACAGTTTTACTGTTTTGAGTAACACAATTTCAAGGGAACAAATGAAATGCAACCACTATCATACCTTGCAAAGTACAAGGTATTAACCATGCTGTTGACCAAACTCAGTAAACCAACCAACTCCAAGGAATCACAGTGTTGGTACAAGCGCAAAGCGCCAAAGCTCCAGCACTTATAGCCTCTAAAGTTAGGTGTATTTAAAGAAGCACACTTTAGGCATGCTTTTTTTGTACTTCTTTATTTTTCCAAAAAATAAACCAAAACTTAATTGTAGCCATAGTATCTTAACACTATTGATATAAATCATTAATTTGGTATATAAAATTCAATGTTAAGGTGTGCTACTATATAAGACCAAGTTGGGACCGCAATCACTCCAGTCCACCATTCATCTTATATTAGCTAATTCTTATAAATTTATAATTATTAAGTGATTAAATATATAACTAAGATATGCAATTAGTCATTGCTCATTATAGTTACCTAAGATTTAAGAAAGGATATTGCCAAAAGTAGTCATTTAGCTTATCCAAAAAATAAAAATGACTTAACTTGCATTATTTGTGGTAAAATTGCAAAATGATGGGCTTCTATAACTTTCATATGAATTAAAAAAATTATTTTATATCCATTTACATGATTATTTGATCTCTTAATTGTTGTATTTTCCATTAATAATTATTTTCAAATTTATCAAACCATTTTTTTTTTTAAACATGTGCTTCACATCAATCTGGTGCACACTTGTACTGTGCCTAGGCTCCAACAGGCATTTCCACTTAATTGTTCCCTGCACTTTACCAACATGAAGGAGTTAATAATAAATTTCAAGTTGTAAGAGTTCAAGCCATTGAATTTTACTTAAATGTCAATTACATTTTTGCATTCACCCAAAAACAGTATCGAGCATAAAAAATTACAACATGCTTATCAATACAATAAACAAACAAATAGAAGGGAGCACATGTTAGCTTGTCTAAGTAGATTGCCCTATGTTACCACAGTTAATATCTTCAACTGATCGTGTCTCAATCCCAACATAAAACAAGGCTATTACTAAAATGTCAGCAATTCATCCATTTCATAACATATCAGACCAAAATCTTGACCCGCCCATCATGTTTAACTCTTCTCTCTCAATTCATCTCTAAAAACTTGAGCACAAATGCAAGTAGTTTTTATACTCGTATATACAGAACCAAAGTTGCATTTATAATTTAGCAACCGTACGAAGTAGAAGAAGTTAAGTCATCTGGTGGGTCCAAAAGAGTACATGTGAACAAAACATGCCAGCTGCCTGTGTAGCATCATTTGTAGCATTCTTCATCCATAAAGATATTTTTTCCTGCCTAGCTCTGACATTGACAACTGCTCCACAAATTACATCTCCATGATCAAATTGTTATCCAATCATAGCTAGCAACTAATTCCAGCACATTCAGAAAATTAGATACCACATAAAAGTGTTGATTCAAAGTTTAAATCACTAGGGTGGTCTGAAATATACTATATACAGCCAACAGGTATCAGATTTCCCACCAAGATCCTAACACTAATCTGCAGAAAATACAACCAAATCACTTACACTTATTACTCAAGACACAATCTTTAATAAAATATACCTGAAATTCCAAGACTCACTGATATAAGGACCAGTACCAAGAAAGTGAGCATAACTGGGAAATTAATATGGGGAACATGAAGAGAAAAGGTCTAATTAATAGCAATACTATATTCGAAATTTTACTTGGGGACCTAAATAGTTGGAAGAATACTCATTTGTTCACTTCTATTTGATAGCTATTGTCATTTAGCATTCTTTTTTATTTTTATTTTATTTTTATTTTTATTTTTTATTTAAGTCATAAACATTTTATTAGAAAGAAAGTAGAGAAACCCTCTAATTTCTAAAGATTTGTTTTGGTAGAAATTACATACACACCCAGAAGGGAAGTGGCAATAATCTAAAGAATTGCAGGCTAAAATGTAAATAATTTACCAAGTCTATAAAAGAGAAGGGACTGCAACTTTGCCAATACCAGTAGTCCACTCATAAAAAGACGACAATCATAAATACTTTAGTTGAAGAGTAAACATTAAACCACTCAACGCAATTAAATATGTGATTATTTAGCATTCAATTTAAATTCTTTTAACAACTAATGAGTCTCTGTAATTGAGACTGAAAGGTGTTGGACTCATTTAATGTCGTAGTTTTCATATATGATATATCTAATAAGAGAGGATACTAACATTATGCCAACCATATAGCAAAAATAATTTCAAAAAGGTATACAACAGAAGTTTGAACACTTTCATTTCATTTTTTTTTATTATAAAAAATCAAAATCCTCATTGCAAGTAAGAATTCAATGGAATTTTTATATTCTCTACCAGAAAAATATTTCTCTCTTTCTTCCTCCTCCCAACTATCTCCCCAACAAAAGATAGACAAAAAACCTGGTTGCCCCTCCCCCTCAATAGGTAAAGCTAAACTGTAAGGGAGAAGTATCTCTGGATATTTGAAAAGGAAAAAAAAACATATATAAGGCTTAGAAAAATATACGAATCCAGGAAGTTTAAGTTGCAAATAACATAGATGCCAATGAGCTTTAGCTCCAACTCAACTTTAACAACTCAGCAAAGAAAAAAAATTATAGAATAAAAAAAATGTGAAGGACTGAACTGTTGACACAGAAGTAATATACAGAATCGTTTGACAAACTCCATAAATTAGCAAAGCAACTATCAACTAAGGCTTCCTAAGTCATATTCAGCTGCCATGGGAGTAAACCCAAGCAACAAAACCAACAAACAAACTAAAAACTGAAGATCGAAAAAAAATTGTGATGAAAATAAAAAAAAAATTATAGAATATCTAATTTGCAGTTGTTACAAAACATTGCAATGACTGGCAATTGGAAGTGCCACAGAAAAATTAGTATTTGAAAGAAATGAACAAGATAAAAATAAAAGATAACATCATTGCTAACATAGAGAAGACAATCAAAAGGTTGGAAGAGGAGAACAGTGCAGCAAAAAGATCTATAATTCCAAATACATATATATCAGCCCACTCATATATATAACATTATGTTAGGCTTCCCTAACTATCTGTCAGCCCACTCATCCATCAGGATATTGAAATATAATAGGCTCATCAGTGAATCAACTTACTCTGATTCTCAATCTTGGCAAACTTGACCAAACATGAGATTCCTAGAATGGATCCCCTATCTTTTGTGTACTCCAAGAATTAACAGAAGCATATTACTACAACTGTGAGTGCTCCCCACTATATCTGTCATCCGCTCACCTAGGAAACCCCATTTTCATCCCAATAATATGCCTCCAAAGATCTTTCCTCCCCAAATATTACGATCATTTGCCAGCGAAGCTTGGTTATAGGTACTTAGCTTCCTTATTCTAAACACTTCAACTTAGAAGGACAACAAGCAAGTTCCCAATCCACCAACTGAAATTTGAACTTCTCATCTATAGCACCACTTAAGTCCACTGTAATTTTTCCAACTATTTATCCACATGCAAAGAACTTGTAAAAAGACCAGAGAAAGGAAAAAAGTAGATAAATTGGATATCTGACAGGGGCATGACTTTCTATCTCTTTTTCTTCCTTCCATGTAAAGAACTGACTTCTATCAGTCACTAAATTTCAATTTAGCTATTTTTGAGTAGCTACAGTACCAACTGACAATATTCTTGAACAACCTACATAAATGACTCTTTGAAAATTCAAGCTACAGTACCATGTTAAAGAATGCCATGGATAGGTAGAACTTAGCTGAGAGAGGACTTATGGGGACATAATGCTATAACAATCTCTTAACCTTTTTATTTTAATTTAATTAAAATAGCAGTAGTTGTATTAAGGAACAAGACTACTAGTTCTTGTTGTACAAATGTTTGAAGAAGTCAGAGCCTTCCTCTAGCCAGACATGAAACTCATTTACTCTACCAGCCCAGTCTGCCAACTGAGTTGCCACTCTATTACATTTTGTTACAAGCATAGTTGACAGACCCTCCCATTACAGCAAATTTTATTTTGTATTATTATGTTTTTTTATATTATTTATTTGGTGGTGGTGGTCCTGGTGGGGGAGAATTATGGTAAAGCAATCATGGGTATTGAAATTTTGTTTCTCACACACACACACACACATATGCAAAGCTGATAAACTCAACGTAGTTACAGTCCTTATCCCCACGACCAATGCACCCACAATAATAACAAAATAATGGCAATCTCTCATATTTCAATCTCACCCACACTAATGGTAAATCTTTGATACATACTAACTCAACACACTAGCGTTAATGGCTTTATCAGATCTAATAAGACTCGAATGTGTAGGCATTTGCCTTACCCAATACTATCTTTTTGTATATCAACCTTGATTAGCGTCTCTAAGGAGGAAATTCCAAATCAACTTTCGAAACAAAGTTAACAAACAACACCCAAATCTCCTATCAAAATAATAAAAATAAAAACCCAAATCAATTAATAGCATTAGGGATTACTAACAATGAATTAAGCTAAAGACAAATCATGCGTTGATAGTCAAAGAAACTTTAATAATCTGTATATTAGTAGTAAAATCAACTTCGTCTGAGAGAAAGAGAAAGACAAACCTATTTCAAATATCGTCGCCGGGCAGAGAACGGCCGATGCTATTTCTTCTTTGGGTTTTGTTTAGCTGCCCTGGGCTCTTGTGGTTGATTAGTAAGAGAAGAAGCTAAGACAGAAGAAGCCGAATACTGGGTTCTTTAGATAAACCGAATCGGAAGCGTGATAAAGAGAAAGAAGCGTGACAGAGAATTTTGTTTCTGAGAAGAAGCGCACGGTGAATACTGGGTTCTTTTAGTTTATTTACTTATATATATAACTTGTTTGACCGGTGGCCAGTATTCACTCTAAATTACACCAATTTGAATGAATGGTCCGGATCAAGTTATTTTTAAATTAATAGTTTAGATTTAAGTGGGTATCATACCCCAAAAAAGAAAAGAAAAAAAGAGGAGGGTAAGGTAGAATGACCATTAACATCAATTTTGTTTATAGTAGGTACTTAATTTTACGTTTGTTTACTGTTCAATTTCTTCATTTAATTAACTATAAATTGATTTTTTTTTTCAATTTTAAGTTTGTTTGTTTGCAATTCAATCATATTTCTTTTTCTTTTTTAAAATTTGTTTGTTTGTAATTCAATCATGTTTTTGTCAATCTCATGCAATCATTAACTTCTGCAATGATTTTCTCATGTTAAGCCTACAATTCATATCTCTCATTATCCTTAAATCTATATTTATAAAACGATATTTTACCATCTCGGATTTATGTGATAGAATTGCCAAAGAGCTTTGAAATTTCATCTTTTTTATTGGGGGTTTATTTGTGTTTTATGCCTTGGCGTTGTGATTTAATTTTTGGACTTGTTTTGTTATTGAAGATGTACTAGAACATTTAATTTTTAATTTTTGTTATTGAGGAAGCAACCACACTACTTACAATAAAAAAAATTTCTAACTTTCAAAAAAAATTTAATTTGACTAATGTTCTAATAAATATATTTCTAATTGTACTAATTTTTCCAAAATGAAACAATTAACAATCAAGTTACAAGTAACAGATATAATGAATGATGATAATGGAATACTAGTCTCATCACATGTGCTTAATGCATTCAATGAGCCTTGTTTATTATTTATTTTTTATTTAGTGTCATAATTTTTCATTCATCCAAATTTAAGGTTTACACATTTTCCCACTAATTTTACCTATTTAATTAGAACCACTAATACAACTAGGAATGTCATGAGACCAGTGGCGGAGCCAGGATTTCAGTTTAGGGGGGGCAAGATTGAAAAATAATACTAAAAACAAAATTAATCTAAAAATATTAATTGATTGATAATAATAACAAAATAAATAGACAATTGTAACTACAAGTATATCTCATATTATTAAAACAAAGAAACAAAAATAATCAATCATAGTTACTAACAACCAAAGTGAGAAATTAATTTAAATACATAAAATTTAGACATAATTTGATTGCTTAAAATAAATAAAATAAATAAATCAATCTACAAAAGTTAACTATAAAACCTACTAATTGAATTGTGATTCAAACACAATATTTTCACAATAAATTTTATAATTGTTAAAAAAGTGGACAATGAGTTGTGAAGGAAATAAAGTGATGGCTCCATCAATGTAAGTTGCTCACCCTTCATAGTTAACCATTTTCACAATTGTGAAATTTATTGTGAAAAATGTTATGTTTATAGTATTAGAATTATAATAAGAAAAGAAAAGAAAAGAAAAATTAGAATAGGAAAGAAAAGTACTGTAAGCAGTATAATAGATGGGACAAGATCAAAACTACTTGAAATAAATACTATTTAAGAATAGTAAAATAGGTGAAAGAGTGATTGTGTGAAGGAATTGAGAAGCTTTTTTTTTCCATTCTTTCTTTCCGGTGTCAAGGCTGTTTCATAATAGTGGGAGTGCTTTTTCTATTTATTCCACTTACAGGGGGCAAACTAGTTAAATGCACATCACATAGTAGGTATCAAGGCATTTTTTAAAGGAGTCAGGGGGGGCAATTGCCCCCTCTCGCCCCCCCTTGGCTCCGCCACTGCATGAGACAAACCTATTTTCTCATGGATTAAGTATAAACTTAACCATGTGGGATATTAGGATCATAACACATATGATTTCAATTTTTGGTGTTCGTTTTTTGGAGTTAATAACACTACTAGTTGTATTAGTGGAAAAACGTGTAAATCTTAAATTTGGATGAATAAAAAATTATGATACTAAAATGAAAAAAATAAAAAAAAGCTTCATCCACACGCACAAAGCACATATGATGAGGTTAGTATCCGTAAAGAGAGGAGAAAAAAACGGCCAAAGTGAGCAATAAAAAGGATATGTTCTTTACGCATCATTCATCAGCAGATTCAGCACCATCATTTTCATCTGACAGCTAACTCCTAGTAAGCGATTAACTTACAAAGGGATTACCAAATAGAAATCCCTGTAGAAAGCAAAATCATTAATATTTGAGCTCAGTAAGTGAGTTCCTAAACAAATATTGCTTTATATATAAAAACATTTGGACAGATAAATCCACAAAGCCATCCCATCACCATGTCTAAACTAAAAAACAATACCAATTACAATAACAATATAATTAAGAAGGTCCTCTTAGAATCTTGTATCCAGATCTTCTGCTTTTCTTCTATAAAAAAAAAATGGGGTTCCTCCTTTACAATCCCAAAACAGATTACCTGTTCTCTCAGCAATTCCTGCAAGTCTAGCATCTCTTGCTTTCTCCTAGTTTGCTGTATCCTTGACTCTAATAGTGCAATTTCTTTGATGCAACTAGAAGTAATTGGAGCAATACCGATATTCTAGGTTGCTATTCCATTTCCCTTAACAACACCACCTTAGCTCTTTCTTCTTACTCAGTTTTCCCATTGCCAGACCCGGACCCACTTCTCCGAGCCCTTTCTTTTCACATTTTTAATCAATTCACCGAATCATCATCACCATCCTTACCCTCAATCTGTGAAGTTCAACATGTAAGGTTGAATTTATTCAATCATTTTGTTGGTTTTATTCCGTGCCAAATTTGCATGTAATTCAGCATTTAGAAACTCTGTATTTAGGTGAGAATTATGTAAGAGTAATGTGTGAGAGAGTGTGAAGAAAAGCTCAAGAGTGTGCACTCAAGAAAAGCCTCGTGACTGGATCTCGCGACTGGCGAGTTGTCAAAGGTGGCACACATGTGAAGCATGCAGGGGAGCTGAAGGGTCACGCCAGCTGTTGCACTATAGGACAAAACTTCCAGTTTGGCCAAATAGTTAGCTCGCGACTCAAACTTATGACTCGTTCCAGTCGCGAGCTCGAGTCGCCAGAACACCCTGTTTGGTTGTAAGCTCTTCGCATTTCATACACACCCTACTATAAATACCCTTATACCCATGAAATGTTAAGAGCTTCCAGAGAGAATTTTGAGAGAGAAACCCTAGAGAAAAACAAGATTGATTCATCCACAATCTTCATCCTTTGATTCTCCAAATTCCTCTACTCTTACCCTCCTCATTGATACATCCTTTGGAGGTACATTAGCCAAATCCTTATCTTACCATACCCATATCTATGAGGAGGCATTTTGGTACTTGGGAAGCAGTTAGGAAGAGACCAATTCATTTTGGTTGATGCAATGGGTGATTGTGGGATCCGGTAAGCTAGAGAAGACAAGGTTCGGTGTAACCCTGTTGGAGCAAGAAGCTTGGAGGGGTTTGGTGCACTGGGTAGATTAGGCTTGGAGGGTCTTCTACTATTCATGTATCCCAGCTTTATTCTCTAGTGGATTATTGACTGCTTGGAGGGCGGCGGAGAGGTTTTTTGCTAAGAATTTCGGTTTCCTCTTCGATAACACATCGCTGTGTTGTCTTTGTATTTACATCTCTCTTCCCTTATTCTTTGTCTTTTAATTACTACTGTGGTTGTGATTAATTTTGGTTTAGATTGTTTTACCAATTCTGTTTTAGCTTATTTTCATATTCCGCACATATATTGTTTGATTATAAGCTTGTGTTGATAATTTGTAAATTGGGGGTCTAAATGTTTATTGGTGTTTTACACACCATTTTAACTTTCAATTGGTATAAGAGCGGGTGCACTTGCTGTGGTTTAATTACCTAAGTGCGATCCTTGACCCTTGTTGAGATGGATCGGTCTCAATCTCTCAATGCTCCACCATATTTTGATGGAAGCAATTATGCACTTTGGAAAGTCCGCATGAGGGCATTCCTATGTTCAATCGATGAGACTGTTTGGGACGCTATAGATATAGGGTGGACTAGGCCGGAGGCTGTCAAATCCACATGGGATAAGGCAGCTCTTGCGGTAGCTAATGCAAATAGCAAGGCACTAAATGCAATTTTCTGTGGTGTTTCTCTAGATGAGTTTCATAAGATTTCTCACGTCACAATTGCCAAAGAGGCGTGGCAAATATTGGAGACAACCTATGAAGGCACTAAAAAGGTCAAAGACACCAAGTTGTAGATGCTAACCACTCGATTCGAGAAGTTGAAAATGAGTGACGACGAGTCATTTGATTCGTTTTATGGCAAGCTGAATGAGGTGGTTATTGGCAAGTTCAACTTGGGTGAGAAGACGGAGGACTCAAAGATAGTAAGGAAAATCCTTCGATCATTGCCGGAGAGCTTCCATGCCAAAGTTACTGCAGTTGAAGAAAGCAAGGACTTAGATGATATCAAAGTTCAAGAACTAATTGGCTCACTTCAAACATATGAGTTATCATTGCCATCACAAAGAAAGAGCAAATCTCTTACTCTTAAGACGATTAATGAGTGGATAGAAGCTCACAACTCATCGGATGAGGATGTGGTCGAGAAAGATGTAGCATATCTTGTGAAGAATTTTCGAAAATTCGTGAAGTTCAAGAACAATGGAAAATTTGCTGAGAAGGGAAAATTCCCAAGTTTCAGAAAAGAGAAAAAGGACTTCAAGAGGAAAGATGGGAAGGAGTCTCAATCCTCTCAATGAATCACATGTTTCGAATGTAATAAACATGGACACAAAAAGAAAGAGTGTTCCAATTACTTGAAAGGGAAGGGCAAAGTGTATGCCATGACTCTTAGTGATTCAGACTCTTCCAATTTTGATTCGGACGAAATCTGTGATAGAGAAGGGAACTACTCCGCTTTTATGACCACTGCTCATGTTGAATTGTCGGATGATTGGAGTTTGCTTGTAGAAGAGCTTGGGGAACACACTGACGAGGAATCAATGGGAGTAGCAGAAGAATCTGATGTTGAGAATGATGAAAGAATAGTGGGATTGCAAGAAACCTACAATTCCCTCCTTGAGAAGTTAGGAGAATATGCAAGAGTGCTTAAGGCAACCATTAGAAAGATGAAAAGGGCAGAGCAAGATTATAGAAGTCTTCTAGTGCAATACAAGGAGACCAAATGTGAAATGGAGATGCTGAACGAAAAGTTAACCGAAACTTATACAAAGATCAAATTCCTTGAGCTTGAGGTGATTCAAGCAAATGCTAAAGTAGAGCGAGTTTCCTCCAAGAAGCTTGATGAAATACTTGCTCATCAAAAACCTTTCTCCGACAGAAGCGAATTAGGATACACCAGAGAGAACAGTTTGGCTACTAATATATCCAAGGAAATGAAGTTTGTGAAAGGCAAGGAACCAATGGTAGCAACCACTACTTCTGAGAAAGTGAAGGTGGAGAAGAAGAGGAATGTGACTGACCAACGAGTGTTGATAAAGCCTCGTAACCAATTAGTGGTCAAACCTGAAACTAAAGGGAAATCACTTCCAAAATCACAAAGAGGCCGAGAACAAAACATTTTTGCCATCATTGTGGACTTCAAGGACACACCAGACCAAATTGTCATAAGCTTGGAGCATTGAAGAATGCAAGTGCTCAAAGATTAGTAGGACCAAGAAATGACAAAAGGAATTGGACTGCTAAGCTATCAAAAGGTCAAGAAGGTGATTCTGGAGTGATGGACGTGATGAAGATGATTGATGCCTTCACCACCTGTTTAGCAAGCTTCACTAGAAAGTTTGAAAACCACAACACTCGTACCCAATCCTTTAGGGATATCACCCCAAACGCACGTGTTGTGTGAGTGAAGAAAGGTACACATGTATAAGCATTACAACATGTCCATGCATTAATACTTCTTATGTTTTGTGACATTGATTGGTTGTGTGTTTTGTGTTATCTCTCCAGCAAGTGTTAAAAATTTTTGTTTGCTTGTTTGTTATTTGTTTTTGAATGTTTTTACATTTATTGGTTTTGATATATTTTTCCTTGCTTTTGTGTCAAAAATCCAAAAACACATAAAAAGTAGAAAATCCAAAAAGTTTAATCGGTATTGTTGTGTTTTGTCACAAGTATGTTTTGCCTTGTATCTTCATACAAATGGCATTGTGCATTTACGAGCGTAGCTTGTTCTCTATGTACTTATATCATTGTGGGAAAAAATCTTGACATCTATGTGACTGTTGTAAATAGATCTTCAAACTTGTCATGAATGATTAGTCAATGGTTTTGTTGATCTTAAGACTTGCATATACTTGTGCCTATATATCTTCTCACTCTTTTAATTTTAATTTTTTTTGCTTAAAGAGTTCAACCAATGTAAATCTCAAGATGAAAAGAGATAATGAGCTTCAAAAGTCGTCGTACATACTAGTATTCGACTAGGAAAAAGGGAAAGCGACTCAAATAAAATGTATGATGCCCAAAAAGCCAAAGGCTTACTTATCAAATTGAAATATCAAAAATTTCAGGCATCGATCTCAAAATGAGATGTATCGATTCAAAATGATCAAATGTTATGATGTGCATGGAGCCAAATGAAAAGCTTCAAAATTATGTTATCAAGTTTTGTGGGACGTCATATATGCATACTTCTATAATTGAGATTGGTCACTCTTCCTAGTGCTAATTGTGTATGATTTGGTTGAATTGATCATTGAAACTTCACATTAGACTAAAGACTATTTCATTTTTGATACCCACACACATCACACATGTCTATATTCAATGAATGTCTTATTCATTTGTGTGATTGTACTTGATTAAATGAGCTGCACATGCTCAATAATATGTTGATTAAACACAAAAAAGATTTTTGAGTGTTTTAATTATTTTTGGAAAGTATTTTGTTTTGAAAAATGTCAAAAATTTCAAAAACTGTGCAACCCTGTTCTGGTGACTTACCTCGCGAGTCAAGCCAGTCGCATGCCCCAGTCGCGAGCTTACACAGAACGTTTTCGCGACTCTTTGGCGAGTCAAAGTCCCAGTCGCAAAAAAGACTTAGAAATTTTTTCAAAAATCTAGGTTTTTAGATTTCTTGTGACTCGGTTTGGCGACTTGTTCGCGAGTGGAAGCTCTAGTCATGAGGTGTACTCAGAAAGTTTCGCGGTTCCCTTCAAGACTACCTCGTGGGTGGACCTTCTAATCGCGAAAAACACTTAGAAATTTTTTTCAAAGTTTCTCATAGGGGTTTTTGACGACTTGGTCTTGCGACTCACTTCAGTCACGAAAATCGCGTGTTTTGCACTTTAAGGTTCTTTTTCAAGATAGTTTTTTTTTTAAAAAACTTTTCAGTTTTCCCTTGTTCATTGTCTTGTCTGTTCATCTTCCTCACTAACTCACCGTGTTCACTCCAAAAATCCACCATTTTCATCATCATCTCTTCTTCAAATTTCAAGAAAAGGTATGGGTTTTCTATTTTTCGCAAAGCATTTCATGTTTATAGCCCTTGTTTTCTTGGATTTTGTGTTTTTGTTGAAATTTGAAAAATATGATGTTCGAATATGGGTTGGGTATCTTTTTATTGAATTTGTTGAATGGGTTTTGTTGGTTTTGACAGTATGATGCTTGGAATACATGTTTTTATGTTTGTTCCTCTGTGTTTAGGTAGTATCATGATTGTGTTGTGTTGTGCATATCATGCTCATAGTATATTGTCTCAAAGACAGTTACTTGTGATTCTGTGGATTCCATAGTCTACTTTGTACTTAGCTGTGCTTGCACATTCATCAAATTTGCACACCACATGCACCAGTGTTGCTAATGCTTATATACGTGCTTAAATTCTGCATATTTGGTTCTTTTACCATGTTTAAGTGATGTGTCTTTCTAAATAACAATCTGTGCTTGTTTCATTGACTAACTTGGATCTAATCAAGTTTATGTTTGTGTCTTGTGGTTTTGCACTTGGTTCTCTGCTGTGTGTATGTTCTTTTGCAGATGTCTCGTCGTTCCTCTCGAGGAAAAGAGCTTGTGATTGATGTTCCCTCATCCCCTATTTCAAAACGGACTCGATGTTCGTCTTAAGATTCAAAGAGTGAGAGATTCAGGACTCCTCTCGATTCACAGACTTACTCAAGCATTTTTGAAGATGCTCCTATTGTGGTGGAACGGGTTGTTAAATTTGAGACCTTGGGAACAACCTTTATTCCTAGGATTTTTGAAGCAAAAGATTAGGTTGATCTGTTCGGGAACTTCGAGGACCCGATTAATGAATTGGTTAAGGAATTCTATTTAAATGCTAGATACACCGGAGTTGAGTTGAAATGTTGGGTACGAGGAAAGGAGTTCACCATTAATCCAGACTACATCGCAAAGGTTCTTCGAATCAATAGACCAGAAAATGTAGACCTCACTCCATATGATGACAGACTCCCTCAAATCTAAGACATTCTTCAAATCCTTGGTATTGATCATGAAATTTCAACCAAAGGCACATCCATAGGCACTGCAAAATTTGCACCTGAACTGAAGACTTTGACATTGATCATGTTCTTCAACCTGTATCCACTGTCTAACACCGGATTCATCAACCTTGGAAGAGCACAGTTCCTATGTGATCTTATCACTGGTGTTCTGATCGATATTTGTGCTCACATATTTCAGACTATAAGGAAAACAGCAGCTCGATCGGCAGCACGAACATGTCTTCCTTTTTGTAGTCTTATCATGAGGATCATGGTTCTTGAAGGTGTTCGTCCACCAAGCGATGGAAAAGTACTGGCTTGTCTTCGACCATTATCCATGATATCTCTTCAAGCAAGCAAAAGTCACTCTTCCAAAGCACCTAAGAGTGAACCTTCCCCTCATGCCACTCCATTCGGTCATGGTTCAGCTACTCACTCTACACTTGTGCATACCGAGACTGCTCCTCCCATCACTCCTGAGCTACAGATGACTAGCATTCAGCATGAACAATCTAGCCCTCAAGCTGACAGATTGGGTATTTTGTTTGAGGATCTGTATCTGCGTATTGCCGGAATTGAAAATGTTCTCTACTCCTCCAACAATCAAGTCCAAATGCACCTCATGACCATTGAGACACAGTTAGATGCTATTCAGCATAAACTAGAGGAGAGCCTTTAGCTATTCGTGCCAAAAAGGGGGAGAGCATATAGTAAGGGGGAGAACAACACAAGAAGGGAAGTGTGCATAGTGACACGGGGAGTTGTGTGCTCAAGAGGAGGAAGCTGATACATACACACACATATACTTTTGGATAGCCTAACAAACCTTTGTTTTGCTAGTCTAGTTTACTTGGTTATTTGCTTATAGTTTTTACAAACTCTTGGATGGTTATTGTACTTGTATTTAAAGCTTTTGGTACTTTGGTCTATATAATTAAGTCATTATTCAGTATTTTGTTATATGTACCCACGCTTTGTAGCTTAGTACTTGTTGTTAATGTTATGCATTTCTTTAAGTACATCACTCTTGTGCCCTTGTTGGATTTTATATCCTTAATACAATTACCTTGTGTTGTTGTATTGGTTGAGTGTTGGACATGCAAATGATACTTTGCATTGAGCTTATTAGCTTGCATGTCCAGATGTTTATTCCTTGTGTGAATGATCATTGTGGTCACTATTTATAGTGATTGCTTGTTTTTGGTCATGCCATGCTTTATTGCTTCATTCCTTTTTGCTTGATCGCAATGTGCTTGCTCCATATGCATTTCAAGTTTTCTGCTTACAATGATCGTATTGTGTTGTTGTTTTCAGGAAATTCTTATCCGTATGGTTCAAGAGTTTCACAGATTCTAGAGTTAGGTGTGAGTGAGTTTTGTTTAACTGTTCTCAACTCACACGTTAAGTCTAGAGTTTGTTTTAGGGTTTTGTCACAGAATAGCCAAAGGGGGAGATTGTAAGGTTGAATTTATTCAATCATTTTGTTGGCTTTATCCGTGCCAAATTTGCTTGTAATTTAGCATTTAGAAACCCTGTATTTGGGTGGGAATCATGTAAGGGTAGTATGTGAGAGAGTGTGAAGAAAGCTCAAGAGTGTGCACTCAAGAAGAGCCTTGTGACTAGATCTTGCGACTGGCGAGTCGCCAAAGGTGGCACACGTGTGAAGCATGCAAGGGAGTTGAAGGGTCACGCTAGCTGTTGCACTACAAGACAAAACTTCCAGGTTGGCTAGGCAGTTAGCTTGCGACTCGTTCCAGTCGCGAGCTCGAGTCACCAGAACACCCTGTTTGGTTGTAATTGACTCTTCGCATTCCATACACACCCTATTATAAATACCCTTATACCCACAAAATCTAGAGAGCATCCAGAGAGAATTTTAAGAAAGAAACCCTAAAGAAAAACAAGATTGACTCATCCACAATCTTCATCCTTTGATTCTCCAAATTCCTCTACTCTCACTCTCTCCATTGTTACATCCTTGAGAGGTACATTAGCCAAATCCTTATCTCACCATACCCATATCTGTGAGGAGGCATTTTGGTACTTGGGAAGTAGTTTGGAAGGGACCAATTCATTTTGGTTGATGCAATGGGCGATTGCGGGATCCGGTAAGCTAGAGAAGACAAGGTTCGGCGTAACCCTGTTGGAGCAAGAAGCTTGGAGGGCTTAGGTGCACTGGGTAGATTAGGCTTGGAGGGTCTTCTACTATTCATGTATCCCAACTTTATTCTCTAGTGGATTATTGACCGCTTGGAGGGCGGCGGAGAGGTTTTTCGTCGAGGACTTCGGTTTCCTCTTCGATAACACATCGCTATGTTGTCTTTGTGTTTGCATCTCTCTTCCCTTAATCTTTGCCTTTTAATTACTGTTGTGGTTGTGATTAATTTCGGTTTAGATTGTTTTACCAACTCTGTTATAGCTTATTTTCATATTTCATACATACATTGTTTGATTATAAGCTTGTGTTGGTAATTTGTAAATTAGGGGTCTAAATGTTCATAGGTGTTTTACACACTATTTGAACATTCACAACACCTACAATGTTTTTCTTCAAAACCAATACCAACATCATCCACGACCTCTAATTCAAAACCCACGTTTCCTAGAAATTCCGCTACCACATTTTTACATTTCTTCTTCTCCATCTGCATATTCGTGTCATCCATACTCTCCCAAGGACTTAGCCCCTCTGTTATCTAAACCCATTGAACATATATCAACAACCCTTTAGAGTGCTCAAAGAATAGAACCATTCAATCACCTGTAGCCCTAACAATTATCAGAGCTAAAGTTGTGGAGCCAAATCATCTAGTAAGGGAGGAGAAATGGCAGAAAGTGCAGTTAGTCTACTTATACAGAATATGATCCCGTTGTTAGCCCAAGAAGCAGCACTACTTGAGGGCATCCACAACAAAGTAGCTAACATCAAAGATGAACTTGAAAGCATTCAGTCCTTTCTCAAGGACGCCGATGGAAGAGCTGAAAGGGTGGACATGAGCAATGTTACAAAAATATGGGTCAAACAGGTAAGGGAAAAGGCTTATCGTATAGATGATGTCATTGATGAATACATACTTCATATGGCAAAACATCCTCAAGGGCGAAGGCGACACTTCCATGTACTGTTGAAGGTTTTTCAGTTTATCATAAAATTGAAACCAAGACATGTGATTGCCTCTAAGATTCAAGATATCAACAACGATCTCAAGGTTATCAGGGAGAGAGGTGAAAGATATGGCTTCAGCAGCTTGGAGCAAGGACCAAGAAGTGACACGAAACATGATACATGGCATGACCCTCGAGTGGCATCCCTTTTCATTGAGGAAGCAGAGGTTGTGGGCTTTGAGTCTCCTAGAGACAAGTTGATTGAGTGGTTGGTAGAAGGACCATCTAATCGCATGGTGTTATCAGTGGTTGGCATTGGTGGCCTTGGCAAGACCACTCTTGTTAAGAAAGTGTACGACAATGAGATTGTAGTGGCACACTTTGATTGTCGTGCTTGGATCATGTGTCACAATCATATAAGATGGAGGAGCTATTAAGGGAGATAATAAAGCAAGCCTACAAGGCAAGGAAGGAGTTTTATCCTAAGGAAATTGACACAATGAAAGAGACATCACTAATTGAGAAATTGAAGCAATATCTAGATGAATTGAGGTATGTAGTAATTTTTGATGATTTATGGGTTGTAGAATTTTGGGAACATGTAAAATATGCTTTCCCAAAGAACAACAAGGGTAGTAGAATAGTAATCACAACCAGAAGTGAGGACGTTGCTCCTCCAGACAAGGAATCTCCATATTATCATGTGTACAAGCTACCACCTCTTTCTTTAGAAAAGGCCTTAGAGGTTTTCTGCAAAAAGGTTTTCCAATGTGATGGGGGGAAATGTCCTCCTATTTTTATTGAGTTATCATGTGCCATTGTTGAGAGATGTGGAGGGTTACCACTAGCAATAGTGGCTATAGGGGGTCTTTTGTCAACCAAAGACAAGATTCTCTATGAGTGGTGCAAATTGCATAATAGTCTTAGCTCAGAGCTAGAAACTAATCCCCATCTCATGAATATCACCAAAATTTTATCCCTCAGTTATCATGATCTACCTTACAACCTCAAAGCTTGTTTCTTATATTTTGGCATGTTTCCAGAAGACTATTCTATTAATTGTGCAAGACTAATTCGGCTATGGATAGCAGAGGGTTTTGTAAAAGAAAAGAAAGGGATGACATTGGAAGATGTTGCACAAGGCTATTTGAACCAGCTCATTCGCAGAAGTTTGGTTCAAGTGGCATGGAGTGATGATGTTGGCAGATTTAGAAGTTGTCGAGTCCATGATATGTTGCGTGAGGTCATTCTTTCTAGGTCAGAGGAGTTGAGTTTCAGTTTGATCTCAATGCAAGACTACACAAATTTTGATAGAATTGCTCGACGTCTCTCAATTCAAAAAAATGTAAATACCTCTTTGAAGAGTATTACTAGTTCCCAAACTCGTACTATTCTCATTTTAGGGGTAGATGAAGTGCCCAATTCATTCCTTGCTAATTCTTTTGCAAATTTCAAGCTCATGAAAACAATGGATTTTGAAGGTGCTCCTGTAGATTACATTCCTAAAGAAGTGAGAAACCTATTCCATCTAAGGTACTTAAGCTTGAGAGATACAAAAGTACAGATCCTTGCAAAGTCCATAGGTAAACTACACAACCTAGAGACTTTGGATTTGAAACGTTCCCTCGTATCTGAGCTACCAATAGAGATCAGTCGGCTCCGTAAGTTACGATATCTTGTGGCCTACACTGTAAACAATGATATTGAATATAGTACTGATTTTCGACCAGCAGTAAAGATACACAATGGCATTGGATGTTTACAATCCTTGCAGAAGCTTTTTAAGATTGAAGTCGACAACCATGCCCTTATTGTAGAATTGGGAAGTTTAAGACAGTTGAGGAAGTTACAAATCTCTAAATTGAAGAGAGAGAATGGGATGGTTTTCTGCACTGCGTTAGAGAAAATGAGCAACCTTCAGTCTTTGAGAATCTATGCAACAAGTGAGGAGGAAGTTCTTGAATTACAATCGATGTCTTCTCCTCCGCCCCTCCTACAATCTATCGCGCTATGTGGGCGATTAGAAAAGTTTCCGGAATGGATTGCAAAACTCATGGGTGTAGTTAGAGTTGGATTTTTTTGGTCGAAATTAATTGATGATCCATTGAAGGTCCTTCAAACTCTACCTAATTTGATGGATCTTTGGCTTTATGATGGATATAAAGGTGAGCAATTACATTTTGAAGGTGGGGGCTTCAAGAAACTTAAATGTGTTGGGCTTCGAAATTTGAAAGGATTGAAGAGGTTGATGATAGACGAAGGTTCCTTACCTCTTCTTGAAGAGCTTCGAATTGGACCCTCTCCACAACTAAAGGAAGTGCCCTCTAGCATCCACTATCTAAAAAGCCTCAAAGATCTGATATTTTATGAGATGCCAAATGAATTCGCCCTTAGTTTGCAACCAGATGGAGGCCTTGATTTTGGGAAAGTCAAAGATATTCCTCGTGTCAATTTCTGGTATAGGACTAAAGGGGAAAGCTATAAAGGATACAATCTTGGTGATCCAGAATTGTTGGAACGTCTACGAAGTTGATTCATGGAGACCAAAGTGCCTTCACTGCTTTGATGAAATTACAGGTACACTCCTCCCACTTAGCTTTTAGGCAATTACATTAATTACCATATTACCAAAGGTTTTCATACTTGCAATTGAAACTTTTCTTTCCTATCCTTTTGCAGCAACATAATGAAGAATTTAGATAAAAGAAACTTTCCAAAATGGTGTAACCTTTCATTGTAACCTTTATATACTTTTTCTCATGATAATACTTCTAACTAAATAGCTTCTATTATAACAACTAAATAATGTTCCATGAGATGCACGGATATTTTGTAATTTTATTTGAAATAATTTATTTTAATGCTTTTAAAGACCTTTATATAATACTTGTTTTATTGTTTAATATATATGTTTTCACACAATAATGTTGAATGCTTTAAAACTCAATCTTCTTAATATATATATATATATAATTCCATATAATTGGTTTCCAAATAGTGAGTGGAATTATTTTACTAGTCTAGAATTTTTATGTTGGAACTACCTAGTTTTTTTAACATTTCTAGGAGATTATAACATATTATAATATTTACTATAAAAAGTAGACTTTATTTTTTAAATTGATTAAATGATTTTGAAATCTATAAATAAGAATTTAAATTATAAAATACTTTCATATCCTAAAATTACATAAATTAATGCATCTTATTCCTCCCAAACACTTCCTCAACCTGTCCATTCTCGCAACCAAATACCAAGACCCCAATCTCAAACACATTTAATTATTTCAATGAAAGGAAATCATTTGTAAGTATACTAGAATAAAGAGAATGTGATAAAACAATGAAATTTGACTAAAAAAACTTCCATTTATTAAGATTTAATTGCCTCGAGTTGGGCAAACAAATAAAAAAAAAAAAAAAACCAAAAAAGGGAAAACATTTTGAAATCATCAACTATTATTTTTATAGTCATGGTTCATACAAATACTGAACTAAATAGCAGGGAAAAAAAAATCTATAAATTCTGAGTTTTAAAATAAAATTTAAAGAAAAAAACAGCTAACCTCATCAATAATCAATTAGAAGGTTTGTTTCTCTTCTTCTCTTGTTCTAATCTCACTGCATTGATATAATTACTTGTACGCCCCTCCCACTTAGCCATTAGGCAAATTACATTTACCATATTACCAAAGGTTTTCATACTTGAATTGAAACATTTTTTGTTTAAAAAACCCTTTGCTGCTACCTAATGAAGAATTTAATTAGATAAAAGAAACTTGACCAAATGGTTATTGTAACCTTTCAATCTTCCCTGTTTTTTTTCCTCTTTCTCATGCTACTGCTTCTAACTAAATAGCTTCTATTGTAACAATTAGTTTGAAACTAATCAAAAATTCTTTAGGCATAATAGTGGGATATTTACTACAGTACTATTTCTTTGTTATTCCAGGACGCATAAACTGGAAAAATATGGAACTACTGGGATTTTGGAGCCACTTTAATATCGAAAAAAATGCTTGTTAAATCAGCCTTCACTGTGATAAATTCTATGGGTTAGAGGTTGCTTTAGTGGGAATATTGAGACTCATGAAACATCAACCATTGTCACTTTTTTATGAAACATAAAGCATTTGAATCTATGGCAGGAAAAAATTGACCAGGAGAGTTTAGTGATAATTCTGCAAGGCAACAGGGAGCTTGTGCTTTTAGATGTCAATAATCAAAGTGTTTCTTTTATTTCTAACATTATTGTGGAATCGAACTTATTTTTACAATACTAATACTACTGTTGTGTTGCAGTTTAAAATTTATTACTTGCAGACAATTCTTTTAGTAGCCTTATCATTCAGTCAACCAAATTTGTTCATTGTTTGTGTAGGTAACAAGTTTGAGTGCTTAAGTTTGACTTGCCTACAAATTACAATTTGTTTACAATTTGTAAGTCTGAATTTCAGCCTTCCACATATTGCAATCAATTGTTTTCTTTTTTGCATTGTTTATACCATTTCATTTATTATTTATATTGCTATAGGTATTACTGATAGAGTGATAGGGTGCCAACGTCTCAAGGCTTTTCAAGTGCCAAACCAGACAAGATATTCCTCTTTCCTCAAATAACCAAAGCATCAGGGTTTATTCTACCCCTGCATTGCGGCCTCTGTCTTCACTGTTGTAATTGTATTATATAATTTGTATCAGGAATATTAACCGCTTGAGCTCACGATGCGCAAGACTGATGGTATAGTTAAATTGTATTGTTGTCTTCAAAGAGCTTTAAGCATAATTATTAAACTTAGACTGAACATTAACCCGGTCTAAGAGTCAGGTCATTATGTCACTAGTTCAGTCACTGAGTCACCGGTTGAATCACATGGTTATATAAAAAATTAATAAAGTACAAAAATATAAAAATAAGTGTGAAAAGTCATAAAATAAATATGAAAATTGAGAAAAATAGGCATGTCTAGATTATTAATTAAAGTTAAGTCTAAAAATTAAGCAACCTAATATAATTGAAACTCAGGACTTCACAAGTAACAACACTATAAAATATAAAATAAAAGGATGCCATAAAATTGTAGCAAAAGTCTTTGCTAAATAAAATCTTATTAAATTATATTTCTTAAAATTCTATGAACAAAAGTATTTCTTAAACTTCAAAGTTACATTCTATGCATATTGCATAGCTCACACTAGCTATTCTAATCTCATGGATTACTATTTGGGATAAAACTTAAAGCTATAAAATCAAGTATCAATCTCATTATAAAATCTCTTTTTTTCATTATACTTGAAATTCAAAAATAGGTATAGCAATCAACCCATTAAGCTGATTCAAAATTACAAAACAGGATGGGTCACAACAATTCGTCCGGGTTAGACTTGTTACAAGAAAATCATTGGATCTTATTGGGCTTTATTAGTTTGATTGCATAGGTGGTCCAATTAAAAAATTGGACTAGTTTATGTACTTGTTCACTGAGTTATTGGTCCAATTAGCCGGGTTGGGTCGAGTTTAATAACTATGGGCTTATGTATGTCAAGTACTCAAGTATTTCATTGGTTTGGTTGCATGTAATGGCTTGATGTAGCTAAAATTTCCATATAATGACATTTGACTTGATTTGTGAAAAAAGAATACCAAGTGGCCGCTTGGGGTGTGGTGTGTTGGTAGGAGTCACACCTACGAGTCCAGAAGTTGCCTGGTTTGAGTCATGCGTTTTGCAAAAATGCTATGCCACAACGTGGATAGCCCTAACGCACTCAGAGGTGCCCCATCCCATAAGTACTGTGTATTCAAGTGGGCTGGGTCAATGATCACACGCGTGAGACCCTTTTTTATTCTTAAAAAAATAAAATAAAAATAGTATACCAAGTGATATGCAAAGGACTCTAAAACTCAGAGTTGAGTGATTCAAAGAGAATTAAAAGAACAAAACAAAATCTTTCAAGATACATACCAAGTTCCGAATAGCAAGTCTGCTTAGGCACAACAATCTGATTGCTTCTTTAATAAAGAAAAAAATAATCTTTTATTTGATTTTGAGGGATTTATATAAGCCGAGGATGTAAACATGGCAGAAAAAAAAAAAAAAAACTATTTTTATGAGATTAAATGAAAAAATTTGAATTCAAAAAACTGAGCCCAAAAGTTGATTTAAGAAACATGGATCACGTCACTTATTCACCAGAGGACTCTATAATTTCTCGACGTAAGAAATTATAAGGTTCTCATGGTGGACAAGTGACGTGGTCCACCATTTCACTAAAAGACTTCCACTTGTTTGAAATTTCTGAGTTAGAAAATTTTTTAAAACAGAAACTGATTATTGACTCAACAATTTCAAACAGGTAGGAGTCTTTTAGTGAAATAGTGGACTACGTCACTTGTCCACCAGAGGGCTCTATAATTTCTCGACGTGCAGATTGGTTTAGAATCTTATCCAGAATATTTTAGGAGTTGTTAACTTTTTTTTTTTTTGAGTTAAAACGATAGTTAGGAGTTGTTATTAGAGTTTGACTGCATTTTGCCACATTGCAACTAATGAAGGCTGCTAGACTATATTTTCCTTATTCCTTTCTCAAAACAAACGAATCAATTAATTAAAACATCTAACGAGGCGGTAAATCAACAGCATGAAATTTCAAAAAGAAAAAAGAAGAAGAAGAAGATAGTGCTATCAAGAAAAAAACCACTTATATATGCAACTTAACTTGGTCCACACGAGAACTTGGAACAAACGCATCTTTTTGGGTTGGTTTCATTCAACTATAGATATGTGTAGTTCAATCTCTTGATAAATAAGAGAACAGAGAGAGTGAATGAACACACAAAGATTATGTAGTTTAGCCTAATGACTTATATCTACATCTACCATATAAAACCTTGATAGCTACATTGTATTGTGTGATATTAAGTACAGAAAATCCTAACAGGATTTATAAAGGAGCCGTAGAGTCTAGGGTTAGGCATAGATGGACTTTATGCAAAATTGGGCTTCTTGGGCCTTACATAAAATAAACCAATATATTTTTATCTTTTAACACAATTCATGGGCTAAAGCTAAAGAGAGACCGGGATTGCTCCTGTTCTGATTTGCCTGGTCATATTTACACACTCAACTGAACTAGAACATGACCCGAATAACAAATTGTTAAATAGCTTGTATTCAAGCCGATGTAGTATCAATATAAGATCTCCTACAGAGGAGGAAGGCAACAAAAATCATTGGAAAAAATGTGGAGGACTAGCATATGTAGGTTCCTTTTTTTTTTTTCGTAGCTTCTTAGCAACCAAACAGGGATGAGACTAGTTTTGATTGTGGGCCAGCAATGTGATATTTGAGCTGAATTGTGAGAGTTGTTTTCTTAAAATCATTTTATTTTTTATTATTTGTTTTTGGGTTCTGAATGTTGTAATTGGGCTGAACCACTAAGTCAAATTTGGTGCACAAATTGAATTATGCTAGGGACACAATTTTTGGCACAATTTTGTGCCACAACTTGCCACATGGTAAGTTGTGATTAGTAAAAGTGTGTCCTCACATGACTCACTGACATACCTTTATAAATCACAATTCGCCATATAACGAGTTGTTGCATAAAATTGTGCCAAAAGTTGTGTCCCTAGCATAATTCGCACAAATTATAAAGGCAAGATATTACCAATGCAAGGATGCTGGAATGGAATCTTTATTAACAACGACTTTGCTTATCTGGCAGACTGGCTCAGGGGCGGGCTGCCTAGGGAATTTTGAGGCCTAGAGGTCTTTTATACATTTAAATTTAAATAATATATATATAAATATATATATATATATATATATTACTTAAAATCTATTCTTTAAATTAATTTAGATGCAATTTTTTTTTTATTGAATTTCTAGTTCACATGTGAGTTCTTTATCTAAAATTTTTTATAACTTTATTTGAAAATTTTGTCATTATTATTATTAGTAGACTTATATGTTTAGACTTCCAATCGTACACTTTATCAATTTTATCTCATCTAAATGCAGTCGTAGTTTCCATCCAAGAAAGGAGAACTGCTGCTAAGAGTACATAAATTTTTTTAACCTTAGAGTCTTCGCTATTGGATATAGACAAACATTTCAGGAAGACTTACAAGATAAGATAGATTCTTCTATAGAATAAAGACCTAATCGAATTTCTTCTATGGAATAAAGAATTGCTTATTGCTACTAATCGAATTCAATTCTTTCACACCTCCATTTGATATCAGACCACTCTTGTTAGATGATACTCCTACTTTTCCATTTATTCGTTGTATTCTTGACTCTTTAGTCTTATTTCTTTGATACAGTATTCAAAGCAGGATATAGGCAAACCATTTTTGCATACTTCAAAAGATAGGTTCCTCTAAGGGAATAAAGAGCCCGAGACACTTCGAAAAAGACTATGAAAAAACGATAAGAAGAGCATCAAGGTTATTCGATATGGCCATGGGAATAATTTTCTCTACAGCTCTTGTCTATATAGATTTGGGGCAACTGATATAGAAAATTCGAGGTCCCTATTTCCCTTCAATAGCGTTGTGTGGTTCTTCTTTACCTTCATGAAAAAACCATTCAATCACCTTTAACCATCCCTATGATTATAAGTAAAACAAATTAAAAGTATAGCCAAACACTGCAGGAAAAAAAAAAAAAAAGGAGCTTTCTTCCAGCGTTCATGTGCACTGTTGTTTTTACCTGAGACAGCAATTTTTCCTCGGTCAAGGTTCGGTCAAATTCGCTTATCTTCTTTCTTGATTGTGTCTAATATAAATATCTATGCTATTTCTTATGGCTTTGGTAGGGAGTTGGGACTATATTTTCCTTTTGTTTTATTTTTATGTTATTTCTCGTATTGAAATGGTTTTATGTACTTTTATCTCTTGCTGCAGATATGCTTGTTATCATATATATATATATATATATATATTAGGAAATTTAGGGGAAATCAATGTTTAGAAGCAAATCATCTGCAAGATAGTGTTTTCATTTGCCCTAACTTGAATGAATTCGTTAGTGGGGGTTACAAGCAAATCATCTACAAGATACAACTAATCTAGTGTTTTCATTTTCTCAATAGAATGACAATCTTAGCTACACTATTGACCTTTGGCATCAGGTGTGCCAAATACTAAATTTTTAGCATTTGACACACCAAACACCAAAAACCCACCTATTTCAGATGTCTTAAATCTTAAAAATTTTGGCATCCAGTTATAATGATATTCTAAATTTGAGAGGGTATGGACAGATGTCATAAAAGTTTTATTTATTTTTTATTCGAGTCTCTCTCTTCTCCACTGACTCTCTCTCTCTCTCTCTCTCTCTCTCTCTCGGTGTCCTTTGTCTTCTTTGCCTTCTCTCTTCTCTCAAAACTCCCTGCTTCAGTGCTTCCATGGCTCTCCATCTCTCTCTACACCAAACCTCCACTACTCCACCACATAGACCATCGCGAGCCACCCTTTGAGACCACCTTGTGGCGGAGGTGGATGGTTGGTGGCTGTGCTGGCCACTGGGTTGGGTTAGTTTTGAGTTAATATTATTTTAATATGTTGTATATATTATTTTGATGTATTGAATTGTAGAATAGAACATATGATGTAAGGTGTATTGTAAAGTGATGTGTTAAAATAGAAAAAATAGTTTTTTGATGTGTCAAAATAGAATTTTTTACAACACATGATGCTAGTGCTCTTGTAAACTTAAAGAATCCTAGGAATTTACGGTGTGAACAAAAAAAAGAAAAGAAAAGAATATGGGTCCGTTTGGATATAGCTTATTTTGCTGAAAATTGAAAACTGAAAACACAGTAGCAAAATAATTTTTAAATATGTGAATAGTGCTGTGGGACCCATTTTTAATGAAAAAGTTGCTGAAAAGTGAAGTTTGTGAGTCCTGTGAATAGTGCACGAGACCCACTGGTGTGCATTGAAGAAAAGTCAAAAATCACTGCTCAAAAAAAAAAAAAAAAAAGGAAAAACGTGAAAACGCAGACAGGGGAAGCGCAAAACGTGCTTCCCAAACGCACTCTATATATGTCTATTTATAAACAATGAAGAGTTTTCAATGAAGAAACATTTGAAAAGTCACTTATGTTGGGATAAACACCCTAAAAGTTGCCAAGATTGTTACTAGTTGTTAGGGACTAAAAAAATTTCATTTCCCACAATCTCTTACGAAACTCTTCAGAAAAGAGATTTCTTGAAATGTCTCCTAGTGCAAGCTCTTCAAAAATCATTTATTTATTTTTAATTAAAAAAAAAAAAAAACCTTGCAATACCTTGTTCGTATCTCTATCCAGCAAGGTCTTTTTTCCAAGTGAAAAACAATCTTGATCAAGCAACATTTTGAAACATGAATTTAGGCTAATTTCTAGCCAACTTTACTCAGCTCCTCTCTACTCCCTCTCCCTCCCCCCTCAATCCAAACATGACATTTAAGATGTTACCTCCTCAATAGGTGGCCTAAGCTAGAACCAAAACTCTTTGCCTGGGAGCTAGAGGAAGTACACACATGAAAGCATTTTAAAAACTAGAAATTCAGAACTAGTTAGCATTATTATGGCATTGTGCTACTCCCTGGATTAATAAGCATTTACAAGGGAAACCATAACTCTTGTTTAGAAGCTAACCACCTCTATGCTCACATAAGTAAAGTCCTTCTTATGTCCATGTTACACAGATATTTAACTATTTAACTATACTGTGAACTTTATTAAGAGTACAAAACTCATGCTTCGTACAACATAATGAACAACACTAATTCATTTTGAATGAAATTTTAAAATTTTTAGTGTTCAATTAACCACTTATCAACATTTTATTATTATCCTTTAAATCTCTTTAGATCATATCTATTTGAATTTGAAGAGTTTTAGTCCTATTGTAATGGATGATACCTTTACCAATTCTTGAGACAAACTTTTGGTTAAAGGGTCTTCCAAGTTATCAATTTTATACTCATCATTAGACTTATATGTTTAGACTTCCAATTGTACACTTTGTTGTATGCTTTTGACAAGGTGGCTTCCATATCGGAGTACACCAAAATGTTTAGCATTGTGGCCATAACTTTATGTCCACATAAAAGATTGAAGAATCCATTAACAAAAATTGAGGTTGCAAGTTGTACGTGCAAGTTAGATTTGTAAGATTATATGAGTGAATGGATAATGTGTCTAATAGTACATTTAAGTATAAAAGCTTGAGAACAATAAAAAAGAAAGCTTTAATACTTTAACATCGAGAGAAATGGAAAGCATAACATAGAAAGTAAAGAAAGCATGGGAAAATAGGTGGAAAACCCTTTGGAATGGATGAAAAACCACAGGTGAGCAAAGGAAGAATGTCCCTTACTCTTTTGAGCTCTCTATCATGTGAAAATGAAAGCCCTTGTACAGGGGTGGTGTTCTTCCCAAAGAAAGTCTTTTCTCTACCTCACTTCCCTACATAAACTTTCTGTTCTTTCTCTTGTTTTTCTCTAGGTTCTTGCCCTCATTGTTCAACAACTTGTTTCTCTTATAGTACGAGGAATGTTGTGAGGTACATCAAGACAGGTGTCAAACCCTCATTCGCCAATTTCAAACACTAATACAGCTATGATACTATACTAAGGCTGGAGGAGAGAGACAGCACGCCAATGTCAGGGTAGTGGAACGGAGGGTGGCTCTACTACTGCGTGAGGAGCAAATCTTGGACAAGGAAAGGGACATCAGGGACACTAGGAGTGATACACATGTCTTCAATAGTGGTCCAGCACAAGTTTAGCCAATAAGGGGTGTTCGATAGCATTTGACCATAGGGGTTCACTATCTCCCTTTTGTGCAAGTGATGGGTGTCCATGTCAGGTGCAAATTTCACTCTTCCCCAAGATGGTCACGTTGTTGGCACAGGCCAAAGATCCTCTCTTTTAGCCAACGTTTCATTTCCTTTACTCACAGCTTTTTCACGTGTATGGCTCGGATCTAGCCACATCAGCATTCTCACATGCCTTAGCTGGTGTAATGTACATTAGCCCCCTGACTGTCAATGGTGTTAATGACCAAAGTCGTTGACAATTACATCGTATCAGACTTCAATGCTGGTGTAATCATTCCTGGTGATGTTTGAAGCTAGGGCACGTGGCATTCGTGGGTGTTTCTAGTCGTTTTGGCGTCACTTTGTTTCCCGCACTTGGCAGACAGACATTACTCTTCATAAATGTCCTGTCTCTTTACTTGACTTCGGTTGGTGATTAAAAAGGAAAGAAATCTTCCTTTATTCTTCATTCCTTTTGCATCCATAAATTTTTTCTTCCTTCTAATCAGAAAAATCTCCATTGTAAGCGAGATGGCTAGCCCTTTGTTTATAGGTTCCAACTCTTCCAAAAAAAATTACACTCTCCTAGTCGTGGCTTGAACTCTCCCAATGTCAACATGCACCCCCGGCCATTCTAAACCTCATATTCCCCCTCCTCCTCCTCTCCCTTTTCCCATCTTCCACCTTCCCCCTCATGTTTTTCTTTCCCAAGAAGTCTGACCATGGGAAGTTAGTGAAGAAGAAGAGGAAGAGGACTCATAAGAACTTTGGTTGAAGGCCGAAGATGATGCTAAGGATGCGTCTTATGATGCCTTCATGGGGAATGTCCCAAGGTGTAGAAGAAGGCATAGAGGTTTTTAAAGTAATTCTGACCCGAGTGTTACAACCTCCAGTGGTTCTGACTCTGACTTAGACGAGTTAGATTTTTTGGAGGGTTCTGGTTTTCAGGGTGAGGAGGATGAGGAGGAGGAAGAAGAGGAGGAGGAGGAGGAGGAGGAGGACCTCACTCTAGGCTACCCCCAAGAAGACTTTGATTCGGGGAGAGACTCAGATGCTTACAAGCCTCACTCTCCTTAAGTTGCTCGCCTTCAAACTTACAATCTTTTTCTCCTTTTTTTTTTTTTTTTTTGTTTTTGTTTTTTGTTTTTTTGTTTTTTTGGTAAATAGACCATACTATAGGCCTTAAGTTGTAGGCTATTTTGTTTTTGTTTATTATAGTAGTTTGTTGTTTTGCTTCATTTTTTTTTTTTCCGTTAATGTATAGAAAAGAGGTGATAAGCCATAAGAGCCAAACCAGATGTAAATCCCCCTTTTCCTTTTTGACCAAATATATATAAACAACATAGTTTGTTCTAAAATTCATGTTTACTAATCATATGTTTATCTTTATGTTCTTCCTTTTGTTAATGTTCTTGCTAAAAAAAAAACTTTCTGTAGAAAGGAACAGCACGTGAACATAACTGTTAATTAAAATACAAAGTAAAGGTGTAAAATCGAACCTGCTGGTGATGAGTCATGCCTTTTCACCACTTTAGTAAGTGCGGTTTTTTTTTTTTTTTTTTTTTTTTTTTTATTGTCATGTCAGAGATTCTGACCTTTCCCTCTGCTGACATGTGTCAACTATTTTGAAAAGATGCCTCACTTTTGAACGGCTCCTTTTATAGGGAAAAGAGTAATTGCCCAAAGTATAAAAGGAAAAGGAACTGCCTCCCTCTCCCCGTTTCTCTCTCTCTCTCTCTCTCTCTTTTCTTTTCTTTTTTGTTTCCTTATCTTCTTCCTTTCCAAACCCAAATCTCAGAATTTTTCATAAGCACAAAACCCATAGGTGTCAAACGCAGTTTGACATCCAATTCTTCAAAGGCCATAGAACCTTAAACCCCCAAAAGTAACAAGCCATTGTTAAGGGGAGAAGAGAACCCTTCCACAGAAGAGCAATGGATCATCCCTCCTTTCTTTGAAGATTACCTGTTCGATAAAAGTTTTGATTGGGAGTCTGTTCCTTGCTCTGCAGATCTCCTTACACAACATGTGGAGATCTTGATGATCTCTTGACCATGGATTTGGAGTTGAAGCACATCCCTTAGCTTGGCACTTGCAAAGGAGATTTTGCTCCTACCACTGATGTGGTCTTCAAATCTTACACTTCTGTCTCCAAAGACTGGAGAAGTTGGTGTTAAAGAGTGCTGACACACCCTCCTTTCATGAATATCTTGGAAAAAGTACATCTTATGCACACTATATTGGTGTTTTCTAGCCTGGACATCAGCAAGGATAGTGAAAGCCTCATCTCTCTCTTGTACCGATGGAATTCCATTACCCATACCTTCTTTACAGGGTGTTAGGAAGTCTATCCCTCTATTGAGTATGTTTATGAGATATTAAGACTTCCCTTGTTTGGTGATGGAGAGATAGATAACATTTCCTTGGCTCTTGATAAGGCCAAAGCCATGAAGTTCCTTGAAGACGCAGTAAAGAAAACCTTGAAGAAACCAGTTTTGAAAGTGGTGAGGAAAGGGAAAGCCCTTAGCGGGGAAGTGCTAGAAGACACTAGCATTGGTGGTGACAAAGGTACTAGGGCCAACTTCTGAGGAAGGATTAGATACTTTTGGAGGAAGTATGCTGATGGCATGGATGAAGAAGCCAGCTCAGACTCCCTAAAGGAGGGCACAAACTTCGTTGTAGGAGAAGGTAATTCTAGCCCTTATGAACTCGAGGCTTTAATTGGTTTCTTGCCATCCCGCCATTTATTTGAAGGATATCCCAATGAAAAGATCCTAGGTAGACATTTTCTTTTAGCTGTCAAGTTGGCCAAATGACACAACTTTCCCCTTGCCCCTTACTTCTTAGGAACTTTGTATTCTCATTTAGATTGCTTCATCCTTGACTTGCAACGCACTTAGGGTAGATTCCAAGTAGAAACATTTGTACATGTAGCATTTTTACAAATTTGATTGTGGGACCACTTTAGGAACTATGCTCTTGTCCCCAAAGTTTTAAGTTCCTTTAAGACCAGTTTACCATCATCCCAAGGATTACCACGGTCATGCGGTTGGAACAAGATCGTGGTATCTTCTGATAGCATTCTTTGCAAGGTGTTAGATGACCCTACTGATTGGATAGCTAGGCCTTACTCCCCCCTTAAGGGTGGACTCCCACCTTTGTTCCATTTTTTGAAAAATGAAACTGTTTTTTGTTATAGAGATGCTCATTGGTCTGAGGAGTAGCTTTCCTTTGTTGCTTGTGCCTTCCCATCTTCAGGCACATTTTCAGGATGACTTTGAGACCCAACCCTACAACCCTCAGAGATTTGCCCACCAATTTGGTTTTGACCAAGGCGTATTGAGGCATTTTTCCATTCCAGTCCTACTTGCTACAGTGGCATTATTAGCTTTTAAGATTCTTCAATACATTTTTGGACAAGAAAGACTATGTCTCAAATATATCAAAAAGTGCATTTTGACTTAGATTTACCAACATAATAGTATTTCACTCTAACAAGCCAGTTGGTTGATGAGAGACCTCAACTTCCATATTGTAATGTAATGGCCGAAGATCCTTGAACACAAACTAGAATTTTTGCATAAAAATTATGGATGAAATGTGGCTAGGTGGTATTGATAGTGATAAGGATGTCATTAACATTCATATGGATGAAGACTCGACCACCATCTCAGTTATAGATGAACAAGGAGGCATCAAATTTGGAGGCATAGAAGCCATGGAAAATTGTAAAAACGATTGAGATATTTCCCTACAAAAAAGTTTCACATACACTTCTAAAATAAACAATAACATTAGTATCTTCATTATTTAATTTTTATGGGTACACACATCAAGAAACTTGATTGTATCCATGACAATAGGGGGTCAAGGGTCACACTTAGGAAAATAATCCTATATTTAGAGTGTACTAGCTTTGATACTAATAGTATGAAAATATAGACCCCTTGGTTGATTTTATGCAAAATTAAAAAACTTTTCACATTAATCAATTATGAGTTTAGATTGATTTCCAAGTTAATTACCATAGATTAAATATGTCACCAACAAAGTAATAAATCAGTAAATAAAGAACACAACAACATGGTGACAAAGTGGAAAGCTCAAGGTAGGGGTGTTCATGGTTTAGTTGGTGTGGTTATTGGGCAACTTTGTCACCGCACCAATGGGGTCAATTACCCCTTCAACAAATCAAATCATGACCGTTGGAGGTTGGTTCTTTGGCACAACCACAAATACCAAAAATAAAAAAATCAAACCAAAAATTCCACAAATCTTACCTACAACTACTAATAAACCCACAAATCCCAAATCAAACCTATAGATCCAAAAAATCAAACCCACAAATCCCAAATCAAACCCATAAATCCAAAAAATCAAACCCATAGATTAAATAATTAAAACCCAAAGATCAAAGATCAAATCCCATAGATCAAAACATAAAAACAAATAAGGTTAAAGAGACGCATCTTCGATTAACTATGGTCATATCAGATTTGCTTCAGATTCACTACATAATTGCTTTAGATTTGCTTTAGATCTACTTCGATTTTTTTGGGTTTCTGACTTTTTGCTTTATAGATTAGTGGGTTTGGTGTGAGTGTGGGTTTCTAGCTTTTGTGGTTTGAGCTTGAGAGAGAGAGAGAGAGAGAGAGAGAGAGGATGGGTTTTGGGAAGATGGTTGAGATCAGATAGATCGGTTTATGAGATATATATTTACATATATCAATGCGATTCATTTCTTATTTAAATACCCTCCCCAGCTCAGAAGGCTTCATCGGACTACTATTGAAAAAAAATTGTTGTCTCCAATTACCACCTTTGGTTTAGTCAGTTGGCCTATTATGTGGTAAAGTTCATTTGATTTCGGGGTAGTCGATTCAACTCAAATTACGAACACCCCTAACTCAAGGACAACAATCCAAGGAAAAAAACCACTATGAGGATTAACCACCAACCCCATGAAAATCCACTATTTAGAATAGAAGTTCTTAAAACAGAAATAAACCTTAGGTTCAATTGCTACTTCCAATAATGACTTACTCATGTGACCATACATAGCTCCAATCTGGTTGAACTCTTCTATCATGAATTTCCCTCACAAAGTCCATTTGTGGTTCCAAGAACTTCTTGAAGACTTGATCTCTACAACAAACCCTAGAATGGCTTTGTGGGTTTAGCCTTGATCACCAACCTATAAGTCTATCGTCTTCAGATTTACTTCAAGATCTTTGGTATAGTGGTTAACTAGAGAGAATTAGCATACAAAACTCTAGGTGAGTGGAAATATTTCTCTTTCTCTCTTGTTTTTTGTCAACACTAATGTCTTTGTATATAGTCTAGCAAGTAGGGCACAAATTAGATTTGTAATAGCATACTAAATGGACCTTTTAAGAATTTGGTTACTCAATTCTCAATTGATTTAGAAGTCTCAATTGATTTAGAAGGTTCCAAGAAAATAGAAACTCCTATTTCCTTGATCTGATCTTAGGTTTTCATCTTGAACTTGAAATACAAGACTTAGACTAAACAAAACTCAAAAATTTTCATGGTTTGTCAACATTCAATCTATTGAACTTGTTTAGAAAATAGAGACAAAGAATAAAGGAATAATTTGTGTATTTTTGTGTCTATAATGGTACAATAGAGAGCCTTTATATATAGGCAAAAAGTGAGCACAACAAGTAAGGTACTATAAAAGAAAAGTAAACTGGGTCTGACCTCAGTGGACTAAGGTGTGTATACACATAGACTCTGGTGTAGCCAAAAAAAAAATTCAAGAGGGGTCAAGCTAAATATATAATAAAAAAAAAATTTAAATCTAAAGAATAACGCTGGGCACACGCACACACACATATATACATGAAATGTTTGTAATTTTGATTTAACATATGATATTTTCTTACGTAAACAAAAATATTTACATTAAACAAGTCTTTAAATCTTTGCAAAAAAAAAAAATTCCGGACATGTCTAAGAATATATAAATCAATTTAATAAAAATAAAAATAAATAAAATTACCTATTTTATACAATAAATACACTTAAATTTAATGAACTATGTATGACATAATAGTAATTAGAGGGAATAAAAAAAAGCATGAGTCAACTATATAAATGCATTATATGTTTTTAGTAAAAATCTAGGGGGAGAGACAACTTTTGAAAAATACAAAAAATACAAGAGGGAGAGAGGATTTTTAAAAAGTCAAGGGGGCCATGGCCCCCCAAGCCCCCGCCGCCCCTGCATATACAGTAATAGAACTTAACAATGTTTTATCGTTGTTTATTTATAGACGCTGCTAGAAAATTCAAAACTTTATTTTTGGTAGTAATTTTGAATTTTTGGAAGAGAAAGAAATAGTGCGTCCGTCCTTATTTGTTTATCTTTCTTGATTTCTAACACTTTTCTTTTTAATTATTTTAACAGTAGATATAGTACTCTGTTCCTAAGCCCCAAGGGAAAAAACTACATTAAGTGAATTTTTTGTAATGTAAGATTTCAAACTCTTTTTTAAGATTAGCTTAGACATGTACTTCTCCTTCACGAGGGGAATAATTATCATACATTTATCGTCAGGTTGAAGTTGTCGTTTATTAAGACAATTCATGAAACAAGATTATCTCTTTTATTTGTTCAGAACAGGTCGAACGAGTCCATTTTGTTACTTCTTTTACTTGAATTGTTTGTAAAGAACTTATGAAGGAATTGCAGAATTACTAATTTTCTACTCTTGCATCTTTTTTTTGCCTATTGTCTATTGTATCCTTAATTGTTGCACTCAAAATTGATCCTTACTCAATTTACTAGGCACCTTAGTATAGCATCACTTAAAGTAATGGGTAAGTTAGATGCTGAATTCATATATTTCCATTTCTAACCTTCTCCAAGTTTGCTGTTATTTTAATGGATAAATATATAAAATAGATTTATATCTTTCCCCATTACATAGAATTTTGGGTCTCAGTTGGAAGCATAGAGTTGGGACTTTTGGCTTAAAGAACTTATTTGAGATGGATCTTCGTGTGTCTGTTTCTAACTTATTGTTATAAAATTAATAGGCGATGGCTGTTTCATTCTATAGCACCTAATAGGCTTGTGGGAGATCAACCAGAGTGGTTCCAGCTTTATAAAATTTGGAAAGTCATTAAAGAAAGCAAGGACCTTGGCCTTACTGCTCACAAGGTAATATTGTGAAACATAGGCGAGTTTTTTATTCTTTTACATTTGAATGTAATTTTATTTCCATAACATCCGGTACTGAATTGGTTCATCATTAGTTAACTGTGGCCAGCGATCTAAGAAAGGAGGATAAATGGCAGAAAGCGCAGTCAGCTTAGTAATAGAGAATTTGGTCCCATTGTTAGTACAAGAAGCAAGATTGCTAGAGGGAATCCATGAAAAAGTCGAGAGCATCAAAGGTGAATTGGAGTTCATTCAATCGTTCCTTAGGGATGCTGATGTAAGGGCCGAGAAGGTAGACATGAGCAATGTTGAGAAAATATGGGTGAAACAGATAAGGGAAGAAGCTTATCACATAGAAGATGTCATTGATGAATACATACTTCATTGTACAAAAGGTCCTTATGGGCAAAGACAACGGTTCCATTTCCTCCTGAAAATTTTTCAATTTACCATAAAGCTGAAAGCAGGACATGTGATAGCCTCTAGGATTCAAGATATCAATAGAAATCTCCAGGAAAAGAGAGAGATTGCTATAAGATATCACTTCAACACTATAGAGCAAGGAGGACCAAGTAGTGATGCTAGAAGTGTTGCATGGCTAGACCCTCGAGTGGCATCTCTTTTCATTGAGGAAGCTGAGGTTGTGGGTATTGAATCTCATAAAGACAAATTGATAAACTGGCTGGTAAAAGGACCATCTAATCGCACAATGATTTCAGTGGTCGGCATTGGTGGTGTTGGCAAGACTACTCTTGTCAAGAAAGTGTATGACAATGAGAAGGTGGTAGCACAATTTGATTGTCGTGCTTGGATCACCGTGTCAAAATCTTACAAGATGGAAGAGCTATTCAGAGACATGATAAAGCAGTTCTACGAGGCAAGGAATGAGTTTGCACCTAAAGAAATTGACACAATGGAAGAGATAAAGCTTATTAAAGTATTGAGGCAATATTTAGATGAACAAAGGTATGTAGTTGTTTTCGATGATGTATGGGATACAAATTTTTGGGAGCATGTAAAACTTGCTTTACCTAATAACAGGAAAGGTAGTGGAATTGTAATCACAACTCGAAATGAGAATGTTGCTCCTCCTCACATTGAATCTTCATCTTATTATGTGCACAAGCAACAACCTCTACCTTCGGAAAAAGCTTGGGAACTCTTCTGCAAGAAGGTGTTCCAACTTGAAGGGGGCAACTGTCCCCTTGAACTAGTTGAGCCATCACATAACATAGTTGAGAGATGTGAAGGATTGCCACTAGCAATTGTGGCTATAGGTGGTCTTTTGTCAACCAAAGACAAGGTTGTGTCTGAGTGGAACAAATGGCCTTGTAGTCTTAGTTTTGAGTTAGAAACTAATTCACGTCTAAGAAGTATCTTCAAAATTCTCTCTCTCAATTATCATGATCTACCTTACAATCTTAAAGCTTGTTTGTTATATTTTGGCATGTTTCCAGAGGCTTACTTCGTTAATTGTGCAAGACTAATTCGACTATGGATAGCTGAAGGTTTTGTAAAAGAAAAGCAAGGAAAAATATTGGAAGACATTGCACAAGACTACCTAAACCAACTCATTTATAGAAGCTTGGTTCAAGTGGAATGGGTTGATTATGATGGCAGTGTTAGAACTTGTCGAGTTCATGATATGATCCGTGAAGTCATTGTTTCTAGGTCAGAGGAATTGAGTTGTTGTCATGTTTCAATAAGGGATTGCTCAAGTTTTGATGGAATTGGTCGGCGCCTCTCTATTCATAACAATTTGGATACTCCATTGGAGAGAACTACTAGTTCCAAAACTCGTTCTATTATTGTTTCTCGAGCAGATGAAGTGCCCAATTCTTTTCTTACTGCTTGTTTTGAAAATTTCAAGCTCATGAAAGTAATGGATTTTGAATGTGCTCCTATTACTTACATTCCTAAAGAAGTGGGAAACCTATTCCATCTAAGGTATTTAAGCCTTAGAGGTACGAAAGTACAGATGCTTCCTAAATCCATAAATAAACTACACAACCTAGAGACTTTGGATTTGAAACGTTCCCTTGTGTCCGAGCTACCAACGGAGATCAGTGGGCTTTGTAAGTTAAGATATCTTGCTGGCTACATCCAAAATGATGATATTGAATACCATATAAACTTTCGAAAAGCCATAAAGGTACCAAGTGGCATTGGGCATTTAGAGTCCTTACATAAGCTTTATAATGTTGAAGCTTGTAGCAATGCCTTCATTGCAGAATTGGGAAAGTTGAGGTTGTTGAGGAAGTTGGAAATCACTAAATTGAAGAGAGAAAATGGTAAGACTTTATGCATTGCACTAAAGAAAATGAGCGACCTCCGATCGTTGAGAATTTGTGCAACAAGTGAAGAAGAAATTCTTGAATTACAATCGATGTCTTCTCCTCCGCCCTTCTTACAATGTCTCATCCTAGTTGGGCGACTTGAAAAGTTGCCGGAATGGATTTCCAATCTCAAGAATATAGTTACCATTGCCTTATATTGGTCAAGATTAGCAAATGATCCATTAAAGATCCTTCAAGCTCTACCTAATTTGATGAATCTTCGGTTTCGTGATGGATATGAAGGCGAGCAGTTGCATTTTGAGGGAGGAGGCTTCCAGAAACTCAAGTATCTAATGCTTGAAAAGTTGGGAGGATTAAATAGATTGAAAATAGATGATGGTGCCTTGCCTCTTCTTGAAAAGCTTCGAATTGGACACTCCCCACATTTGAAAGAGGTGCCCTCCGGAGTTCATCATCTGAAAGGCCTAAAAAATCTTGAATATTATGAAATGCCAAGGGAATTCGTGCTTAGCATGCAACCAGATGAAGGCCCTAATTTTTGGAAAGTCAAGCATGTTCACTCTATTAGTTTCTGGTATAGGATTCAAGGGGAAAAGTATAAAACTTACAAGCTTGGTGATCCAGAGTTGTTGGATCTTTTACGAAGCTAATTCAAGAGGTAAGAACCAAAGGGCCTCACCACTTTCTAGAATTTGCAGGTATAATCCTTTAAGCTATTACACTATTATATTTATGATGTACATTAACAATAGTTCATAGTTGCAATAAAAACTTTTTCTTCTCTTTTTATCCTTTTATTGCCACAGAATGAAAGATATAATTAATACAGAAGGAAATGGTCCAAATTATTACTACAACCTTTTTATCCTTTTTTTTCTTTCTCATACTTTGTTCCTAATTAAATAGCTTTTATTATAACAATTAGCTTGAAACTAATCAATAATTATGGCATTTTATGTGGTCTTAGGGGAAATTTGGCCACCAGATTATCTGGGTTTTGTATAAGCAAATTTGGTTGGATTTGTCCCCATCAAAGCCACTGGATTGGACTCAACACAAGGATACCAACCTGAAATAAGAGGGTCTTCTTCATTTGGAGGTTTTTTTTCCCCCCTTTTTCTTTTTTGGTTTCTATTTGGTTTCTAAGAAAGTTTGCTGGGGGGAAATTTGTTGAATTCTATGTGTTCTAAAATTCCAATTCCCTATTGGTTATTTCTGTTTAGGGTGTTTCTCAATTGTATAGAGGTGAGATGATGTGGAATGTATTTATGAATTCAAGGATTTAAGATAGAAAAATCAAGGTGCTTTTGTGTTTGGTTGCCATGAAAGTCAAAGAAAATCTAGGATTTCTAATTTTGTTTTTGTTGGGGGCCGTTTTTTGTTGCATAGCCACGTGTTGTCCGCTGGAGGGGTGACCTTGCTAGACCCGGATTTGTCTGGGGAGTTGCGTCCAGAACTCAACATTGGGCTGCATAATCCAACAGCTTCCGGTGTATTTTTAGGCCTACAAAATGGGTAAAGTCCAAAGTCTAAGAATCATGATAATGGTTGAAATAATAGTTGAATAAAATATTATATATTTAGTGAAATATTTTTGATTGAATAATGAGTTAAAGATCATGATGATGTATATTGGGTGATGTCCAATATTAGGGAATAATTAATTGTCATATATCATGCGATGGGATGAGTCCAGAATAGTCCATGTCCAACTATGGTATAGTTCATGTAATAAGGTATGTCCAGTAGAGGTTTATGTTCAAACGACATATATGTCCAACAGTGATAGATCAATTTATTAGTGTATAGTAATGTAATAGTAAAGTGATTTGTATTTAAAGGTGAAGTAACCATGTATTCAATGATGTAAATTTAGAGATATGGAAACATAGTGACTTATCTTTGTATGGTTTGTAGCTCCAGCTGTATAGCATCAGTGAGTTGATAGTATTCTAGCAAAATGACTCCAGCAGTGGAGAGGCAGTTTGCCATGATTACTTCAAGATTGAAGGGGAAAAAATGGGTGCAACTAGAGGGAGATAGAGGTTGGTTAAGTTTGTCCCCTTTATTATGCACTTAAATGAATTTCCCCTTGATAATAATCTTTTAGTTATTAGAAGTTATGAATAGTATTGCCTTCCATGAGAAGGACTTTTGTAAGATAAGTTTGTGCCTTCCATGAGAAGGGATGAGGTCTTGGTGCCTTCTAGGAGAAGGGCTTTAGTATTAGAAGTTTATGCTTTCCATGAGAAAGACTTTTGTAAGAAGTCTTTGTGCCTTTTAGGAGAAGGGGTATTAGAAGTTTACGCCTTTCATGAGAAGGGCTTTTAGTATGAGTGTTTGATATCTCTTGAGAAGTATGGAGATGGTAAAAAAATATAGATGTTTTATGGGATGTAGTATTTGTAATTTGTATGGGTAATTAGTATGGGTATTTGGTGAGAGATGGGTTTCTAATATATGTGAGAAATATGTATAGCTAAGTTGTGAGAGATATAATTTGTAAGATGTATGAGAGATATATAAGATGGTAAAGGAAAGATATTAGAGCTCCTGGATAGATTGTAGTGATAGCTTGTGTTGCTTTCCAAGATATGGGATTTTGTAAGAGAAATAGAGAAAGAGATGTTTAGAGATATGGGCAGCAAGATAGATGTATTTTTTGAATATGGAGAGTAAGAGAATGAGCATAAGATGAGTAATGGTGTGTTGTAGCAATGTGACTTGGTCCTTTTTATATAGAGCCAAGTTTGAAACTAAGTCAGTTTAGTTGAAGGAAAGACTAGCAAAAAAGGAAAAGATTTTAGTAAGAAAAAGATAGTTTATTTAGTTGGTTTTGGTTTTTAGTCAAATAAGGAAATTCTGTAATGTTAAGGCTGCTGGGTCAACTGTCACATCTATTCTAAAAAAGCTATCCCAGCTGTCTGAAAAAGCTACCACAACTGTCATAGAAAGCTATTGCTTAGAGCTAAAGTAGACGAGGTTCACTAAATGATATTAGGTTGCTAGAGGGAATATTCAGCATTTATTTCTTGGATTTAGCTGAAAATGGTAAGATCTCTTTTGAGGATATGTTGTTATTTTGAGTATAGCAGCTTGCTGCCGAGATTGAACAATAAATGGCTGGTGATGTCACTTTCAGCCAGGTGTCAAGTGCTGAACACACTGCTGGTGTTCTGCTAGAAAGGTTTCCTCTTTTGGGTATTTATATTTTTGGTCAAAGATTTTATTATAATACATTTTTAGTAAGTAATAAAATGATTGCTTGATAGTTAATGAAGCTTTAGAGATCTAGTTAATGTCTCATTGTGTTTTGTGACCTAATCTTGGTGAGCAAGAAGAGCATTTAATGCTCTGCTCAGGCAGCTGGCAGGGGAATATTTGGTCTGATTATGGCAGATGGCAGCTAGGTATTAAAGATATTATGAATATTTTATATTGGAAGATTAAAGATAGTCAATTAGATTTAGCCATGTGTTTGAGTTGGATTTTAGCTGAAAATAGTAATATAGTTTATGTGGAATAATATAATTAGGTTTCTAAATTCGTATAGCAACAGTTAGAGGTGAAATGGATAGTTATTTTGTTAGCATTTAGATGGCTAGAGTTTTTGAGTATTTGTTATATGATGAGTATTAAGTTTTAGTCAAAGAGCAATAGAGAGTTTAATCACTTTTAGCGTTATGTGATAAGAGAGGCTTACCATATGTTACCCACTACACACTAACCTGTCAGAGTTTAGGTACTTGGAGAAGATATGCCAAACAACATATTTCTTTTATCAACTTTTAATCACTAGAGATTTACTGAACATACTTCTTGGCCTTCCAAACCACAACTCCCAAAATTTCCCCAAAAAGACTCATGAGCTTGGATCCTGAGCCGAAAATGAGATGACGTACCTTGGGCTTTGTTGTCATTTTGTGTAAATATGGGCTTTTATTGGTGAAGCTGCTTTCCATGAATATGAGAGAGATAATATGGGTCGTGATCCTTAAATATTTGCTTGAGCCCAATCCATATAGTGATGTTGATAATGTCATGGGTCATGAGCCCAATTGATGAAGAGGAAATGTGAATCATGAATCCGCCTTGAAGTGAAGATGTTGTGGGCCATGTGAGTCCAGTTCTTGTAGTTGAATAAGATATAAACTTAATTTGGGCTTTAAATAGATTTATCCAAAAATCAATAATATGTTGATGTGGCGCGGGTTGCCAATGAAGTAATGCCATGTGGCATGAAAAAATAGTTCTCAACAGTTTTCTGCCTTTAAAATTTGCGAATTATTATTTTTTTTAAAAAGTAAATGCTGACGTGACATTTTAAAATATATATTTAACAATATTTTCATTATTTTATTTGCCATATCAACATCACATATGCCAACTGTGCAAACCGTTTGCCACGTAAATATTTTCCATTATTGAGTTAACGGTAGTGATCAAATGTAAGTTGAAAATAGCAAGAATCAAATTGCAGGGACCAAATTAACTGTGACTCCAAAATGTAGGGACCACATGGCATGATAAAATGACGTGTCATATTGAAAATGACATGGAATTATTTTATTGGACGAACTAAATACACATGGCAAGTTTATGTGGCACTTAACGGAAAATATGAACAAAATGACTGTTGATGCAAAGTACAAACAGAATATAATTTTAAGGGCAAAATCTAAATTCTGAAACTTTAAGAGTGTAAAATCTAAAAATTTCCTAACTTTAGGGGTGTAGTTTGCATTTTAACCTTAAAAAAAATAGTGGCATAAATATACATATATACTAAGAAATTGTATATGTCATTAATTACATAATAATAATAATAATTCTAACCATTTTAAAAAATATTGATAAATAAATTAATAATAATGAGACAAAATGGATGGTATGTTGACTCTCGCCAATCATTAATGTAACTAGTCGCTAACCCGTGCGATGCATGGGATAGTTAAATAAAAAGATAATTAATCAACCTCACAGTAAAAGAAAAGGCTAAAAGAACCAATAAGAGACTACTTTGTCCATCAAGTAATCAACCCAAGTGGCATCGTAGCTCATGAAAAAAAGTCATTGTTGCATTTTATGGCTGCATACTTGCTAATAATGGAAATTACCTGTATAAAACTTGAAAAGGGTCAAATGATAATATGGAAAACATTCCATAAATAACTTATTGATGACAAGTATAGAGAGGGGACTAATGTAAGTCATCAATGGAATTTGAGTCAGAATCTCATTGCAAATGGAATATAGCTCTATATTAAAACTAAAAGTAAAAGTTCAATCATTCCTTTTCTCTAAAACTTTATCAAAAACTATAAGTAATTTACACCAATTTCAAATAAAAATCACTTGAAGAATCAACTACTTTGAATCATTATCTAAAAGAGGAGCGACATAAAAACTTAAATAAGTCTCAAAGATGAAGTTCTTCAAACATATTTCAGCACCAATTCCCAAGTTCAGCTCTATGTATGGCAACCAATTACTCACCCCTGTTGAAAGCACAATGTTTGAAAGAATCTTCCAATTATCTTAGTCACTTACAATTTTCATCCACCTCCTTAGATCACTAAACTATATATCTACAAATCTACCTACCCTAACTTCAAATATTGAATACAAAGAAAGAGCCAAAATTTCTCAAACAGATTGGGTAGTGTATATAAACTTAAGTTGTTCTATTGCCTTTTATTCACGAAAATAAAATAGAAGAAATAGAAAAAAAAAAAATTGTTAAAAATGAATGCTTCATATCTTCCACCATACTCGTACTTACACATAAAAATCATTATTTTCAAAAATTTGTAAAACGAATGAATGTACAGGCCTAGATTCAGCTACAGAACCTGAAATACCAAAGCAAACCTCTATAGATAGTGTAACACAAGATGTAGCATCAATATTATCCTAGCAATCCAATTATCTATTTGATCCATTGGTTGTAGTGGTGGGCCATTGAATTTGTGAACATCTGTAGAGTCCTTACTAATCTCTTAATAAATTTAAATTCTGATTGGATTCATCATGATTTCAACCATTTTGCTGTATTACTTTTTCTAAGTGTAAAATGTGACAAACCTTGTAATGCATGGGTTATATTGCCGCTATAACATTATATTTTAAAATGAATATGATTTGCATTTAATCTTTTAATACTGGACTAAACTAATCTCTAGGTTGCTTAACTATATATTATATCTGATTACAATTAACCTAATGAATATTTATATTTGCTAAATTATATGTTATAATATGATTACTACCTCCTTAGTTTAGCTGAACTAAAAACAGTCAAAACACTAAAATTCTACAAATTTAAAGTATATGCACCCCAAAAAATTAGAAAGCAAGCAATCAACACTAATCCAATCAAATATGGTGATGGAAAGTTCTGTTCAAGCATTTCTTTGAACACTTTCAGGGGAGTTGAGAAACCAAAGGGAAAAAAGAGTTTCTTAGAAATGAGAAACCAACTAATATAATAAAAAAGAAAATTCTACTAGAAAAAAGAAAAGAAGTTACACAAACAGTGTGCAAAAATACTAAATAGACTTCTTCATGTTATTGTCTTAAACATTAACAAAGAAATTTTATCTTTACTCATCCTATGCTTATCCACTTAAAGCTTTTTTTTTTCTTTTGGTAGCAAATCTAAGTCATGGATGTAATAAAAACAATGAAATTCTTGAGATGAAACAATTAAACTAAACATAAAACCAAGCTTCAGATAACAATTACCTAAATATCAGTCATCTTAATCACAAGCATTCCACCATAAAAACATATCTTGTACAGGGAAAAAATTTATAGAACAGAGAGACTAAATTTGAAGAGAGATAGAGATAAACCTGGTGAGGCCAAGTGGCCAATGATGACAACTGAAAAGGCAGCCACACCCTCTGCCACAGATGGACCTGTGGTAGGATTCGCTTAACGGTAGGGACTAAGGCAACCATTCAAGTGGGATTGTTCTGCCTTGGGTGTTGGGTGCTTCTCTGATTTCAATCAAAATATAGCCATGAATAAGCAGATATTCTCAAACCCAAACTTGAATTTCTCTACAAACTCAATTTAGCTACCAAAAATAAAAATAAAAATTCTAAAGGGGTAGAAACCCAACGACAAACCCGACGGTAGAAAACTAAGTGAAGAGGGGCAGAGTATATATTCAATAGAGAATGGAAGAGAAATACCAACATGAAAATCAACCATTTAGTATAACGCATAATATATATAACTAAATAATGAAATATATTATGAGTACAGGTATATATTTTTGGTTATAGAGTCCTAATTAAATTTGTTTATAGTTACAGATTTCTAAACAAATTTGATTACCAAAACTTATCTACAAAGATAAATGAAAAAAACACTGATTTCTAACCAAACTTAGTTACCTTTGGGTTGGGTTGGGTGTGATGGTGTATAGCCGACCGACATAGTTGATGGGCCGGTTTCAATGGGCTTGCGATTGTTGGTGGGTCTGCATTTTGGAGGGAGTAGAAGGGGATTGGCAAAAAACAAGGGATTGGCCAAAAACAATCTCTGTTGGTTTGTGGGTATGGTGGTTTTGATTGAGGAATCTGTGTTTTTGGTGGTAGAAGTGGTGTTCTTTGGATGGAAGGTGGGCTTTTGCCGTGGGTCTAAGGAAGGAGATCTCTTTTGGCTTGTGGGTATGGTGGGTTTTGATTGAGGAATTTGTGTTTTTGATGGAAGAAGTGGTGTCTTTGGATGGAAGGTGGGCTTTGCCGTCGGACTGAGGAAGGAGCGTTGGGGGAGCTGGTAGAAGGAGAAGGCAGAGAGCTGGTTTTGCGTTTATCGGGTTTTAGAAAAGTTTTATTTTTCTTTTATGTTTTATTTTTAAATATTGTGCTAACGTGGAAAATTATGGTAGCTTCAAAGGATTCGGTCTTATATATATATATATATATATATATATATAGATGAACAATTTTTTTTGAAGCCAGCATTGAATCCCACACTCGCAAAACAATGACATTTGGAATTGGCTCAACACAGTCCGGCCCAAACTACATAGAAACAATCCAAAATTTTCACCCATAAACAACGTTAAAAACCTGAGGAATTATGCAATTATGTATATATTATATCTGTCTATATATACACACACACACAGAGGGTTGGATTCAAGATACACCTGGTATAACTCTAAGCAATGTTTGATCATCTTTAAATTTTGTAAGTATGAAGAATATATAAAGATAATGTAATCTAGCGGTTGATTTATCAAAATTCACATCTAATTAAAAAATATTAGGTGATGTAATATTATTTAAAGTTGTACTAGGTATAACTTGAACCCAACCTATATATATATATATATATTATATTTTGTCAATAGAGCTCTCTCTCTCTCTCTCTCTCTCAAATAATTCAGAAGCACGAGCTTTGATTGATGAGTTCCAAATAGCGAATTTTCAGACTTCTTGACCCATCATAAAGAACAATCCCTTGTGGATTAGTTTGAAGCCTCCTTGGTACTAGATCAACACCAATAAAAAAATCTTCACATAGCAACAGGAATTGGGAGTGGGAGTTGTGATCCGAGATCATGAGGGCAGAGTTGTGACTGCCTTAAGTAAGAAGTTGTGGTATCTTTTTGGCCCTCTAGAGGCCGAAGCTATAGCTTTTGTGGAGGCAATAGATTTTTCTTGGGATGTTGGTATAAGGGATGCTCATTTTGAATGTGTTTCTCTTGTGGTATGTGATACTGTGAGAGGCCTAAGTACTCCTCCAGTTGGTATTAGTAACATTGTTTCAAGCATGTGTCTTAGATTACAAGATTTTCGCTCCATGCAAGTGTCGCATGTTAAGCGATTAGGAAATAAACCAACACATTTTTTAGCACAATATGCTAAGGACCTAGATTCTTAAATAACTTAGGTAGTGGACCCATAATAATAATAAAAATAAAATAAAATAAAAACCGGTATTCCTTAAGTCTGCTTTAGCTTATGATATATTGAATTTATTTTCATCTGAATAAATTTACTTGTCTTTTCATAAAAATAAAAATAAAAACTTGAAAATAATTGATATTCTTAAAATAATAACACAACTACAATTCATAATTACCTTAAAAGCACATCTCTAGTAGGTCATGAATAACACCAAGTAACATATAAATTTTTTTTTTTTTGACATAGACAGATATATTGTTGTATATATAGGTATATACAAGAATAGATTGTAATAATGATATAAGATTTGAGAGTATTTATTTGTAAAATGAATAAAATGGAATTTCGAGATCTGGAATTTTCTTTGTGAAAATTCAAGTTTCAGGATGTTCGATAGATTGAGACTTCAGATCGATCAATCGAAGCAATGAGAAAGGCTTCTCGATCGGTCGAAGCTCTTGCTTGATCAATCGGATTGATCAAGAAAATTGATCTGAAGCTTCTGCCTGACTCAATTGATGCTCGATTCCAGTTCGATCGATCAAAAAGAGCCTTTGATTGATGCTCGATTCCTCTTGAACGATCGAGACTCGTGAAAAACTGAATTTTTGCAGAATTTTCTGAAAACTGTTTTGAACATTAGAAAAAGTTTCAAGCCTTGTGAACGGTTTTATGAGACGTCGTTACTCTCCATACGTACCTTTTGAAGGGTTATAACCCAATGAGTATAAATAGAGGTTAATGTTCACTTGAAATCCTATGGGTACAAAGAAACACAAGAAATTCTGTGAGTATTCTCCAAAATTTCTATTTGTAGACCTAATAAACTTAGTTGTATCCTAAGGATAATCTTGTAAAAACCCTTTAGCAACTTGCGTATGAGAACAAATATTGTCTAAAGATAATATTCAATTGTGCCTCCAAGTCAATCACTAATTTCTATTTACTTGATGTGTTCATTTTGTTCTTTCATCGTTACTCCTTGATTTGGTAAAATCCCCAACATATATATTAGCTGGTCATGAGTAACACCAAGTCTAGTCTTCAAAATTGGCTAAACTTCCCTCGAGTGACCGAACAAAGAATCAAACAATAATTTGTAGAATCATACTTTACTACAAATAAGTTATAAACATGCTATCGATTATCTCAATCATTTCAAATTTAAAGTTGTGGCTGATTAGTTGTGCACATATATTAATACCAAAAAAAAAGTAATTAATAACACACACCTATCCAGGAAGATAACTAGATAATCTAATGTTGCAGCTTGGGTTTTGATGATTAAAACTTTTAATGTACAATAGGCAATGATGTTGATGGCCTGATATGACTAAATGCGAGAGAGAAAAAATGACCACTTCACTGCCACCATCACCGTCATCATGGGGTGGGAATCCAGACGCACATCGACGATTTGCGGTGATTTCCTTCCCTGAAATATCAGCTAACCATTTGCAATTTGAAACATCAAAACTCAGAAAATTTCAAAAAGAGAGAGTCAACATGCATTTATATGCATTGGCAAGTGGAAGTATATGTAACCACCCTATATCATAAACCCAAAAGGAGAATTATACAAAATAGGAAGTACAAAGCTCTGACTAATGGATTGGCAACAGATAATGGTTGCCAAGGACAGGCCAAATTAAAGCTTCGTTCCCAAAGCAAAATCAAACTTCAAAAAGAAATCATATGGCATTTGTTAAACAGGAGAGCAATACAAGCATCATTTGATGGATCCCGCAACCAATCCTTTAAGAACAATTTACACCAAGGAGCCCAGAAAATGAACTATGAGAAGTACTAAGATTCCATTTTAGCAAATAGAAAAGAAGACAACTTTGGAAGTTGGACTGATGAATGAGTTGAGAGCAACCAATGATACAGGTTATTGCTATGCCACAGCACACTAGCTACTCACACCCACCTATGACTCTGGGTCTGGCTAGCTAAAGCAATACCTTTAATACATTAAATGTAGTTTGTCTAATTATTGATACTCAGAAATAGAAATTGTTGGAGCTTCACGTGTAATGGTTCGAGTTTGCACGGCACATCTTGCATGCTGCAGCAGAAAGGTTTGAACTTTTAACCCAAATAGAAAAAGAGAAAATCAGAATTGTTTGTGGATGCATGTGCCAAAACCTCATTTATAATTTGATTACAATTATCGGGATTTTCTGAATGTTGTTCTGTGTTTTACATTAGAGGGTGATGCATAATATAATCAGATTGCAAGAAAAAGATGCAGTCGCATAATCCTAAAGTCAAAGATTAGCTCTACCATTGACTGCATCAAGAGAATGTGATCAGAAAAATTCCTGAACCAGCTGGTTAGTAACTGATTCTAAGATAAATCTTAAATGAGAGATTAATCTCAAGTATAAATAACGTGATCCCTGGAAAGTTCTGAAATTTAGGCTCATCACAAAAGGGCTGTAAGGGGCAATACCTTCATGCAAAAGGTCACAGTCTCACTGGTGCATGTTAAAACGTGTTGAATCATGATAACATTTAATTAGGGTGAGTTTGGTTCAGCTTTTTGTAAAAGTGCATAATGAAAAAGTTGAGTTTTCAAAAAGTGCATAATGAAAAAGTGCATTTTCAAAAAGCTGAGTGTTTGGTAAAAACTGTTAAAAAGTGCTTTTTGAAAAAGCTGAGTGTTTGGCTAGCACTTATAAAAGTGGCAGTTTGAGGGGTAAATTACCAAAAAGGATAATATATATATAAGGGAGTTTATTTCATACTTTTTTTTTTTTTTTTTTTGGGATGTGAGTTTATTTCATACTTAAATCAACTACTTCATATACTTAATATTAATAATAATAATAATAATAATAATAAATATATATTATTGGTATTATTTTAATAATGTTTGGGCAATTTCTCTTTTTTAGTGTCATAATTATTTGTTATTATCATTAATGACTTCTTCTCAATATTAATTAAATCTAAATAATTTTCATCATCATGAAGCACAAAATGAAAATGTAAAAAGATGATAAAATACATACCAATAATCCAAATTTAAATCGTATTACATAAAAATGTAAAAAGATAATAAAATACATACCAATAATCCAAGTTTAAATTGTACTACATAAAAATGTAAAAAATTGTACTACATGAATTCTGCTCCAGTTGCTGTAACATCCCTAAACATTCTATCAAGTTGTTGTAGATTCTGCAGACCTTTATGTCGAAATTTTGAAGCTTTGGGTACTTCCTACAAAATGTAATTGTCATTTCACTCATATTACAATAATATACATAACTATTTCAAACTAACTACACATTAATAAAATGCTCAACTCACCTTCAACTTCATGTCCCACCAATCATCACTAGCATCAATTGTTCCCCTCACTGCATCCCATCCTAAATTTGTGTCAAGACCCTTCAATTTTTCCCACACTCTCCAATCTGCTTTTAATACATCCCACCTACATTTTAATTGTTCCTTATCATAGTTTAGACCGGTCTCATCAAAGAATTTGATTACCAAATTGCTCCAACCTTTGGCACTTAAGGCAGCAAAGAATCCTTTATTCCCAGCTTCAATCTCTTCCACACAAAGGTTACAAAAAGTAGTTGTCCAACTTGGATCTCCCCATAATGCTCTTGACATACCAACTGAAAATGTATAGCTTAAACCTCAATTCTTAAACTAAGCAACAAATTCTTGCACCAAAGCATTCAAAACCCAGAAAATCACATAACTAATACTCAACAAAAACCACAAAAACCAACCCAAAAAACTCAAGCTACCACTCAGATAATTAAATAACTAATAATCAACATTAAAACACAAAAACTTGTGTGGGGTGCTGATGGGGTGTGCATGGGCTGCTGATGTGGGGTGCGTCTACAACACCCTGCCCCATCAGTTGCAAACTCACCCCACATCAGCAGCCCATGCACACCCTGCAACACCTCACCATGCAGCAACACATGCACTTCTCATTAGCACCACACGCAATTCTCATTTCTTAATCTCAGTAATTAAATTTCATTTGTGATAGAACAAAATTATATCATATGTAAACTATTCATTAAGGAACATAAACTAATAAAGCATTTATCACCATGTTTTTACATCAATAGAGACCCCCACATCGATACTTAGCTTTGCCATCAACAATAATCCTCATATTTAAAAATTTATATGGTAAATCGAACACAACATTCCTCGTTACCTTTTTTCTCCTCTAATTTTCAGACCCCAAACCCAAACTTTTGTCACTGTCACTATTAGAATTATGAGCTACAAGTCTACAAACCATTCATAGCAAGATTCAAACCACTGTAAATTTCAATCAACAAAAACAAATAACTAAACAAGTAAAGGAACAACACCCATTAATCTATAACAACAACTCTCTTCTGGGTTGCCGAGAAAACAAATCAAACACAACTAAAAACAAAAAATTTGAAGCACCCCAATACTTTAAAAATACATTCTTTTTTTATCTGTTTCAGCTTCCCAAAAAGTGTGTCTAATTTAACAGATTTCCTCAGTACAAAGCATGTAGCTAAAAAAAATTACAGAGCATCCACAAACAAGCCCAATAATCGTTATGATCATTCAGCAATGATCATTCAGCAAACATTCATTATGAGTAATTAAATCATGCAGCACTTGAATACAGCAATTGAATCTCTGAGTTCTCAGAAAGAGACGACACTAAAACTGCTCCCAAAAATCACCCAAAAAAACTATCAAACTAAATAGTCCCACAAGCTGATGTGGGGTGTGCGTGCTCTGCTGATGTGGGGTGCGTCTGCTGCTGATGGGGCATGCGTGTGCAGCTGCACATGCATGCCCCATCGGCTGTAGACGCACCCCACATCAGCAGAGCACGCACACCCTGCAGCACCTCACCATGCAGCACCTCACAATAATAATAATAATAATAAATTTTTAAAAAAACTGTAAAACCCAAAACAAAAACAAACCCATCTTCACGCACGAACACAGTGACACACACAAACAGAGCATCCACAAAATTTGCAGGGGAGAGGATTTAAACAGATCATCCACAAAATTTAAAAAAAAAAAAAACAAATAGATCATCCACAAATTTTGCAGGGGAGAGAACTTAAACAGAGCATCCACAAATTTTTTTCAGTTCCCGGCAAGAGAACAAATGATCTTTAGCAAGAACAAAGCATGCAATATCTGAATTTTTTTTTTGATAGGTAACAAAAAAAAAAAAAAAAATTCAGATCAGTGTTGTACCTGGCGGTTTTTGGTAGCAGATCGGCCTTGGTTGGTGTTTTGTTTATCAAAACTCGACCTTCAAAACATATTCCTCAGATCAGATTAGACCAAAAAAAAAAAATAAAAAAAAATATTGCAGAGGAAGGCCCGCTGAAGAAGACGAAGAAAGAAGACGAAAGAGGAAGAAGATTTTCAAGACAAAATAAAAGAGAGAAACGGGTACTTACGCACGGCAGAGCAGAGCTGAGAGGAGACTTCTGGGGTGAGGGAGCTGCGCACAGAGATGAGATGAGATGAGAGGAAGAAATGAGGGCACCGTGCGTGATTCCTCTAAAGACCCCTTGCCCTTTGCCCTTTAGTCAAGGGCAATTTCGTAATTCTACTCTCCAACGGATATATGTAAATGCGCGTTTGCCTTTGTTATGGACCTCTGAGCTCCATATTTGTTGCGCGTTCATAGGCTATTTTTTGCCTTGGCCCAAAACGCAACTTTTTTCAAAAAGTTGCGTTTTGGGCTGAGCCAAACGCAAAAAACTGTCTCAGCATTTTGCAAATGCGCATAACATGTAAAAGTGGGCTCTAAAAGTCCAACCAAACGGGCACTTAAAGATAAATCTATCAACCATGAGACACGAAATGCATAGATAACAATTAATTAAAGATAGCATTTAATGCTCACTATGTTTACATTCTAACAATTACAATCTGTAGGATTAACTATGAATGCATAGTTGATATTAGATGAGATAAATCTATCAACCATGAGACGCGAAATGCATAGATGACAAGAAATTGAGATATGAAAGAATATGGCTTATTTTATCAAGAGTAAAAAATTGGGCACCAAGCCCAAGCAGTCTAGGTTCTGCAATGTAATTATTATTATTATTATTATTATTATTATTATTTTGGGATAAGTAGTTCTGCAATGTCAATTGATCTTGTTTTCCCACCGAAGTGTCGAAATAACATGAAAACTTTCACTGGATTGGATCCAGTATGCGTAGAATGCCCATGCGCGGACCCTCTATTTTCACTATAAAAATACATAACAATTTAAGTGATACTGTTAAAATCAAAACCTAATAGCTCTCACCAAAAACACTCAATAATATAGAACTCCAAAAAATGCAGTTGTATAATGATCTCTGGAAAGTTCTGAAATTTAGGCTCACCACAAAAGGGCTGTAAGAGGCAATACCTTCATAAAAAAGGTCATAGTCTCGCTGATGCATGTTAGAAAATGTTGAATCATGATATAAAGATAACAATGAATCAAAGGTAACATTTAATGCTCATTATTTTTACATTCTAACAAATATACAATATATAGAATTTGCGTTAAATGCATAATTAATATTAGAGGAGATAAATCTATCAAGTATAAGCAGTGGCGGTTCCTCAACAAGCATAAATTACACAATCTAATAAAAAGAAAAATTTGTATATTGACAACAACCACAATAAAAAAACACGTAAATACATGAAGTTTACAATTGCCTTCTACATGATTTCCTTATCAAATATTTATCCATAATTCTAGCAAAAGAATAAACAATAAACTATAAGTTTATTTGAAATATTAATAAAATTATTAATTATTGTTGTTTATTTGTTTCATTAATTTGTTTGTCTTTTATAAACTATAATTTGTTATATTGTTGTGTGAGAGACCGCGCCCCCGATCCCTTTTTATGAATGTTGGGCCAAACCCACGTGAATGGGTGGAGTCGTGTTATTGCCACTCAAAATAGAGGTTCAACTAGTGATATTTTCCCTCTTAGATTAAATGTTTTACAATGGAGTCGCCACTTATTTAATTATTGGGATAAATAAGAAAATCAAAATTGAAAAATTCATCATTTATTAATTTTCAATTGAATTTACATTGATCATAGGAAAATTACATGACTTTGGTCCTAGATACAATCTAAGATAAAGTACATAGTTTTGTTTCCTAGTTACAATCTAGAAATTGAAAATTACAAGGATAAGCATTAGTTTATCAACCCTTGATCTAAGTTCGGAGGCTATATTATAAGGTGGGAAGGTGTTAGGCACCTACATTCATATCACATCATTCAATATGTTATCCATCAATTTGCATGTTGAATTCATTGTGTGTGCATGTGATAAACCCTAATTCCATTTATTAAGCATTTCATTTGGATTGAAAAATAAATTCTAGTGAATGTGTGTGGATGGTGATATCCTAGATTCAAAGATTTGAAAGAATTATTAAACAAACATGTTTTTAATATTTTTTATGTGGATTTAAGATTAAAATTAGTGTTATACATGAACATGCGATGAACAACTAAGAACATGTGAAGAACATATAAGAACAATTAAGAACATTCAAACATATTCAAGGGAATTTAAATGATTACTATCATACTTTAATCTTAAACTCTCATCATGGCAACACAAAAAACAATTAGGGAAATGGATTATACCTTCATGCAAGATCCATATGGTGGAGGAGGAGACTCTTGAGGGAGATCCTAAGGGTGGAGGAAAAGAAGAGTTAAGAGAGAAAGAGTGAGTCTTACTCAATACGTTGAGTCTCAAGAAGACCAAGATATGACAAGACTACTCAACTTCCTAGAACTCAAGATAGGGGGTTTTTATGTGTCTTGGAATGAAGGAGAGGGGGGACTTATATAGTAGTGGTGGAAGAAATATGAATGGAAGGCCATTTAATAAGAGTTGACAAAGAATCATGAACCTATACCTCATTTTAGCCTTGGGGAAATCTGGTGCATTAAATGGAAAGATTGGTGGGAGTGAGGAGCAAGTCAAAATTTGGTTTTCCTGTAGCTGCTGTAACAACTTATAAAGCCAACTTCGAAAAATCATATCCGACTCAATTCTGATCGGAATTGTCTCATTCTTATGCTCAAATTGAAGTCCCAGATGTCTAGTTTTTGGAAAAATTAACCTCATTCACAGATTCAAATATTTTGAGAGATATCGATGAAATGGTGAGCAGAGGTCATTTGTTAGAAAATGGTTTCAGCACAATTAACATTAATATGTCCCAAATTAGCTCCCAATTAACATTAAATAGCTCCAATCATTCCCATTTCAGACTTAATTGATTTCAAATTTACTCTAATTAAAAGATAATTGAACAAATTACTCATTGAATAATTAATGTTTAACTATCTAATTAATTAGGTGTGTGCAACCTTACCATAAAATGTAGTCCTAACCAATCAAATTATGACACATCATTAATCTCAAATTGATTATAATTATGACTAATTGGAATCAATTATTCATAATCACATATAGTCGGACTCAATTTGTGATAATGCATCTCGGCCATTAAAACTTGATTTGATGATAACTTTCAATATGATGGTCCGATTAAGGCTTATGACCAGTTGATTTGATCGTTATAACATCAAGATCGTTTTGGTGAAGTAAGATTAAGGATTTAGTGACCAGAATTAAGATGCATATTTTCAAGGGAAAATTACCCTTTTTGCCCTCCCCGTGAGGTTAAATGCGGGTTGCAAAATAGGGTGTCAACATGTTGTTTCATTAATTATAAAATTATTAATTTGTTTTTAGCCTAACATAATTTACTTTGTTTGTCTTTTATAATGTATTGTTTTATTATTGTTTAGCCTAACATAATTTAGTTGTTTAATTTGTTTATTAATTGTCTTCTATAATTTGTTATGTGTATAATTAATATGTATAATGTAATTAAAAGTTGAGTAGGCCAATCAAGTGATAAATCCAAGCCTTAAATTATACTCATGTCATAACCCAAACCATAAACCAAGGCACACCCTTTAATTTAATTTTATTTTTAATAACTTTTTTTCCTTTTTCCTTTGTTTTCTTCGTCAGGTCTTATTTTAACTTATGTGTCATTTTTACTTTAACCTTTTTTCTCTCCTTCACACGTGCTTTACATCTTATCTCTATCCTGTCTCTTCTAGATTTTTCTTTAGATCTACTTTCCTCTTTTCTTTCTTCTTTTCCTTCTTCATCCTTATTTCTTAGTCACAGCTTTTCTTCTCTCTCAATGTTCTCCTCAAGCATCGTTTTACGCCACCACCATGCTTCTTTCAACAAGCATCATTCATCCCTAATAGCACCTCCATGTTCCCCTCTCAAGCCGCCTCTACCTAGCACAACGTCTCCTCACCTCCATTACTGATCTATATCTGCTTTGTTTGGATTATAGGTTTATATTTTCATTATTTTGTATGGAAATCAAGAGTTGAGGGTGTTCCTAATTTTGGTTGAAGGTGTTCCTAATTTTTTTTAAAGGTAAACAAATAAAAAAAATTAATTATTATATATAATTTTTTTTTCTAGGTTAGGGTGTTCCTAGGAACACCCTAGACTGAATATGGCACCGCCACTGAGTATAAGGCACAAAATGCATATATGACAAGAAATTGGAGATATGAAAGAATGAACTAATAAAAGCAGAAATAACAGAAGCAGACTGCATTCGGCTACAATGTTCGATATGCCTTTATTTATCAAAAGTCAAAAATTGGGCACCAAGCCCAAGCAAATGTTAAGGGTTTTTTGTTTTTTTTGTTTTTGTTGTGGTGATAAGTAGTTCTGCAATGTTAAGTGATCTTGTTTTTCCATCGAAGTGTTGAAATGACTTGAAAACTTTCATTGGATTGGATGCATAGTATGCCCCATGTGTGGACCCTCTATTTTCACTGTATAAAAATACATAACAATTTAAGTAGGATTGTTACAATCAAAACCTAATAGCTCTCGTCAAAAATACCCAATAAAATAGAACTCTAAAAAATGCAGTTGTATACAAAGTATATCACGGAGAAGATCCTTCTTTAAATAAAATTGAAAGAGGAAAAAAAAGCCTCAAAAATACTGTCACTAATTAAAGGGAGAGATTACATAAACGAGACATAAATACTCTCTCATCATCTTCATAATTCTAACAAACAGTGCAGAGATCAAAAGCATGCAATTCCTAAAAACTGATAATCAAGTAAAGCAGCGCCTATAGTCTGGATTCAACTTGATTTGGTCCAAATGAGAACTTGGATCAAATCAATATACAGATTGCAACTGGTGCCATGCATATAATCTAAGAGATATCTAACTCGTATTGGTTATTACCCCCGACTAAGGTTATAAAAAAGCACTCTGTTTTTCACTCTCAGCAACCTCCAACCAAAAAAAAAAAAAAAAAAAAAAAAAAGAAGAAAAGAAAAGAAAAAAAAAAGAAAAGAAAAAGGAAGCAAAGGTCACATATCAGCAAGAGTCATCTATAAATGGGACAGTTTTTACCTGCACCCTTATACAGGATTAATAACATCAAGCTTTGAATATGAATTAAATCATAAAGGCATGTAATTCAAATAAAATGTCACAATAAAACTTCAAATTAAGAATATTAGCCCTTTTCCTGTTTAGAACTAATCATTTTAAAAACAAAGTGAATTAGATAGAACTACAGTGTTTCAATGATCCTGTAGTAAAAGGGTTGTTGATCGAAATTCTCAAGTCCCTAAAGTTAAAATAACCTAGCCAAGGTTCTTTATTCTTAATTGGAAGAAGAAAAACATTGCCAGTGAGTTCTAGAACAAACGACACCTCCTCTCCCCATAAGAAGGTATTGAAGGAAAGGTTGTGGCTTTACAAACCAACGGTGCTCGTGAAAAAACATCATTTACTCATTTTCATGAAACCATCACTTACTAATAGCCAAACACTTTGAAAGCTCTCAGCTTTTTCGATTCCACATTCAGTCAAAAACCCATGTGATGATGTCAAAAGCACAACAAGCAATAAAATTGAATTCCTGAAGCTTCATGAGAACTTAACTTTAATAAATCACATCTGGGCTAAATCAGTCCACTTCTTTTGCCCCCAAATTCATATGAATGTTCCAATGCTATAAAATGAGAAACCCATTGCTTTTATATGAAATGTTGATTGAATCAAAACAATCTCTGAGACCATAAAAACCAAACCAATCACACAATCAACCCGATACATAAGCCCAACATCAATAACCCATTTCAAACATTAAAGAATCAAATAATTCAGAGGAATAATTTGGTTTTTTATTAGAAAACATCCTAATATATTACATTATTACCAAACAAACAACAAAACATAAACAAAGAGCAAAGTTTTATATTAAAAAACTTCTTGATCATGCTGCGTTTGGTTACCGAGAAAATACAGGGGAAAAAAAGAAGAAGATATACGTAGACGGTAGAACTACAAAATGATTAGAACTTAAAACTCACCAAGATGAAAAGCCAACAGCAAAAACTATGGAGAATTTTCTGGCTACCCAGTTCACGAGACCTCACTCTTTTATTCAAAACTTTGTTTCTTCAATGTCTGTTTTTCTCTCTGTTTTCTTGTTAACCAAACAGGGAATGAGAGGGTGTGAGAGACAAATAACTGTTTAAATATTTTGGGTACTATTATTTTATTTTTAATATTTTTTATTTAATTGGGCTTAAATGAATTCCAAATTTCAATGTTGGAAAATGAATGTGAATTAAAGAGGTTTAAAGCGTGTGCTGTATATTAAAGAGTTAGGCCCTTTTGAATATAAACTTGTAAGTTTTTTTAAGACCTCCTCTCTTATATATACATATATACATACATACATATACATATATATATATATATATATATATATCCTCTCTCTTCTTTCTGTGTGATAAAAATATTTAGTATTCTAAAAAAAAAAATTTCAAATTGAGTTGGGCTATAAAGTGAGAGTAATGTCCATTGTTCAGCCCAATTAAGTCCAGACCTATATAGGCTGTAAAAGACTGTAAGGCCGAAACGTTTCTAGAGGTTTCAAAGGATAGATTTCAGATTTGTCTAATGGAATAAAGACTCAAGAGGCTTTTTGACGAAGAAAGAGAAATGCCAAACTATTGTACTCTTATATTTATGTTGTGAGTGAAATTGGTTCATCTAGTTTTAAGTGAGCGGTGGCAAGGTTAGCAGCATATTTAATTATTTTTATAAAAAAAAAATTAAATAAGTATTGTTTTTTTTTTTTTTTTTTTTTGGAGAAGCATTAAATGAGTATTGTTGATCCCTTAAGTTTTAAAAATTATTACAATTAGTCTTTTTATTAAGAGATTCTACCAGTTGAGTTGATTAGAACTCACAGGCCACAGTAATATTGTTGCTTATATGGCTAATGAAATAGTGACCTAGCATTTTTTTTTTCAATGACATGATAATTTTTTTAGTAAAAAAATTAAAAAAATATTTTACACATCATAAACCCATTAATACCAAAATACTTGACCCAGTAAATAGCGAGTAATACCAAATTCAAGAACTGAAACAGGAACAATGGTGGTCGACGATAAGGTAGATAGAGATTGAGCTGTAGTGGGAATAGTGGCTCAAAGTCAATGCTCGTTTCTTCAAAGTTCACTTTGTCTCCGTTCAATATTAATCTCTCACTAATCCAGCACCGCCATAGTTTTTCTATTTAATAAAATTCTAATTCACATAGTTCCGTCAAATACAGACATAAATTGTTTGATATTCCTTTTTTTTTTTTTTTTTCTTCATTATTTGAATTGTTACCTTGTTAGTGAAATCGAAGTTTAAAATTCACAGGTTGTACAGAGAGCCACTAGAAGATTCAGTATAGCTACAGTGGAAGGGACATCAGCTCCAACAAGGCCTTGACAATGACGTCAGTAACAATCAGCCCTATCCACCAAATCATAAGTAACCAAACCTCCACCATCCGCCACCATCAACAAAACAACAAAACCCAAACCCAAACATTGTTGGACTCAACCCAAACTCCACACCAACCATGATTCGAATCTACTCAAATCTTAACCAAGTCACGCCACTACATTTCGTCAAAAGCATCTTGTCGTTGACCAATAGTGCACAGAAGATAAAATTTAGGGACTACTAATGTAGTTTTGCCTAAACATAATGGTACTCCTTATCTATGAAGAAATATATTTCTTGTCTACTAAGGATGGTATTCCTTATCCATTAAGAAATGGATATTGAAGTCTTATAAATAAACAATACCACAAGGGATTTGGTGGTTTTGTCCAAGGGTTCTCAAACATGGTGCACAACTTTGAATTAGTTTGAAAGAGCCTTGGAGAAATTTTGATATTTGTGAGTTCTTGTTTTCTATTACACTTGAATGTAGGCTATCATTGAACCATATAAATACTTGGTGTTCTCTCTTTTGTGTTATTTTGCCTATATTTCCTTTGGGTCTTCTTCATTCATATTATTTGTTTTAGAGACCTTTCTCAAGCCAATAATAATTTTCCCAATCAATGTGATGGTGCTTTCCAGAGCCAATCTCTCACAACAAAGAGTTTGACTCAATTTGTGATTCTTGCCATTTGGATTAAGATGGAACTCCTAATCTGACTTGATTTGAAAGATTGTTTTGTGGAATTCAAGTTGATTAAGGTGGAGATTTGTTAAAACTATCTCAATTTTCTAATTTGACTTGGTTTCTTCTTTGTTACACAGATAATGGTAATTCCAGTCAAATAAATAATGGTAATTTTTTGTCCATTAAGAAATGAATATTGAAGTCCTATAAATAGACAATACTACAAATGGTTTGGTGGCTTTGGTAATGTCCTCCCACATGGATAGGGATTTTGAATTAGTTTGTGAGAGCCTTAGAGAAATTCTGTTATTTGTAAGTATTTTTTAAGTGCTTAAACACTTAAAAATCTTAATTTGATATGGTAAATTCATCACATGTTACTTGTGGATGTAAGTTATTGCTGAACCGTGTAATTTCTTGGTAATTATAAATTCTTGATATTCTTTCTTGTGCGTGGTTGTGTCTATTGTTAGATTGTTTGTTGCTCTATATTTGTTGCTTACTTGCCATTTATTTGTTTGAGAGATTTTTATCAAGCTCATAATAGTTTTCACAATCAATCTTGAGTGAGAATGCTATCCGGAAGCTCTTTCCCATGATGAACTGGTTTCGGGTTTCCGCTATTATTAGTCTTACAGTTTTTGCTATAGGATATAGACAAACATTTCTGGCAGACTTCATAAGAACGAATTTTTTATAGAATAAAGACCTTATTTCTTGCTAGTGATCGAATTCAATTCTTTCTCCTCTCCATTCGATATAGACCACTCTTTTTAGATGATACTTTTCCAATTATTCGTTGTATTATTGACTCTTTACTAGCTACCATTCCTGCATTGCATAATTTACAAGATAGGTTCCTCTATGGAATAAAGAACCAGAGACACTTTAAAAAAGAAAGATGGACAGACGTTAAGAAAAACATCAAGGTTACACTTAGCATCTTATTTGGTTGGGACATGGGAAATTTCTTTACAGCTATGGTTTAATTAAATTTGGAACAATTCATACAAAAAAAATTCGAGGTCCCCACTTCCTTTCAATTATTAGCGTTGTGTGGCTCTTTCTTCTTTTAATAAAACCATTCATTCAATCACTGGTAACCATATCTATGATCATAAGTAAAACACAAGTATAGGCAAACACTACCAAAAAATGAAAAAAAGAGGTTTCTTTTAGCGTTGTTTTTACGTGAGAGTACTGCCACTATCATATATGCTTTTTCCTTGCACAGGTTCGGTCCGCTTATTGTTTCTAAAATATCTGTCATTTCTTATGGCATTGATAGGGTTTATGTTATCTTTTAGTTTTAGTTTTATGTTATTTTCATATTGAAAGGTTTTTTCTTAAGTATTTTTGAGGAAGAAGTTTTTTCTTAACTTAAGTTGGAAATATGCTTGTTTTTCATATATATCTATACCAATGGATATTATGTATTCTTATTACAGAATTATGGTTCAATGATACTACCTAATTCTTCCCAAAAAGAAAATCTACAAATGAATTTCTCTCTCTCACTTATTTTTATATGCAAAAAATAAATAAATGAATGAAAACTGCACCATTGGTCTCATATTATTAAAAGTACTCCATTTAATGTATTCTTTAAAAAACTATCTTCATTCATTTAAACTTCAAATAAAACTAATGAAAAAGAGTACTGATTTTTCTTAACGAAGGGTAAGTTAAAAGAATTATCTTAATCATGATAATTGATTTTTCAAAAAGAACCATATTTTGAGATATCTTAAAATGAAATAGAGAACAATTACAGAGAAGTAAAATATAAAAACTGAAAGTCTAAACTAAAGTTTAGAAAAAGAAAACTTATCTTAAAAAATCCTAAAATTATCTATAGTATGCCACGTGGCTATGTTGGTTAAACTTCTGCCACGAGTCATTTTTTATTTAAATAGTTTTTTAAATAAAAAACTCAGTTAATATATTTTATATTGAACCTGGTGATTTTATATAAGTATTAGTTGTTAACCCGTGTTATGCACGGAAGTCTACCTATTTGTGAGGTAGATTAAAATAATTTTATAAAAAATTTAAGAAACTACACCATTGCATGATTTGCTCTTGTATGACTTCAATTTGAGTTACAATTTAATGAAGAAGCCATTACCTGAACTTGCAATGGCTTACAAAATTTTTTTCAGACAGTTCCAGATACTGCAAAAAAATAACTCAAAAATTCAAATTTTAAAACTTCTAAAAGACTAAAAAATATTAAAGAATCAGATGATTCATTACTTAGAAATCATTAAAATATATATATATATATATATATATATATATATATATATATGACTAAACAATAGAGAAATATCTGAAAAAGATGGATTACATTTAAAAGAATAATTTCAATTATTGTAAGCTTTTTTATCTTGTAAAAAACAGCTAAAGAAAGTTTGGTAGTTTATGTACAAAAATTAATTTTTAAAAAATACATGAAAAACCAAAAAATTAATTTTTTTTTAATAAAGTAAAAGAGAAGAAAATAACATAAGAAGAGCTCATATCACTACTCGGCTTTAATATATATATATATATATATATATAGGGGTTTGCTTTACTTTTATAGTGTTCATGATTAACCTCGCAAATTTGGAGATAAATTATCAATGTTTGAGTTTGAGTTTAAGTTAGACTTGTTAGAGAGATATAATTTCACTCATTGTTATAAGTTTAGATTAAACAAAAATAATTTTGTTTAAAAAAAATGATAATGATGAGTTTAAGTTTAAGTTGGACTTGTTAGAAAGACAGAGTTTAAATAAAATAATTTTATTTAAATAAAATAATAATTTTTAAATATTATGCTAACGTAGAAAATTATGAGAGTTTCAGAGGCTTCAGTTATATATATATATATATATATATTTCTATCATCATCCAATTAATTAATTTCAATAAGAAAGTGCCGAAGTTGTTCCAAATTTTACAATAGAAACTTTACAAACTAATGGGTCAACAAATACAATTAATTTGTGCCACATCAACATAATAAATAAATAATTTTTTTTAATGTTTTTGTGTAATGTTTAAAAGTTGACATGTCAGTTTGTAAAAGTTATATAGTAAGATTTGTAATATGTATAACATCACTTATTTCACTAATATTGTAGTAGATATTTCAGCATGATCAATGATTCCACTTGACTCTTTCAAACAACGAATTATCCAATTGATGATTGTACTTATTAGTTTGTATTAAAGATAGTAGATAAAAATAAAATAGTATTCCATTACAGAGCATAGTTTGGATAATTTAGTGTTTATTGTTATATCTTTTAATTTTTCTTATTTCTTTCTTCTCTTCTATTTTACTCAATATTGAAATTCAACCACTTCCTCCTTATCATTAAATTATTTATATTTTCTCTCTCTTTTTAAAAAAAAAAAAAAATGTAATATTGCTACTGAGCTCCTGTTGCGCCACCTCGCCACTTCATTCGCCACATAATAATAATATTACTAAAAGCTGAAGCGTGGCATTTATTGCTACTGAGCTCCTGTTGTGCTATCTCATTGCCACATAATAATTATTTATTATTTATTCATTTTTTTTACAAAAAAAAAATATAAATAGATTATTGACTTCAAATATTTATCTTTGTCGGTTTTAACATCTATGTATATTTCTTTTTTATTTCCAATTTTCCTATAATTTTTTTTTTACATTTACTTATTTTTTAAATATTTACACTTTCTTCAACATTTCTTCTTCCCTTATTTTTTTATCTCCCCACTACCCTCGACTTTAATATTGCTATTCATCTTTTCCTTCATCTTCCTTTATTTGTCTCTTCTTATCTCTTCCCTCTTACTATAAATTTGTCACTCTTTTCCATTCTTTGCATAGTTTTCTCTCACAAAAAGCTTCTCTCTCTCTCTCTGTCTCTCTCTCTGTCTCTGTTTTGGTTGATTTTTATTTTTTATTGCATCTCCGCTTTAGGTTGATAAATTTTTGTGTTTTTAAGAATTCTAATTTTGGTTGATATGATTTAGTTTTGTGTTTTAAGTTATTATTATTATTATTATTATTATTTTGCTCTTTGATTGTTAAATTTTATCCGATTACATTATAAAAAATTAAAGATAGTAGATAAAATTAAAATAGTATTCCATTACATAGCATAATTTGGATAATTTAATGTTTATTGTTATATCTTTTAATTTTTCTTATTTCTTTCTTCTCTTCTATTTTACTCAATATTGAAATTCAACCACGTCTTTCTTATCATTAAATTATTTATATTTTCTCTCTCTTTTAAAAAAAAAATGTAATATTGCTACTGAGCTCCTGTTGCGCCACATCGCCACATAATAATTATTGATGTTGAGCTCCTGTTGCGTCACCTCATCGCCACGTCATTCGTCACATAATAATTATTTATTATTTATACCTTTCTTTTACAAAAAAAATATATATATATGTATATATAAATAAATTATTGACTTTACATATTCATTTTTGTCGGTTTTAACATCTATATATATTTCTTTTTTATTTCCAATTTTCCTATAATTTTTTTTTTACATTTACTTATTTTTTTAAATATTTACACTTTCTTCAACCTTTCTTCTTCCCTTACATTTTCATCTCTCCACTACCCTCGACTTTAATATTACTATTCGTCTTTCCCTTCATCTTCCTTTATTTGTCTTTACTTATCCCTTCCCTCTTATTATAAATTTGTTACTCTTTTTCATTCTTTGCATAGTTTTCTCTCACAAAAAGCTTTTCTCTCTCTCTCTCTCTCTCTCTCTCTCTCTCTATGTTTTGGTGGATTTTTATTTTTTATTGCATCTCCGCTTTAGGTTGATAAATTTTTGTGTTTTTAAGAACTCTAATTTAGGTTGATACGATTTAGTTTTTTGTTTTAAGTTATTATTATTATTATTTTTCTCTTTAATTGTTAAATTTTATCCGATTACATTATAAAAAATTAATGATTGTAGATAAAAATAAAATAGTATTCCATTACATAGCATAATTTGGATAATTTAGTGTTTATTGTTATATCTTTTAATTTTTCTTATTTCTTTCTTCTCTTCTATTTTACTCAATATTGAAATTCAACCACTTCCTCCTTATCATTAAATTATTTATATTTTCTCTCTCTTTTTGTTTTAAAATATAAAAAATGTAATATTTTACTTAAATTCAAATAAAAGAAAATTGTGCTAATTAAATTGTACTCATTTTTTTTAACATTTACACTTTCTCCAACCTTTCTCCTTCTCTTTACTTTTTCATCTCCCCAAACATTCTACCTTGATATCACTCTTCCTCTTTCCTTTTATCTTCCTTTATTTTGTTTCTTTTTATTATCATCCTCTTAGAATAAATATGCCATTCACTCTTCCATTCTTTACATAATTTTCTCTCACAAAAAAGTGGTTATTTCCCACTCTTTCTCCCTCAATTTTTTGGTAGATTTTTATTTTTATTTTTCTTGCATCTCTATTTTAGCTTGATAAAGTTTTGTATTCTTTAGAACTCTATTTTGGTTGATGGGATTTAGTTTTGTGTTTTAAGTTTATTTTTAAATTTTTTTTTTATGACTTTGATTGTTAAATATTATCATATTGCATTATAAATAATTAAAAATAGTATATAAGAATGTACTATTATTATATTACATAGAATTATTTGGATAAGTTAGTGTTTATTGTAATGCATTTTATTTTATTTTCTCATATCATTTTATTTAACATTTAAATTCAGCCACATCCCCCATATATATCATTAAATTATTTATATTTCCACTCCTTTTTTATTTTAAAAAATTTAAAATATAATATTTTGCCTAAATTAAATAAATAAAATTGTCCACATTAAGTGGAGTAATGCTAGGGAAACACTCATTCTCACACCCAATGCATCAAAGGAAGAATGAAATACAAAACAAATCAAGTTAGAAACACTAAATTAAAAAAAAAAAAACTAATAATGCATATTTAATGTCATAGAATCATCATCAAATTTTGGAAAACGATAGGTTGCCAATGGAGAGAGAGAGAGAGAGAGAGAGAGAGATGGTATAGAAAAAAACCAATACAAAGTAATAAAGAGTAGATAAAGAAAAAAAACCAAACATCAATTAGTAATTGTTGATTGGAAAACAAAGAGGTTGTAAGGAGAAGTAAAAAATAAAATAGAGATTACCGTGTGAAGAACATTAAAAACTTTACAGTGTAGTAACATAAACCGTTAAATTCACTTAAAAAATTAAATCAACAATCAACAATTAAATACAATCATAGTACTAAATTTAAATTTAAAACTAATCAAACTCTAACTATGGAAACCATATTAATCATAACTAAAAAAGAGATGTTCTCTGATAGTAGTAGAAATTACATAAGAAATAAAGTTAGAATTTTTTTTTAAAAAAACATCCATTTTTTGACATTTCATTTAACCTTATTTATAATATATATATATATATATATATATATATATATAATTTTCATACACTATTACTTTCGAAAATCTAATGAACAATGCTACCTCTCATTTATCGTCTTTGTTATGCAAATCATCAGTTAGTAAATATATGATAATGGTAAGAAGCGTTACAAATGAGATCACTAAAAAAATATATAAAATTAATTAGTCACTATCATTATGGAGTAGTAGTCTATAATTAAACAAATCCAAAAAAGTGGAATATATAGAGCTTTCTTAAAGGTATGTGTAAAGATTCACTATATGTGTGTGTGTGTGTGTGTAAAGGTAAAAAAAGTATATTTAAGGTTTTTATTAATTTAAAAACTAATGAAAAACCAATGGTTAATAACTAAAATTATAGTATTAATAAAATATTCAATGAGACCATCCTAAAACAATTATAACGCGCAATGCGCGGGTATGCGACTAGTTGTTATAAAACTAGTAGAGAGTCTGCGCGATACGCGGATATTGTTGTAAGCTATTATATGAAAAGGTTAAGTAGAATGTTGAACATACGTTAAAAGTAATAACATTAAGGTAACACCATTTTATCAATTCATAAAAATATTGTAGTTAAATTTTCAATAAAAAATTTCTCAATATACCAAAGACATTTAGTAATTAAAGAATTTCTCAATATATCAGAGAGATTTAGTAATCAATTACGTGTTGCATCAATACAATTTTTCAATTTTTCGTTAACATAACATTTAACCTTTGGGTGAGCGAAAGGCTAAGCAAACATGGGGCTGAGTTGGAAAAGGTTCATGACTTTTTGGGTTTAGAGTCTATGTAGGTCCTAGTGAATAATGCAAGAGAACATGAGAAAATGAGAGATGTAGAGAGAGAATAGAGAAGTATCGGAGAATGGGTTTTGAAAAGAAAGGTTTAAAACGTAATTAAAAAATAAAAGCGTTTAGTACATGTTGAACCTTTTTATTCACTTACCAGTATCACCACGGAGTGTCCACGGATGGAACTATTTTGAAGCAAAACTTCTCTTCTTCTCTATAGCCTATTTCATATTGCTTAATTACCGCCTACAAACTCCTTGATAAATTTCAACCTAGACATTATTTATTTATTTTTTTTTTTGCTAAGATTTTGTTGAAGCCTTTGACATAAGGAAAATGAGCAATATAAATTCCAATTTCTCAAGAGAAAAATTCAATATAAATACAAAACAAAACAATGAAGGGAAAAAAATTATTTCACCAAAATAAAAGTCAAAGGAGAATAGCTCACATCTTCCTTCTCAATCTAAAGCAACAACACTTTTTTTGACACGTAGATTTTAGGAATATCTGGCATAGAGCTTCCAAAATATTAATTTTCCTTGAAAACAAATAAAGGGAAATCTTCAGTGTTTGTTTTGCTAAATATCTGGAAGTTATATAGACTTCTTGATAAATTGCAAATGGAGCAACATTTATATCATTTCAATTGGGCAAAGTAGGGTGCATTCATCTCTTGAAAACATTTTTAACAAACAATCTAAGCATTAACATACCAAAAATCTAGTGAATCTCACTCTAATATAGAACATCAAATCAGTGAGCAAGTTAGCAAGTAACTAACAATACCTGTCCAAACACTTATATGCATCCATATCAGAGTTATCCTCTAGGACCAAATTAAATCGAGCCTATCAATTTGCACAACTATTGGATCTACTTTTACATTATTCTCCAATGGCAACTACAAAAGCACCACAAACCAAAAACCAATTTTAAAAAAGAAAAAAATAACCACCATTAAAAAAATTTGAAGAAAGTCAAAACTGTTGGTTTTTTTTTTTTTTTTCCTATTTGAAGAGTGAAAATTCAAGTGGATCAAACCTTATGCTCTAAGTTAGCTAACTCAATTTCATATTCAAATACTATCAATCTTCATAATAATGCACAGTGAACAATGAGAAATCTATTGTAATGGAAGACTATTAACAGAATGAAGGTTTCCATTGATTATTTATCAACTTCATCTTCAAGTTTATAAATCGAAGACTGAATATCAATATTTATAATTACTCTTCGTAACCGATTGCTACCTATACAATAGATTAATTAAAAAGATGAATCTTACCTTAAACACTAGCTAAATTAAGAAAACAATGAAAATCCACTGCTTTCCTAATCATTCCTAAGAGTCGATTCGTAGATATGACATATGAGAGGGACTACCATAAAGAGGAATTGTATAGACAAAAGTTGATGCTAGTGATGTATAGATCATTTTGTTCAAGTATCCTTCTTGACTGTTTTAGAATACTGAATGTTAGCTGTGAAAATTCCAAGGGACAATTGAAGGTCAAGAAGAGAATAAAGTGGGGAAGACAGTAGTAAATTTAGTAATAGTGAAATGAATTAACTTGGAAAGTCCAAGACATTGAGAAGAAGCATTGAACGTGAGTAATTGGTTATTAATTCCAAGCTCGTGACAATAATGTTAGCCAATTAGATTTGATGGGGGAGATGAAGAGTTGAGAGAAGGTGGGAGGAAAGTCAATAGAAAGACTATTGCAAAGGATGTGCCACTTGGCAGAACCTCATGCACTCCTACATGAGATCTCTGCTTTTATATATATATTGATGATTAGGTTGCTAGCTTGAGGCTATGATTGTTTCATTCTATTGCACCTTATGGGCTTGTGGGAGATTGACAGGAACCAACTTCAAGTTTTTCTTTTAGGCCACAAAAAATTTGTAAAGTTGTTAGGGCGACCAAGGACATTGACCTTCCTACTCACAAGGGAATATTGTCAAACATAGAGCAAGGACCTTGACCATCCTACTCACAGTCTCAAAGGTAATGTTGTAAAACAAAGGCGAATTTATTTTAGTTATATCTGACTATAATTATATTTTTGTTACATCTGACAATGAGTTGGTTAATTTGCAGTTTCCTGTGGCCATTGATTTAAGAAGGGAGGAGAAATAGCAGAAAGTGCAGTCAACATAGTTATTTAGAATTTGGTCCCATTGTTAGGGCACGAAGCAAGATTGTTAAAGGGTATCCATAGCAAAGTTGCAAGCATCAAAAGTGAATAGGAGATCATTCAATCTTTCCTGAAGGATGCAGATACAAGGGCTAAGAAGGAAGACACGAGCAATGTTATGAAAACATGGGTGAAACAAGTGAGGGAAGAAGCTTATCACATAGAAGATGTCATTGATGAATACATAATGCATTTTGCAAAACAATCGTATGAGCAAAAGCGAGGCTTCCATCTCCTCCAGAAGGTTTTTCAATATGCCATAAAGCTAAAAGCAAGGTATGCGATAGTCTCGATGATTCAAGATATTAGTAGCAATCTTAAGGAAAAGAGAGAGATGGCTGTAAGCTATCACTTCAACACTATAGAGCAAGGAAGTGGTGACACTAGAAGTGTTACATTGCATGATCCTCGAGTAGCATCCCTTTTCATTGAGGATGCTGAGGTTGTGGGCATTGAGTCTCATAGAGATAAATTAATAACTGATGTGCATGAAATATATACAATAAAATACTCACATATCTACATATTTAGCTTTACTTTTATGTTTTTTGTGACTGATTATGTAATATCTTTGTGTTGCAGGTAACAAGGGCTTTACATGGGGCTAGAACAATTGAATCAAGCCAACTTACATCCAGCCAGGCATGAATATTAAATTTAAGTCCAAATGGAGTAAGGAATCAAAGGAAATTTGCACCAAATCCAAGTCCAATTCGGATTAGGATTCCAGTCTGCACATCAGTTAGTATTTTTGGCATAACTTTCGGTTCAGATATCCAATTGAGATGATTCAAGTTGGGTTGGAAAGTTAACTTAAAGGGCTACATCTTTGTAGTTTACCAGGAGCCCGAATTCTGAAGTTAAATGGGCCAAAATAGTCGGTTAAGTGAAGCCTAAAAATCTGAGATTTTCTCCAAACGGGAATTCAACTTGTAATAGGATTCCTTGACCTATTTAAAGGCTTTGTAGGGCAAAATTCAGAGAGGCTAGTGCTAGGGCTGAGATGCAAAACAGAAAATTGGAGCAAGAGGCAGTGCCGCATGTGGCTTCTCTGTAGCTTTTCTCCATGATAGCATTGTGACTATTTCTTTCTCTATTTTATTTGTCTAGTTTAATGTTTAGTATTTTATTCTTTTGTTTTATTTCAATTACCATGAGTAGCTAAATTTATAATTAGGGTTGAGGATGAAACCTTGTTAAGGATTATCAATAATATTTATGTGATTTAATTTTTTCCACAATAGTTGTTCTTTAATGATTTAAGTTGTTCTTGCTTCATATCAATTGACTAAGATGAGATTCTAGATATGAGTTCAATCATGTTTTTCTCATGATTTAGGATTTGTCTTAATTAATTGAATGCTTGGTTTATTAATTCTTGATTATAAAATTGGATATCTTTTGTGATTTGTCTGTCGATGGATACAAGTTATGATTTGATTTTTAGAATTGGATATATCTTGTGATTTGTTTGGCTATGGATACAATTGATGATTTGGTTTTATACTTAAGAAGCGAAAGAAGAACATGCTTTAGATTTTTAAACATAAGTTTTAATGATGATATTATCCATGATAGCAAGGTTGATTTCTAGATTATCATGTAGTGAGTTAGGAAAAATTAATGATCATAAATATATGCTGATATGAATTAACAAGGTGGATTCCAAAACCTTAATTCCTTTCCCTTGATTGTTTACATCTTTTTATTTCTTTATATCTTTTGCTTAGTTTAACTATTTGCTTAGTTTAATTATTTGTTTAGTTTATTTAATTGCAAAAACCAATTTTTATTAAACTAGATTAGGATTAATTTAGTTAAGATTTGATTAATTTTCCTACGTTCATTCAAGTCCCTATGGGTTCGACCTCGTTCTTGTCAAACTATACTTCGGTACGGTTCATACACTTGTGAGTACTTTAAAATTTCACAACAATAATGCTAGTAGAAGGACCATCTAAAAATCGAATGGTGATTTCTATAGTTAGCATTGGTGGGGTTGGAAAGACCACTCTTATCAAGAAAGTGTATGAAAATAAGAAGGTGACAACACACTTTGATTGTTGTGCTTGGATCATAGTGTCTCAATCATACAATATGGAGGAGCTATTGAGGGACATGATAAAACAGATGTTCAAGGCAAGGAAGGAGTCTGCTCCTATGGAAATTGACACAATGAAGGAGACACTACTAATGGAGAAATTGAGGCTATATTTACATGAGCTAAGGTATGTAGTAGTTTTTGATGATTTATGGAAAAAAGAATTTTGGGAACAAATAGAACTTGCCTTACCTAATAATGAAAAATGCAACATAATATTAATCACAACTCGAAGTGAGAGTGTTGCTCCCTTTAACAAAGAGTCCCCATCTTATCATGTGTACAAGCTACCGCCTCTACCTTTAGATAAAGCATGGGAGCTCTTTTGCAAGAAGGTGTTTCGACATGAAGGAGGAAATTGTCCCCCTGAGTTGGATGAGTTGTCACTTGACATAGTTAAGAAATGTGAAGGGTTGCCACTAGCAATTGTGACTATTGGAGGCCTTTTATTAACCAAAAACAAGGTTGTCTATGAGTGGCGCAAATTACATGATAGTCTTAGTTCAGAGCTAGAAACTGATTCACATCTCAACACTATGATCAAAATTCTATCCCTTAATTATCATAATCTACCTTACAACCTTAAAGCTTGTTTCTTATATTTTGGCTTATTTCCAGAGGATTACTCTATAAATTGTGCAAGACTAATTCGACTATGGATAGCCGAGGGTTTTGTAAAAGAAAAGCAAGGACTAACATTGGAGGAAGTTGCACGAGACTACTTGAACCAACTCTTTCGTAGAAGCCTGGTTCAAGTTGAATTCGTTAAAGGCACATTTAGAAGTTGTCGAGTTCACGATATGTTGCGTGAGATCATTGTCTCTAGGTCAGAGGAGTTAAGTTTTTGTTTGGTCTCAATACAGAACTACTCAAGTTTTTAAAAAAATTGCTCAACGCCTCTCTATTCAGAACAACATAAATACTCCTTTGCAAAGTATTACTAGTTCCCAAACACGTTCTATTCTCATTTTGGGGGTTGATGAAGTGCCTAATTCTTTTCTTGCAACTTGTTTTGCAAACTTCAAGCTCATGAAAACAATGGATTTTCAAGGTGCTCCTATTGATTAACATTCCTAAAGAAGTGGGAAATCTATTCCATCTTAGATATTTAAGCCTAAGAGAGACAAAAGTACACATGCTTCCAAAGTCCATTGGTAAATTGCACAACTTAGAGACTTTGGATTTGAAATGTTCCCTTGTGTCTGAACTACTAGCAGAAATCAATAAACTCTGTAAGCTACAATATCTTGCTGCCTACATTGAAAACTATGATGTTGAACGCAATATCGATTCTCGACGAGCAGTAAAGATACACAATGGCATTGGGTGTTTACAATCCTTACTGAAGCTTGTTAGGATTGAAGCCAGCAACGCTGCTCTTATTGAAGAGTTGGGAAGTTTGGGACAATTGAGGAAGTTGGAAATCTCTAAATTGAAGAGAGAAGATGGGATAGTTTTCTGCACTACACTTGAGAAAATGAGTCACCTTCAGTCTTTGAGAATCAGTGCAACAAGCGAGGAAGAAGTTCTTGGATTACAATCGATGTCTTCTCCTTTTGTCCTTCTGCAATCTTTGGTCCTATCTGGGCAACTAGAAAAGTTACCAGAATGGATTTCCAAACTCAAGAGTATAGTTAGAATTGGTTTACATTGGTCAAGAGTAAAGGATGATCCATTAAAGGTCCTTCAAGCTCTGCCTAATTTGATGTTTCTTCGGCTTTATGATGGATACGAAGGTGAGTAATTACATATTGAGGGAGGAGGCTTCCAGAAACTCAAGTTTCTTGGGCTTGGAAATTTGGAAGGATTGAATAGGTTGATAATAGATGAAGGTGCCATGCCTCTTCTTGAGCAGCTTGAAATTGGACCCTCCCCACAGCTGAAGGAGGTGCCCCTGGCATCCACCATCTGCAAAGCCTCGAAGTTCTCAAATTTTATGATATGCCAATCGAATTCGAGCTTAGTTTGCAACCTGACAAAGGCCCTGATTTTTGGAAAGTCAAGCATATTCCTTGTCTTTTTCTGGTATAGGATTAATGGGGAACACTACAAAACGTACAAGCTTGGTGAAGCTAATTCCAGAGGTGAAGAACCAAAGTGTGTTGGGTTTTGTGGAGCCTAGTTGTGCTTGATCCGGTTAACGACCCGACTCAACCCGAAATAATGTTGCATGGTTTTTAATGGGAGATTTTCTGAGGCTTAGTCCATGGGGCGGAAGCTTGGGCCAACAGGCCCATTGTAATCCTGTGCGCAGGATATAGAAGCCGTTTTTTGGTAATTAGGGTTTTGTCTTGTTGTTGTTTTTGAGAGAGTGAAAACACTATAGCCGCACTTTGTATTTTTCCTTGATAATAGTGAAATCCCTGTAACTCCGTGGACGTAGGCAAATTGCCAAACCCTGTAAATACTGTCTTGTGCGTGTGATTGTTTTTCTTTGACGTGTGTTTTTTCTCTATTTTTGTTTCTCACAGGTTGGGAATTTCGGGTTGAATTCCCTACAATTGGTATCAGAGCCTAGGGTTAGGTTTGAGTGGGAACAATGGCAAAGGAAGCAGGAAAGGCATCTGGAATAGAAAAGTTTGATGGCATAGACTTCGCATATTGGAGGATGTAGATTGAAGATTATCTCTATGGGAGGAAATTGCCTCTGCCTCTTTTGGGGACAAAACCTGAGGCTATGAAGGCTGAGGAATGGGCTCTTCTTAATAGACAGGTACTGGGAGTTATCAGGTTAACTCTGTCTAGGTCTGTTGCACATAATGTTGTAAAGGAGAAGACCATAGCAGATTTGATGAAGGCTTTTTCTAGTATGTATGAAAAGCCGTCAGCAAACAACAAGGTGCATTTGATGAAGAAACTGTTCAATCTGAAGATGGCAAAGAACGCATCAGTAGCATAACATCTAAATGAATTTAACACTATCACAAATCAATTGTCGTCTGTAGAAATTGATTTTGATGTTGAAATCCGTGCACTGATCGTTTTGGCTTCTTTGCCAAACAGTTGCAAGGCAATGAGGATGGCAGTGAGCAACTCTACAGGAAAAGAAAAGCTGAAGTATAATGACATACGAGATTTAATTCTGGTTAAGGAGATTCACAGAAGAGATGCAGATGAAACCTCAAGATCTGGTTCTACGCTAAATCTTGAGACAAGAGGCAGAGGTAATGACAGAAATTCAAATCGAGGCAGATCAAAATCCAGAAATTCTAATCGAAACAGAAGAAATCTAGATCAGGCCAACAAGTACAATGCTGGAACTAAGAGAAAACAGGTCACTTTAGGAGGCAATGCAAAAGTCCTAAGAAGAAGAATGAAGATGTTTCTGCTAATGCTGTAACAGAAGAGGTACATGATGCACTATTTCTTGTAGTAGACAATCCACTTGATGATTGAGTTTTGGACTCAGGAGCTTCGTTTCATACCACTCCACACCGAGAAATCATACAGAATTATGTTGCAGGTGATTTTGGTAAGGTGTATTTGGCTAATGGTTCAACCTTGGATGTTGTGGGTATGGGAGACGTCCGGATATTGTTGCCCAATGGGTCTGTTTGGTTATTGGAGAAGGTTTGACATATTTCTGACCTGAGGAGGAATCTGATTTTTGTTGGACAACTTGATGATGAAGGGCATGCAATATTATTTGTTGGTGGTACTTGGAAGGTTACAAAGGGAGTTAGAGTATTGGCTCGTGGAAAGAAGACTTGCACTCTATATATGACCTCAAGTCCAGGAGATATAGTTGCAATTGCTGAAGTAAGTACTGATACAAGCTTATGGCACCGCAGGCTTGGTCACATGAGTGAGAAAGGGATGAAGATGCTGCTGTCAAGAGGAAAGCTACCAAAATTAAAGTCCATTGATTTTGACATGTGTGAAAGCTGCATTTTAGGAAAGCAGAAAAATGTGAGTTTATTGAAAACTGGCAAAACACTGAAGGCTAAAAAATTGGAGTTAGTACACACTGATTTGTGGGGACCTTCATTGATGACTTAAACAGAAAGGTATGGGTTTATTTTCTAAAAAATAAATCTGATGTATTTGAAACTTTTAAGAAGTGGAAGGCCATGGTTGACACAGAAATAGGTTTGAAACTAAAATGTTTGAGATCAAATAATGGAGGAGAGTACATAGATGGATGGTTCAGTGAGTATTGTGCTGCACAGGAAATTAGGATGGAAAAGACCATTCCTGGGACACCACAGCAAAATGGTGTGGCTGAGCGCATGAATAGAACTCTCAATAAGCGTGCTAGGAGAATGAGCTGGACTACCAAAAATATTTTGGGCTGATGTTGTTAGCACTGCAGCTTACTTGATAAACCGAGGGCCATCAGTTTCCATGGAGTTTAGACTTCCTGAGGAGGTTTAGAGCGATAAAGAGGTAAAGTTTTCCCATTTAAAAGTTTTTGGTTGTGTTTCTTATGTTCATATTGATTCTGATGCTCGTAGTAAACTTGTTGCAAAGTCTAAAATATGTTTTTTCATTGGCTATGTTGATGAGAAATATGGCTATAGGTTTTGGGATGAACAAAACAGGAAAATTATCAGAAGTCGAAATGTGATATTTAATGAATAGGTTATGTACAAAGACAGATCAACTATAGTGTCAGATGTTACAGAGATAGATCAAAAGAAATCTGAGTTTGTCAACTTAGATGAATTGACTGAAAGTACTATCCAGAAAAGTGGTGAAGAAAATAAGGAGAATGCAGATTCATAAGTAGATCAGAGTACACCTGTAGCTGAAGTCCGTAGATCGTCCAGGACCATTAAACCTCCACATCGTTATTCACCCGCTCTAAATTATCTCTTGTTGACTAATGGTGGTGAGCCAGAGTGTTATGATGAAGCCTTGCAAGATGAGAATTCAAGCAAATGGGAGTTAGCCATGAAGGATATGATGGATTCCTTGTTGGGGAATCAGACATGGGAACTAACTGAATTGCCAGTAGGAAAGAAGGCTTTGCACAACAAGTGGGTATACAGAATAAAGAATGAGCATGATGGTAGCAAACGTTACAAGGCCAGATTAGTTGTTAAAGGGTTCCAGCAGAAGGAGGGCATTGACTACATAGAGATATTTTCTCCAGTTGTGAAGATGTCAACAATTAGACTAGTACTAAGAATTGTGGTTGTAGAAAACTTACATCTTGAGCAGTTAGATGTAAAGGCAGCATTCCTTCATGGTGACTTGGAGGAAGACATTTACATGATTCAACCAGAAGGGTTCATTGTTCAAGGATAAGAGAATCTAGTCTACAAACTGAGAAAGAGCTTGTATGGCCTAAAACAAGCTCCAAGACAGTGGTACAAGAAATTTGACAGTTTTATACATAAAATTGGATTCAAGAGATGTGAAACTGATCATTGTTGCTATGTTAAGTTCTTTGACAATTCTTATATCATTTTACTGTTGTATGTGGATGATATGCTCATTGCAGGTTCTAGCATTGAAGAGATTAATAATCTAAAGAAGCAATTGTCAAAATAGTTTGCAATGAAGGATTTGGGAGCTGCAAAACAAATCCTTGGTATGAGAATCATTAGAGATAAGGCTAATGGTACATTGAAGCTTTCATAGGCAGAATATGTGAAGAAGATTCTTAGTAGGTTCAACATGAATGAAGCTAAACCAGTGAGCACACCCTTGGGTAGTCATTTCAGACTAAGTAAAGAATAGTCACCGAAGACAAAAGAAGAAAGGGACCATATGAGCAAGGTTTCTTATGCCTTAGCTATTGACAGCTTGATGTATGCTATGGTGTGGACAAGGCCAGATATTGCACATATAGTAGGAATTGTGAGCAAATTTATGAGTAGGCCTGGAAACCAGCATTGGGAGGCAGTCAAATAGATTCTGAGATATCTGAAGGGTTCATCAGATACATGTCTTTCCTTCACAGGTGCAAGTTTGAAACTGCAAGGTTATGTAGATGCTAATTTAGCAGGTGATATTGATAGTAGAAAGAGTACTATTGGGTTTGTATTTACTCTGGGTGGTACAGCTATATCTTAGGCTTCAAATCTACAAAAGATTGTTACTTTGTCTACTACAGAAGCTGAGTATGTTGCAGCAACTGAAGCTGGAAAGGAGATGATTTGGCTACATGGTTTCGTAGATGAATTGAGTAAGAAGCAGGAGATGGGCATTCTACACAGTGACAGTCAGAGTGAAATTTTTCTTGTTAAAAATTCAGCTTTTCATTCAAAGTCGAAACATATACATACAAAATACCACTTTATCCGGTACCTTATTGAAGATAAGCTGGTAATACTTGAGAAGCTGAAGTTGTGTGCAACTGAAGTTGAGAACCGGCAGACATGTTGACTAAGGGTGTCACTATTGAAAAGCTAAAGTTGTGTGCAGCTGAAATTGTGTGCAACTTCAGTTGGCCTTCTATCTTAAGGATAGGAGGATGAGTTGTAGGGATGAGGGATTGCTTTTGGAGGATAGCGGCTGATGTTAGTGATTGAACTAGTCTCCAAGTGGGAGATTTGTTGGGCTTTGTAGAGTCTAGTTGTGCTTGATCCGGTTGACGACCCGACCCGAGCCGAAATAATTTTGCGTGGTTTTTAATGGGAGATTTTCTGAGGCTTAGTCCATGGAGTGGAGGCTTGGGCCGACAGGCCCATTGTAATCCTGTGCGCTGGATATAGAAGCTGTTTTTTGGTGATTAGGATTTCATCTTGTTGTTGTTTTTGAGAGAGTGAAAACACTGTAGTCGCACTTTGTATTTTTCCCTGATAATAGTGAAATTCCTCCAATTCCGTGGACGTAGGCAAATTGCCGAACCACGTAAATACTATCTTGTGTGTGTGATTATTTTTCTTTGACGTGTGTTTTTTCTCTATTTTTGTTTCCCACAGGCTGGGAATTTTGGGTTGAATTCCCTACAAAGTGCCCTCCCCACATTTGAGAAATTAAAGGTAAATTCTCTAAGTTATTAGACTATTATATTTACTGTATTGCCAAAGGTTCGGACTTGCATTAAAAAACTTTCTTTTCCTCTATCCTTTTGATGCTACACAATGAAAGTCTCTTTACAGATGCCACTACAATATTTGAATGCCTTCATACGTATGAGTCTGTCAAAATTGTGTTTCTCTTTGTGGTTCTTGAATTATTGCTTTTGGATTTTTTTTTTTTTTATAAATATTGTAAGAAATTTTTGTGTGATTGTGGCACTTTGCCGTTTTGGTTATTTGGGTTGTTATTTTGTGTTTTGATATCTGGAATTTGCTTGTTTTCACTGTTATTGATCTCGGAGTAGGGGTTTATTTTTAGGATTTTTGTTCCTTTCACTGTTGAATGGGAAATTTTTTTTAATCCAAACTATTACTTTTGGTAAACATGTTCGAGTTTGATATATATACTCAGTGGAGAAAGGTTTGGATGTTTGACTAACAGCTTAATAACAGGGTTTGAGTCACAGACATTGGGTACCACAGAGCCTTTTGTAATAGAAGGAAATGGTCCAAATCGTTACTATAACGTTTCAAAATTTTTTTCATACTATTGACTCTAAGTAAGAAGTTTCTGATGTAACAAATTGAAACTAATCAACAATTCTATAGATATAACGTGTGAAGCAGGAAGTAAAAAATTCGACAAGAGCCAACATTTGGGAGCTATTTTTAGTGAAGTAATGTGCATGTTGTCCTAGGGATTGCTATTGTAAGAATATTGTGAGATCAACCTTAATTATTGCATTAGTATTGTTGTTGTAAGAGAAGTTTGAAATTTATCTTGCAGACAATTCGTTTATTAACATTACTAGACATCTTAGCCGTAAAGTTTTGGTTACTTTCAATGATAGTTTGTAAGTCTCCATTTCCCCCTTTAACATTATATAAACCTAATTCTTTTTTTTTTTTCTTTTTTTTCTTTTTTCAATATCTATACCAAATCATTTTTCACATTATGTAAACTTCTCACCTTTTGGATTGATTTGAAAATGTTTAATAGGAAAAATAATATTTCTAATCCACTTATGGATATTCCGAGAACTAACTGATGCAAAATTCGAAGACCATATGCTATGAGACCATGTTATAACAGTAAATTAAGGGGCACAAAAAGAAAATGTGCTCTATAGTTTTAGGATGTAATTTACAGAAAAGACATTGACATTGTCTTCTAAACCCCATTTGCTTCTTAGAAACTTCTTGGTAGGTTAGGTTGGATGTCCTATGCTTTTTTCCATAACAATAATTCGAGCCTGTCATGAATTTTTTGTTTCCAACAAGTGTTTCATTCAAGCTTGTTTAGGATCTATGTTTGCTAGCCGAGGCTCAGATTTAATTGAAAGACTGCATCAACTGTGAGGGGTTCGTACCAATATATCCTTAGCAATGTTGGGGTAGAAGTGAATTCACCTTATAGCTTGAACTATTTGAGGATCAAAGAGATTGGTACATTTTCCCAAATCCCACTACTGCTTGTTAGGTTGCGTGAGATCCCCTACATAGTTCACATCAGAATCACTCCAACAAGATAACAAACTCCCTGCTTCACAATGTTTGTTCTGTTACACATCTACTTTTCCATAGCCAAGACTCAAGAGCTTTATTAAATTTAAAGGATTTTATTAAAAAAAAAAAAACAAATTTCCGTTAGATATAAAAAGCAACCCTCAGCATCTCTTTCAACTGTAGGCTGTAGCTATTCATCCCAGTTTGTAACTTTGTATAAAAGTGCTCTATTGAAGTCTAAAGCCCTCCTCAAGCTAAGCCCACCAACTTGCTTGGGCTTGCATTTACCACATTAAAAAAAATGCACTTTATTTATACTAAAGAATATAGGGAGTCCTAGATGCTTAACCTCAGGTTCAACCATTTTGAAACCTTGCTTCCATAGCCATGTAGTGCCAGAGCTTCTATAATGGTACAGAACAATAGTCTCATTGGACTAGATACACGAATCACTTTAAATACAAGAAGCCGAGCGGGCGGATTGGTCCGAGTGGAGAGAAAAAAAAAATGGATTGAACTTAAAATCTTTTCTGGAGATATCCATTTTCCTGGAGAGATGGATAAGATATCCCGACACAATGATATCTTGCTCCCGCTTGGAGCGGCAAAAAAAAATGCTAAGGAATCAAAAAAAAAATTGAAAAATTGGATCTATGTCCCTAAAAATGATCAAAATACCATTGAAACCTAAAAAATGATCAAAATATCCTCAAAACATCCAAAATACCCTAAACCTCTATTTCGGTAATTTCAGATGTTTCTGGTGTATTTTGGTCATCTTACATGGTTAGCGGTATTTTGGTCATAATTTGGGTTTCAGGTGTTTTTATCGATCATTTTTTTTTAGCTTTGTGGTTATTTTGGTCATTTTTTAGGTTTTTGGGGTATTTCGATAATTTTTTAGGTTTCAAGGTATTTTGGTCACTTTTTTAGGTTTCGGGGGTATATCAGTTATTTTTTAGGTTTTGGAGGTATTTCGGTCAATTTTTAGGTTTAGGGAGTATTTTGGTACTTTTTTAGGTTTATGGTGTATTTTGGTAATTGTTAGGTTTTGGGGGTATTTCGATCATTTTTTTTAGGTTTTTGGGGTATTTTGGTCATTGTTTTAGTTTTTGGGGTTATTTTAGTCATTTTTTAGGTTTAGGGGGCATTTTGGTAATTTTTTATGTTTAGGGTGAATTTTGGTAATTCTTAGGTTTCGAGTGTATTTCGGTCATTTTTTTAGGTTTTGGGGATATTTTGATCATTTTTAAGGTTTCAGGGGGGGTATTTTAGTCCTTTTTTTAGGGTTCAGGGTATTTTAGTCATTTTTTAGGTTACAGGGTAATTTGGTAATTTTTTCAGGTTTCGGGGGTATTTTAGTCATTTTATAGGTTTCAGAGCTATTTTGGTCATTCTTTAGGTTTCGGGGGTATTTTAGTCGTTTTATAGGTTTTAGAGGTATTTTGGTATTTTTTGGGTTTCGAGGTATTTTGGTCATTTTTTGGGTTTTGAGGGTATTTTGGTCATTTTTAGGTTTCGAGGGTATTGTGGTCATTTTTAGGTTTTGGGGGTATTTTGATAATTTTTAGGTTTTAGAGGTATTTTGGTATTTTTTGGGTTTCAGGGGTATTTTGGTCATTTTTCGGGTTTTGGGGGCATTTTGGTCATTTTTGGAGTTTTGAGGGTATTTTGCTCATTTTTAGGTTTCGGGGTATTTTGGTCATTTTTTGGGTTGTGGGGGTATTTTGGTCATTTTAAGGTTTTGGAGGTATTTTGTTCATTTTTTAGGTTTTAGGGGTATTTTGATCATTTTTTGGGTTTTGGAAGTATTTTGGTCATTTTTAGGTTTCAAGGGTATTTTGGTCATTTTTTGGGTTTTTGGGATATGTTGGTAATTTTTAGATTTTGGGGGTATTTTGGTCATTTTTTGGGTTTTGAGGGTATGTTAGTAATTTTTAGGTTTTTGGGGTATTTTGTTCATTTTTTAGGTTTTGGGGGTATTTTGGTCATTTTTTGGGTTTTCAGGGTATTTTGGTCATTTTTTGGGTTTCAGGGGTATTTTGGTCATTTTTTGGGTTTCAGGGGGTATTTTGGTCATTTTTTTTTGTTTTGGAGGTGTTTTGGTAATTTGTTTTTGGGGTATTTTGGTAATTTTTTTAGGTTTTGGGGGGTATTTTGGTCATTTTATGGATTTTGGAGTTATTTTGGTAATTTTTTGAATTTTGAGTGTATTTTGGTCATTTACTAGGTTTCAAGAGTATTTTGGTCATTTTTTAGAAATTTAGATGGGTTTAGTGGGTATTAGTGGATTTATCCATTTAGACCCATCTAATTATATAACCAAATGGGTCTTTATCCATTTAACCCAAATATTCAAATGGGTTGGGTTAAGACTTATCCAAATAAGGTGGGTAATGGGTGGGTTTATGGATATGGGTAAAAATTACCACCCCTAATGTCCACTAGATCCCACCTAACACGAAAAAGTATTTTATTTTGGCTCGACTTGTAAGTTGTAATCATATATGAGATAGTGGGCAGTATAAATTTAGTAACACTATTCTCCCAGGATCTGTTGCACGAAAGGGATAATATGACTGCATAAATGCAAAAAACCTTCAAGGAGTCCAAGGCAGGGAGTTTGTTTAAACTTTAAAGTTAATGGGTTGAACTTCTGGAAGGGCCTTAAACGAAACAGGCCCTTTTTTAATATGGGATTTTGAATGGACTGTGGGGAGTGACTCTTTAGCAAACTTTTGGGCTGACTATTTGGGCCTTGGATCAGCCTGTTAAGATTTACCTACAAATTTCGTTATACTAGTGAGTGAAATTCTATGGATATTGCCAAGTGACTAGCGAGAGATATTCTTTGGGCCTTGGATATTAAGATTTACATAGGAAATTCGTTATAATAGTGAGAGATATTATTTGGGCCTTGGACATTAAATGGACTTGTCTTTTTCTCAAGCCTTTATTATCTCCAGACTCCATAATAGTATTCTAGTGAGAGATATTCGGGGGCATGCATGTGACTGTCCCCAATGTTTGCCCTCCGTGCAATTCCACTCCAGAAACAACTGTAAATAGAGACTGCCATTTTTTCCCTCTATGAAACTCTATTATTATTCATTAGTTGGCAAAAAAATTTAAATAAGGCTCACATTAATTGTTGCCATTTGGCCAAAAATCAATTGATTTTGATGTTTAAACTATTTATTTTAGATATGATTGAATTTTAACTGTATATCAAAAAAGGTATCGATCTCAGGATCTCATTTTCTAATATCACGATAAAGTACTAATAATTTCAAAAGCTTAAAATTTTAGGAAATTATGAATTTATTCATTTAACTATAGTTCTAACTACATTATTAATTTTTTATTTATATAATGCAGAAGATGAAAAGTATATCAATTTTCTACAATGTTGTAGTGACCTTTTTGTTTTTTCTTTTGCATCTTTCATTTTCATATATAAATGTAGTCAGAGCGTGGGCATGTTGATATTTATGCAACTTGTAAAGAAGGAAACTTGTTCTCCAATTTATTTGTGGCGGCAACAGTATTTTTTTAATTTTTTATGGTGGTCATTATGAAATTAAATTATACAAAATTTAATAAGAAGATAACTTTATATATTGACAAAAGAAAAAAAAAAAGCACACATACACACAAATACATAAAATTTTACAATTTTCTTCTATGAGTTTTCTTTTTTTAAAATCTTTGCATGATAGACTCATTATTAATATCTGCAAGCTTTATCTCTTTCAACATTTTAGTTTGATAAAAATTTTCTTTTTAACTTTTCATTTTTTGTTTATAAGAGCCTAATATATTGTTAAGGGAACCCAATTAACATAACTCCATATTTTGAAAATATACCTATTAAATTGCTCGTTTTTTATACTTTTAAAACACATATCAAATTTCATATCAATCATATGTTGTTTACTATTCGATCTATAAACTTATTTTTTATGTATAGTTTTTTACTACAAAAACCTAAAATTCAAATATTTAATTGATGACATAGCTAATCTTTGATCTTATTGAAATTTTGCAAGTATAGAGGAGATAAGAAGAAAATGTAATTCAATGTTGGATTTTTCAAAATTTACATTTAATAAAAAAATTTATTAAGCGGAGTTGTAGCCTTAGTTTCCATCTTTCTTCTTGAACTCATTCCTATCACCTTTGGAGGATAAAAACTTTCCTTTGCTAAATGGCTTCCCACTGTTTTTCATCTTCAGAAAAGTTCTTTGCAAGAGCTGCCTTGTCCCATTCGGACTTGGCTGTTGTGGGTTTAACATACCCATTCTCAACAAAATCCCATATGGACTCATCTATAGCACACAAGAAAGCCCTCATACAGACCTTCCAAAACGCATAGTTGCTCCCATCAAAGAATAGTGGGGCATTGAGCGATTGTGATCAGTCCATCACAAATGGGTCAAGGATCACACTTAAGTAATAAAACTAAATCAAGTGTACCCAAATCAAGTATACCTGCTCTGATACCAATTGAGAACTCGAAAATGTGTAAAAACACAAGAGTTGTTTAGACCCCCAAATTAAAGTTACGACTCGATTGATTTTACTCTAACTTAAACTGAGTGTGGAATAGAGTAAATGCAAGCGGATAAACAAATAAACTACTCTAACCCATAATCATTATAACACAGTAGTAAAATGAAAGGTAAAAGAGTAAGGAAGAAGAATGCAAACACAAGATAACACGCCGATGTGTTATCGAAGAGGAAACCGAAGAACTTGGGAAAAAATCTCGCCGCCGCCCTCCAAGCGGTAATCGATCCACCAGACAACCAGTTGGGATACATGAATGGTAAAAGACCCTCCAAGCCTAGTCTACCCAATGCACCTAAGCCCTCCAAGCTCCTACTCGAACAAGGCTTCTTGAAACCGTGTCTTGTCTAACTCTCCGGATCCCGCAATATGCCCGATTGCATTCGCCAAAGCCTGGCTTCTTCCAATGCTTCCCAGCAGCACCAAAACCTCACTTGACACTCAGTATGGGTGTGGTAAGTGTTTGGGCTAGCAACCTCTCAAGGGTATGGAAATAGAGAGGTAGGAGTTGAGGAAAAACCACAATGAATTGTGTAGAGAAATGTGGGTATAACACTCTCTAACTCTCAATGTTTGTGACTAGGGTTTTCTCTCAGAAGCACTCCTCAACATATATGGGTAATGGGGGTATGTATAGTGTGGGTACAGAAAGTGTGTATCAGATATGACAGTTCAGCAAAACAGAACATTTCGCGAGTATCTCGTGGAAAGGCCTTACCTGCGAGACATTCACAAAAACCAGCTGTCTCCATCTTGTCCTGACTCTTTGCATTCCAGTCATGTGCAGGGCACATGCTTCACTTCGCGGGAAGCTTACTCGCGAGCTACCCGCGAAAACAGGTTTAATCTTCAATTGCCTTGAGTCTTCACACTCTCTCTCTCACACACACAACCTTTACAAATAAATCCCACATGAAATACAGGGTACATAATATTGAACAAAATTACAATCAAATTTGGCACGGAATTAAGGCCAACAAAAACTAGTTGTAAATTACAACTTTACAGCTTCAATTTAGAGTCGCCCCTGCAATTTATCAAGATAATGACCACCGGTGACACGAAAAAACCCAAAGACTTAGAAAATTCTCGTTCACATTCTTCTCGTCCAATGTAGGCTCCCTGCCCCAATAGGAAAGAGCTAACTTTGTTGCACTTGTTTTTACTAATCTCAGACAAGGTTCCTAAACTGCACAAGTGCATTGGTAAAGACTTTTTTCTTGTTCATGTTTGGCAAACTATAGAATAATAGAAGTATATAGAACTGGTTCAATTCCAATATAAGTTAAACCAACTGAAATGATTTTATTTTATATATTTTGTCAAGAATCAAGCCATAACCAATTTTAATTAACACTATTTAACATGCTGTTCACGAATTTGGGATTTTGAAGGGATTGTATTGGGAAAAAAATGAAAATAACGACTTTTATATGTGAATATTTCTAGCCTTATTTAGAAGTTTGAACAAGCTTTTTGAACTAAATTGTCACCAAACTAATGGCTTGTTTGGATGTTTAAAAAAGGAGGGGGAGTAGAGTAGAGGGAGGGAGAGTAATCTAATTACCTTGTTTGGAAGTTTTTTAAGGAAGGAGGGGGAGGGGTTTGGAGGAGTTTGGAGGGGTTTGGACTCCCTCTAGCCCCCCATTTTTAATTCCCCCAAATTGGAGAGATTTGGAGGGGGAGTAGAGTACATAAACTATTGACCAAGTAAATTACCTAATTTACCCTTATTATATTAACAAAATTACACAAGGGGAAGGGCTAATTACTCCCTTCCCCCTTATTAATTTTAAAAACATCCAAACAAGGTGGAGGTGAATCATTCTCCTCTACTCTCCTCCCCACTACTCCCCTCTACTCTCTTCCCTCTCTAAACTTCCAAACAAGCCATAAAAACTTTTGGAATCAATTATTTTGTTCATGGCTGACCTGCTTTGTGGTTTGCTTAGCTTCCAAAAACAATTTCTTCAAAACTTCCTATTCCTAGATCGAGTTTATTACTTAACAAGTTGAAGGATTCACATCTTGATAAACAAAGATTAAACAAAACAAAAAAAAAGGAACAGAACAGAAAAGAAAATGTCATATTTGCTTGTTTGCATGAATTGATAAGATTATAATTGATAATACAAGAATCTTCAGTGAACCACTCTTCCAAACAAGGACAGAGCTAGGATTTGAACATTGGGGGGGGGGGGGGGGGCAAGTTTAATGTAAGCTTGTCGAATTACATTGCCTTCAATAACACTATAATCTCATATTTGTGGACACAATCGCTACAATGAACAAATATTAATTTCAATGGTGGTGATTTTTCAAAATTTTCAGATCTTGCTACCCTACTATTGATTTTTTTTTTTTTTTTTTTAAAGCTTCATTTCTTTGTCTTTCAATCAGGGTCGGTTGGTGCCTTATGCAAGTCAGGCAACTGCCTAAAGCATCCCTAGTGAAAAAGGATCTCAAATTTTAATATTTGTTTAGCCCCAAAATTTAAGCAATTAAGAGAAAAATTCGAAGAAAAAAAAATGATGAGATATATTACAAATCTTACTACTTAAAGCTCACAAACTAATGCGCTACTACTAAAAAATAATTAAAAAAATTATTTATTAAGTAGTTAAAACTCATCAATCACATTTATTGTTTCATTTATTTACTACTTAGCTTTAGCATTTTACAACTTGTAATCTTCCGCTCACAAGCTGAAGAATCATTCTCTCTTAATTAAGAAAAACTGAAATCAAAAGACTAAAAATAAAAAATAAAGAACAATCTCAAAACTTAGTTTCTTTGAATTCATTCCTGGAAATTTTTTGCCTCTCCATTTAAAGCATAAAAAAGTGATTTAAATTTTTTTTTAAAAACTTCTTTGCAGTGGTGCTTCAGACCTTCTTCTCCTTTTGACGTTCCCATCAGGTTTGTCCCGAAAAACCTCAATTTCAGATTTGTGTAAAACCTCTCTCACTTATGGCCTGTTTGGAAGTTTAGAGAGGGATGAGAGTAAAGGGGAGTAGAAGGAAGGAGAGTAGTGGGGAGGAGAGTAGAAGGGAATGGTTCCCCTCCACCTTGTTTGGATGTTTTTAAAATTAGTAAGGGGGAATGGAGTAATTAACACTTCCCCTTGGATGTTTTAAAAATTAGGATGGAGAGGAGAAGAAATTATTAAAATAGACAAATTTACCCCTATTTGAAAATAGACTTGCAATATTGGTCCATGATTAATTTAGAAAGGATAAATTAGGGAATTTACTTGGACAATAATTTATCTATTCTACTCTCCCTCCAAATCTCTCCAATTTGGGGGAATTAAAAATGAGGGGTTAGAGAGAGTTGAAACCCCTCTAAACCCTTCCCCCTCATTCTTTAAAAAACTTCCAAATAAGGTAATTGGATTACTCTTCCTCCCTCTACTCTACTCCCCCTCCTTTTTTTAACATCCAAACAGGCCATTAGTCTGGTTTTGTGCAACTGTAAACTAGCTTACTTTGGTAGTGGTAAGAGTTCTGAGGACACATAAGTCAGAAGCTATTGCTTATCAAGGATGTGGATCCACTTTTAATGATAAATGCTAGTGTCATAAAAAAAATAAAAACTGCTTAATTTTTGTCACAACTTTAAAAAAAAAAAAAAAAAAAAAGTCCACACTTTTACTACTTACAACTTGTCACATGTCGAATTATGTGGCACTAACATTGCTCGCTTTTAACGGGCAAGACTGCCTTACACAATGCTTGAGCTTCACAAGGTACAAAGCATTCTACATTTTCTGTTTTTGATTTAACTGTATCCTATTCCTACCATTCACACCTCTATCTAGTGGTTTACATACAGATATTTTCCTCTCTGTTTTCTTCTTTATTTTTTTTTAAAGTAATATTTAACAAAAAAAAAAAGTTTTTGTGAATAAGGTTCTAATTTAGTCATTGTCTTAAGGTCCCAACAATCAAAATAGATTGAGAGCCTTGCTTCCAATATTTGTTTTGGTGTTGTTTTCCTGTAAAAGACACATGAGTTTTCAATTTTTCCCGTGTGAGTTGGTGAGAGACGTGAAAAAGGGTATTTTGGTCTCTTTGTTTATTTATCTTTTTTCTATGAAGCTGACCCACATCTGATAAAAAGATACATAAAGCTGTGTAAAGGTTACAAAAAAGCTGGGTCGTAACTTACGACTCGTAAGGAGCCCATTAACATAACCCTTGTAAAAAAAGCCCAAAGAGAGGCCAAGAACCCGTGAGGCCGTAATGTCAGATCATAGTTTTGTTTCTCTCTTCATTACCTTTTTGGAGAAATCAATGAAAGAAAAGGAAAACTACAAGGACGGGACCCATCCCAGCTCATCAAAAACTACCACGGGTCCGTTGATGACTGTGACATATGAGTCAAGATGTTTAAATAATAATCGGAGAGATCAAAAAGAAAATGAGATTACTTTAGCAAGCAGAAAGAAAGAGACAGAGATTCTATTCTCACTTGGAATTCGTGACTCAATTTTAGTTCAAAAAACTATGAATTGTATGTGGGATGGTTTGAAATCCGTTTCTTTTTTTTTTAAATTGAAAATTATTTACTGAAAAGATTATAAATAAGTTAGCTGAAATAGTACAATAAAATTTATAAATAGTATCAAAAAGTGCAGTGAAACTTATAAATAGTATTAAAAATAAGCTAAATATTAAAATAAGTTGACAAAAATAATCTTTATCAAACAGACACTAAAGGTGTGTTTGGATACTGTTTATTTTGCTGAAACTGAAAATTTATTACTGAAAGTATCGTAGATAAAAGTAAAAGTTAATTAAAATAGTACAATGAGACTCATGAATAGTATCAAAAAATACAGTTAGGCTCATGAATAATATCAAAAAAATGCATGAACAGTACCGTGAGACCTATCATTTTTTCAACAAAACGCAAAAAATTTTCATCCCAACACAATCCAAACACATGCTAAGTGAATTTGTGCAATGGAAATTGGAAATTTCGCTTTGTTCGTTCTCCCTCCACGCAAAATAAATGGACCGCTCTTGTTAGATCACACTACTAAATTTTCCCATTATTCACGGTGTTTGAATCTTGCCTCTTTTGTCCAATTCCTTTGATACAACTAGAACTAGAAGTCATTGGAGCAATACCGAAATTGCAGGTTTCTATTCCATTTCCCTTAACTACACTTCACCCATCTTTTTCCACCATAATACCAGACCCACTTCTCCAAGCTAAGTCCTTGTTCACATTAATCTTCAATATATCCCACCAAATAGTCATCACCGTCCATACCCTCAATCTAACTCAACACCCAGTCTTTTTCTTGAAACCAATACCAGGATCATCAATGACTTCAAAACCCATGATTCTAAGAATTCCGCATCATCATTTTTCCACTTCTCCATCTCTATCTCCAAACTTAGCCACTCGTGTCACCCGAACTCATTTCCATGCCTCCTTGTTTGTAGATCAACAACCCTTTTAGATAGCTCAAATAAAAGAACCATTCAATCATCTATAGTCATATTAGTGATTATACGAAAAGCAACAGTATAGCAAATGGTGTGTGTACTTAAATGATCTAAGAAGGAAGAAGAAATGGCAGAAATTGCAGTTGGCCTCGTTATTGAGAATTTGGTCCGGTTGTTAGTCCATGAAGCAAAATTTTTTATGGGTATCCACGATAAAGTTGCAAACATCAAAGGTGAATTGGAGGTCATTCAGTCCTTCCTTAAGGACGCAGATGCTAGGACCGAAATAGGGGACATGAGCAATGTTGAGAAAACATGGGTGAAACAGATAAGGGAAGAAGCTTATCACATAGAAGATGTCATTGACGAATACATACTTCATTTAGCAAAAGGTTCTCATGGGCGAAGGCCAGGATTATATTTTCTCCATAAAGTTTTTCAATTTACCATAAAATTGAAAGCAAGAAGTGTGATAGCCTATAAGATTCAAGATATCAATAAAAATCTCAAGGAAAAGAGAGAGCGGGCTGTTAGATATCACTTCAACACTATAAATCAAGGAGGATTGGGCAGCGACACTAGAAGTGATACATGGCTTGACCCTCGAGTGGAATCCCTTTTCATTGAGGAGGCTGAGGTTGTGGGCATTAAGTCAAATAGAGACAAATTGATAAATTGGCTGGTAGAAAAATTATCTAATCGCATGGTGTGTTCGGTGGTCGGCATTGGTGGGCTTGGCAAGACCACTCTTGTTAAAAAAGTGTATGACATTGAGAAGATTGTAGCTTACTTCAATTGTTATGCTTGGATCACTGTGTCTCAATCATACAAGATGGAGGAACTATTAAGAGAAATGATAAACCAGTTCTAGAAGGCAAAGAAGGAGTTTGCTGATAAGGAAATTGACACAATGAAAGTGATATCACTAATTGATAAAGTGAAGCACTATTTGCGTGAACAAAGGTATGTAGTAATTTTTGATGATATATGGAATATAGGATTTTGGGAACATATAAAATGTGCTTTCCCAGAGAATGACAAAGGAGGTAGAATAATAATCACAACCCGAAGTGAGGATGTTGCTCCTTCTAACAAAGAATCTCCATATTATTATGTGTACAAGCTACCACCTCTACCTTTAGAAAAAGCTTTAGAGCTCTTCTACAAGAAGGTGTTCCAATGGGAAAGGGGGCAATGTCCTCCTGAGCTTTACGATTTGTCACATGTAATAGTTGAAAGTTGTGGAGGGTTACCTCTAGCAATTGTGGCTATAGGTGGTCTCTTGTCAACCAAAGCCAAGGTTGTCTCTGAGTGGTGCAAAGTTCTTGATAGTCTTAGTTTAGAGTTTGAAACTAATTCTCGCCTTAGAAGTATCACCAAGATTCTATCCTTTAGTTATCGTGATCTACCTTACAATCTCAAAGCATGTTTCTTATATTTGGGCATGTTTCCAGAGGATTACTCTATTAATTGTGCTAGACTAACTCGACTATGGATAGCTGAAGGTTTTGTAAAAGAAAAGAAAGGGAAATTGTTGGAAGATGTTGCACATGATTGCTTGAGTGAACTCATTCATAGAAGTTTGGTTCAAGTGGCACAGGTTGATTTTGTTGGCAAAGTTAGAACTTGTCGAGTTCATGATATGATGCGTGAGGTTATTGTTTCTAGGTCAGAAGAATTGAGTTTTTGTCATGTTTCAATGAGTAATTGCTCAATTTTTAATGGAATTGGTTGGCACCTCTCCATTCAAAACAATGTAAATACTCCTTTGGAGGGTACTTCTACTTCCCAAACTCGTTCTATTCTTATGGTGGGGGTAGTCGAGGTATCTAATTCTTTTCTTAATACCTGTTTTGAAAATTTTAAGCTCATGAAAACACTGGATTTTGAAGGAGCTCCTATAGATTACATTCCTAAAGAAGTGGGTAACCTATTCCATCTAAGATATTTAAGATTGAGAGATACAAAAGTACACATTCTTCCAAAGTCTATAGGTAAACTACATAACTTAGAGACTTTGGATTTGAAACGTTCCCTTGTGTCCGTGTTAAGATTTAAATGTTTTATTTTATAATATTTATTGGAAGTATCTTTAGATATTTGGTAGTTTGACCGAGTCTTTAGTTTATTTGGTTATTTGATCTTAGCCAGATTTCATGGTTGAGAAAGTGTCTCACGTTGCTATCCTAGTTTGTAGGATTTGTGGTTAGTGCTTTCCTATTTAATAGAAGTTGTGGTTAATGCTAGATAAAGTATTCTGATGTATTGCCTATTTATAGGCCCTTTCCTTATCAATAAAATTATTCAGCTTTACCATTCAACACGTCTCTTTTGCTTTTTTGTTTTTTCTTAACTCTGTATCAGTGGTATCAGAGCCAGTGAGAAAAGCAAAGAGAAAGAGTTCCCAAACAGATTGATGGCTTCAGATTCAAATTTTGTGCAGGCGGCGATCCCACGCTTTGATGGTCACTATGACCATTGGAGTACGCTAATGGAGAATTTTCTTCGGTCCAAAGAGTACTGGCCGATTGTTGAATCTGGAATTCAAGCACCAGCACCAAATACAGTCCTGCCAGATGCCTAGAAAACAGAGTTGGAAGGGAGAAAGCTCAAAGATTTGAAGGCAAAAAATTATCTTTTCCAGGCAATTGATCGTCCCATCTTGGAAACAATTCTTAGCAAAGAAACTTCCAAAGATATTTGGGATTCCATGAAGAAAAAATATGAAGGCTTTGCTAGAGTGAAGCGTGCACAGCTTCAAGCTTTGAGAAGAGATTTTGAGACTCTACAAATGAAGGACGGAGAATCTGTCACCAGCTACTGTGCCAGGACTATGGAGATTAGCAACAAAATGCGCTTTCATGGTGAGAAGATGGAAGATGTCACCATTGTTGAAAAGATATTGCGTTCTCTGACACCAAAGTTTGATTATGTCTTGTGTTCTATTGAAGAATTGAAAGACATAGATGCATTTTCTCTTGATGAACTGCAGAGTTCCTTGCTGGTCCATGAACAGAAGATGAACCGAAGTTCAACTTCAGAGGAGCAAGCTTTAAAGGCTTCTATCTCTACTCATTTCTCAAACTCTAGAGGAAGGGGTAGAGGTAGAGGAAGGGGAGAACGAGGCAATAGAGATGGCAGCAGGCATTTCAAAGCCGATGATGGACAATTTCAGGGCAAAGGCAGAGGACGAGATCAACATTTTGACAAATCCAAGGTAGAGTGCTTTAGATGTCATAAATTTGGTCATTATCGTTCTGAATGTTATACTAGGCTGCCTAAAGACAAAGAAAAGGAACCACAATCGAATTTTGCTGAAAAGAAGGAAGTGGAAACTTTGTTAATGGCTGTTCAAGCTAATCAGGAACCTGAATCTGATGTTTGGTATGTGGATACGGGCTGCAGTAACCACATGTGTGGAAGTAAGTCTTCTTTTTCTTATTTAAATGAATGCTTTCATTCTACAGTACGTTTTGGTGATTGTTCTACTGTGAAGGTGATGGGAAAGGGTGATATAGAGATAAGAACCAAGAATGGTTTTGTAGAAACAATTTCTAATGTCTTTTATGTTCCTGACTTGAAAAGCAATTTGTTAAGTGCTGGTCAATTGCAAGAAAAGGGTTATATAATCACTATTCAAAAAGGTGCTTGTGAGATTTATGATCCTACTAGAGGAGCCATTGTTGTTGTGCAAATGAGTTCAAACAGGTTGTTTCCATTGAAGATTACAAGTGTGCAATCTTGTTTGGTAGCTGAAGTAAAAGATTCTTCTTGGTTGTGGCATTTTCGTTATGGCCACTTGAGTTTTGGTGGATTGAAGACCCTCCAACAGAAAAATATGGTGGCAGGTCTTCCTCAGATTAGTATTCCTTCCCAAGTTTGTGAGGAATGTGTTGTTGGCAAACAACATCGTTCTCAATTTTCCCAAGGAAAGTCATGGCGAGCAAAAGTAGCTTTGGAGCTAATTCATTCTGATATATGTGGCCCGATAACACCATGTTCTAATGGAGGTAAAAGATACTTAATTACCTTCATTGATGATTATACTCGAAAAACTTGGGTTTATTTTTTACAGGCAAAATCAGAAGCTTTTTGTGCATTTAAAAGCTTCAAGGCTCGTGTGGAAAATGAAACAGGAAACACCATTAAGACCCTCCGAACAGATCGTGGTGGAGAATATTGCTCAACCGAATTTGAAGTTTTTTGTGATGATCATGGCATTCGAAGAGAGCTAACAGCTGCTTATACACCACAACAAAATGGTGTATCAGAGAGGAAAAATAGAACCATCCTCAATATGGTGAGAAGCTTGTTGACAAGAGGGAGAATACCAAAATCCTTTTGGCCTAAAGCAGTAAATTGGAGTATTCACATCTTGAACAGAAGTCCTACATTTGCTGTTCAAAATATGACACCAGAGGAGGCATGGAGCGGAAGGAAACCTGCTGTAGATCATTTTAAAATTTTTGGCTGCATCGCCTATGCACATATCCCGGATGAGAAAAGGAAGAAACTTGATGATAAGGGGGAAAAGTGTGTCTTCCTTGGTGTTAGTGAAGTATCCAAGGCGTATAAATTGTTTAATCCAATAACCAAGAAGATTGTGACCAGCAGAGACGTTGTCTTTAATGAGGAAAACACTTGGGATTGGAATAGGCAGCAGCCTACTCAAGTTCTTTTTGACAATGATGAGGAAAATTCATTAGAAGCAACTCTAACAGCTGCTGAAATTTTGCCAACAGCAGCAGAAGTTACTGATACAGCAGCAGAAGCTACTGATACAGCAGCTCAATCTCATCGTCGGATTCGAAAAAGGCCCGCATGGATGTATGATTATGAGGTGACTGGAATTGATCAATCTGAAGACCCACTCACTCATTTTGCTTTATTTTCAGATTGTGATCCTACAACTTTTGAAAGTGCCGTCAAAGATGCAAAATGGCGGAAGGCGATGGACGATGAAATTAAAGCCATTGAAAGAAATGATACTTGGGAGCTGACTGATCTTCCAAAAGGGCAAAAAACAATTGGTGTAAAGTGGGTTTACAAGACAAAGCTGAAGGAGAATGGTGAGGTTGACAAGCACAAGGCACGCTTGGTTGCTAAGGGCTACAAGCAGGAGTTTGGTGTTGATTATAAAGAAGTTTTTGCTCCGGTTGCAAGGCATGATACAATCAGATTGGTGATTGCTATGGCAGCTCAAAACTCATGGCCTATCTTCCAATTGGACTTGAAATCAGCATTCCTCCATGGAGATTTGAAAGAAGAGGTATTTATCGATCAACCTCCTGGTTATATAAAACTTGACAATGAGCATAAAGTGTATAAGTTAAAGAAAGCACTATATGGATTAAAACAAGCTCCACGGGCTTGGTATAATCGTATAGAAACTTATTTTTTGAAGGAAGGATTTCAAAAATGTCCTTATGAATATACACTTTTTATAAAAATTGAAGATGGAGGAAAGATGCTCATTTTTTGTTTATATGTAGATGATCTAATCTATACTGGAAATAATACAGCCATGTTTGAAAGCTTTAAGAAATCTATGATGGTTGAATTTGAAATGTCTGATCTTGGTATGTTGCATTACTTCCTTGGCATAGAAGTAGTGCAATCAGCTAATGGGATCTTTATTTCTAAAAAGAAGTATGTGCAAGATGTTTTGGACAGGTTTCAGATGAAGGATTGCAATCCTGTAAGTACTCCAACTGAGTTTGGCTTGAAGCTAAACAAAGATCATGAAGGGAAGAAAGTGGACAGTACACTTTACAAGCAAATTGTTGGCAGTTTGATGTATTTAATTGCAACAAGGCTAGACATAATGTATTCTGTGAGTTTAATAAGTAGATATATGGAGAATCCAACAGAAATACACTTGTTAGCTGCCAAGAGAATCCTTTGTTACTTGCAAGGAACTATAGATTTTGGGCTATTCTACAAGAAGGGTGAAAAGTCAGAATTGTTTGGATTTATCGACAGTGATTATGCAGGAGATCAAGATGATAGAAGGAGCACTTCGGGCTATGTTTTTATGTTGGGCACAGGGGCTGTATTGTGGTCTTCTAAGAAGCAACCAATTGTCTCCTTCTCAACTACAGAAGCTGGATTTATTGCTGCAACAGCTTGTGCTTGTCAAGCTATCTGGTTGAGAAGAATTCTTGAAGAGCTACAGTTCAAGCAAGTTGAAGCTACTACAGTTTTTTGTGACAACAACTCAGCAATCAAACTCTCTAAGAATCCTGTACTACACGGAAGAAGCAAACACATTGATGTGAAATATTATTTCTTAAGAGACCTTAGCAATGATGGAACAATCAAAGTGGTTTATTGTCAAAGTGAAGACCAGATTGCAGATATACAGACCAAGCCTCTCAAGTTGGCTGCATTTGTGAAGTTGCGTGGTCTACTTGGAGTGTGTTCACATGCTGCTGCAAAGGAAGACTTTGTAGAGGGTTGATTTTTATTTTAAACTGATTTCGGCAGATTTCAGTTTAAGGGAGGGTGTTAAGATTTAAATGTTTTATTTTATAATATTTATTGGAAGTATCTTTAGATATTTGGTAGTTTGACCGAGTCTTTAGTTTATTTGGTTATTTGATCTCAGCCAGATTTCATGGCTAAGAAAGTGTCTCACGTTGCTATCCTAGTTTGTAGGAGTTGTGGATAGTGCTATCCTATTTTATAGAAGTTATGGTTAATGCTAGATAAAGTGTTCTGATGTAAAGCCTATTTATAGGCCCTTTCTTTATCAATAATATACTTAGCTTTACCATTCAATACGTCTCTTTTGCTTTTTTGTTTTTTCTTAACTTTGTATCAGTCTGAGCTACCAAAGGAGATCAACGGGCTCCTTAAACTACGATATCTTGCGGCCTACTTTATAAATCGTGATATTGAATATAATATTGGAGAAAATGATCCACCTTCGGTCATTGAAAATCAGTGCAATAAGTGAGCAAGAAGTTATTGAATTACAATCAATGTCTTCTCCTCCACTCCTCCTACAATCTCTTGTCCTAAGAGGGCGACTTGAAAACTTGCCAGAATGGATTCCTAAACTCAAGAGCATAGTTAGAATTGGTTTAACTTGGTCAAGATTAATAGATGATCCATTAGAGATCCTTCAAGCTCTACCTAACTTGATGAATCTTGTGATTTACCATGGATATGAAGGTGGAAAATTACATATTGAGGAAGGAGGCTTCCAGAAACTCAAGTTTCTAGGGCTCACAAATTTGAAAAATTTGAATAGGTTGATAATAGATGAAGGTGCCCTGCCTCTTCTTGAAAAGATTGAAATTGGACCTTGCCCACTACTGGAGGAGGTGCCCTCTGGCGTCCACCACCTGAAAAACCTCAAAGATTTGGAATTTTTTGAAATGCCAAGGGAATTTGTGCTTAGTATGCAACCAGATGAAGGCCCTGATTTTTGGAAAGTCAAGCATGTTCCTTTTGTTTGTTTTTGGTATAGGATTCAAGGGGAACGCTACAAAACCTACAAGCTTGGTGATTTAGAGTTGTTGGAGCATCTGCGAAGGTAAGTCAAGAGGTGGACAACCAAAGTGCCCTCAACATTTTTGAGAAATCACAGGTATTATATTACCCTTTTAAGCAATTATACTATTATTTTTACTGCATTACCAAAGGTTCATACTAGCAATAAAACATATTTCCTTTCTTTTATCATTTTGTTGCTACACAATAAAAGATTTAATTAGAAAGAATGAAATGATTCAAATTCTAATGCCAGAAGTTGTCGAATCCATGATCTTTTAAATTGGACAATGACCATAAATGGGGATACTTTTGGAGTGTCGGTCTCTTGTTCTTGAATTAATTCCTCATTTGTTGCATTCTCCAAAAAAAAAAAATCCTCATTTGTTAAATAATCGTGGGATTGACCTTATTATTACAATAGTATTGTTGTTGTAACAGTTCTTTAATACTCATTCAGATTACCAAGTTTGTTCGTTGTGATAGGTGATAAACTTGAGTGCTGAAGTTTACTTGTTGTGAATCACAATTTGTAAGCTTGCATTTCTCCATTTCACACATTATAGACCTTTTTCTTTTTTGCATTGTTTATAAAATTTCCCTTTTTATTTATTTTGCTATTGTTATAATTGATAGGCTTCAAATACCAACATCTCAAGGATATTCAAGTGCCAGATCGTACAGGATATAGTTTTTCTCTCAATCAACCAGAATATCAGTTGCTGATTCTCTCCTGCCTTACTGCCTTTGTCATTGTATTGTTGTTGTAATTATGTTGTCACTATTGCTGTAGTATTGCTACCTGATTCGTTGCAGATTCTGTCTTGGTGAGAATTTGCAGTTGCAATAGTGCTACCAGTGAGAACCCAATATGACTTAGAGAGAGAGAGCTCCCAATTTCCGAAGAAATAACACCGTATGGAAGAACTAAATTCATAAAATCCAGGTCCCCAACTTCTTGTATCTAATACTTACATTAAAAAAAAAAAAAAATCGGGTTAATAGGTGCTCTTAAGACATTTGTTAATGGACCATTATGGTCAATCAGCCATAATGTACATCAGTGGTTGATTCTCCCCTACATGGTTGCCTTCGTTGTTGTATTTTTGTAACAATGTTATTGTTTCAGTGTATCAAGCATATGAACCTCTTGAAAAGACGATATACAAAAAGGGTGATGTTTTAGTTAAATTTGCATTTGATCTTCGGAGTGGTTTAAGAATGTGAAGTATTTCGTTGGTGGGCTTGCAAGTAATGGCTTTGATACAGCTAAAAATTCTATTTATTGAAGTTTCCCTTTAAATTTTGAAAGAGTAAATAATTTGTATATGTTTTCATTATTCATCCAAACTAGAAAACTGTTAGAACAGAGTTATTTGTTCAAATTGGGGAGTGTCTCCATGTGTCTTTAAAGATTAAGATGTTGTATATAGCGTGGAGCAATCAAAATTGTTGTGTGTAGTTTTTTATGTTGCAGCAGTGTTGTTGCAGGTTTTGTTTTGCTCTTTGGTAAGTGTCATTAGTTTGCAGTGTTGATGCAACTTTGGCTGCTTGTGTTTTGAACCTCTGCTATCACGGTTCTTGTATTGATATATCTAAATCAGTCACTGGAAAACAAAAATTCAATTAGTATTAAATATTTCGTTGGCTCAGAGTAATTTCAACCATTACATGCTCACATTTTTTTTCTTTTGACATGTAATGTTTTGAAGTTGCTAAAGTTGCATTTGGAAACTTGAATTTGAATTTAGATTTGGATTTTAAATCAATATATTTAAAATGCATTTGATTTAAAATGCATTGATTTTAGATATATTTCAATCGAATGATTTTAAAATTTTAAATTTTTGGTAGATTTGGTCAAATTCAAATCTTTGATATTTTAAAACTATCAAAAAAAAAAAAAAAATACTCAAATACAAATTTACGTAATGCCCAAATCATGCTATTCAAACACTCCATAAATAGTTCGACAGACATTTGCCATAAATCGTAAAAACTTAAACTTTTATGTGTGTTCTCTATTCGTCCAAAGAAAGATTTTTAATCAACTATGAAGTACGAACACATACATGATATATCTAACCTTTACCTCATTACTCCCCTCAAGCTACAAAAACATCTCCAACCAATTATAAACACCGCATGCAATAATCTACCACTTTGTGTATTTTCTTTTATTAATATTTTGTAAACACTGAATGGATATTAGTTCTATTTTTTATAATATATATTCTTCAATTTTAGCATAATTGGATTTACAATTACAAGTGCGGTGGTGACTATTTTTTTCTCTTTTAAAAATTGTTTTTGGGCTTTAGACATTTTTATTATTATATTGGGCTCTGGGCTTTTGATATTTTGAGGAGGTCATGGCTTAGATGGCATGCATGTTATGTCTGACTAGGTAATGTGTTGTGTTTTTTGGGTTTAGGCCCATTGGAGGTGAATGTATTTGTGTAAAGCTTTGGAACATAGTGGGTTTTTTCGTGTTAAGGGTGAGTTGTTTGATGTTTAGCTAACTAAATAGTAATATTCACAACACCTTACATTTTGATTCTCTATTCTAAATTCTGCTTCATTTAAATATCATTTTCTTATTTTCTTCTAATTTTCCTTCTTCAACTAATTCAAAATCCACAACAGAAATAATAATTAAAAAAAAAAAAGTTGTTTCAACTTTCAATCATTGTAGAAAATCCATAAACCTTTCTTCTTCATATCTATTTGAAAACTGCTTATTTTGTTAAAACTGAAATTTTTTTTGCAGAAAGTATGTAGAAAAAAAAAAAAAAACTAAAAACTGACTTTTGAAGTAATGAGACCGACTTAATAGTGCAATGGGACCCACTTTAAGAGTCAAAATAAGCTAAAAAGTAAAATAAGCTAACTTTTTCTCAAATTTCAAACGCAACATTCGGGGGTGTTTGGTGAGTGTTTCTAAACAATAATTTTCAGTTTTTAAACAACATTTCACGTATTTCTACACACTTTTTCATCCACACGTATTTTCACAAAAATTTTTAAACAACAATTTTCATTTTTTAAACACATGTACCAAACAGCGTCATTTCAGGAGTTCTAATGGCAGCCACTAACTGAGTTGTAACAGAGTCCTGCGTTAACAAAAATTGAAAGTTAGAGGGCTGAAATAACAAAATTGAAAGTTAGAGGACTAAAATGAAAAAAAATGTGAAAGTTAGATGGTTAATTTTGTATTTTTACCTTGTTTTATCGATCAATTTATAGATTGTATGCAACCACGTTCAAAGATGAACTTTTATCACAATAAACATGGAGCATGTATTACTATTAGTTTTCTTAATTGCATCTGGTCCAATGAGAACAAACCAAATATATATGCCGGTGCTAATTGCTTGGAGGAATGCAAATACAAAAAAAAAATTTGAAAAAGTATCCGTTTTTATGGACTTTGTTTAGAAGAATGTTACGCAAGGGAAATTGGGAAGCACCATTAGACTAGGTATGTAGTCTCTCAATATTCTAATCCATAATTATCTAAATTGTGCTTGATTTTAGTCTATGGCAATGTGAAAATGGCAGATAGAAACAATTGAGAAGGAATGAAAAGCAACAAGTCCCCAAAAAAGAAGAAGTCCCTAAATATAGGAAAAGGTACAAATGAATCAATTTCTTTCTCTCACTCTCCTTAAACTCTTCTTGTATCTTGATTTCTATTTTAATATTTTTTGATCTCTTATACTTTTCATCTTCTACCAAACCCATTTTGTATTATGAGCAAATGTTCAAACAAAGTGTAAAAGAAGCTGAGCAAAATATTGCTAGACATGCCTAGGATGTGAAAGGCAGAGATGTTAAGGTCATGAGTAATGTTTTATGCTTATTCTTAATTCTGAAATCTATATTTCCCTCTTTTTACTAATCCAGGTCTTATCTTTTCAAGAAAAACCTTCTTGAAATGCGCAGGTTTGGACAAGAACACACACACACACACACATATATATAAATATATATGGAAACACAGAACAGAAGAGAGAAGATGCTAATATGGCAAGGAGCAAAAACTCAAAAACACTTCTCATTGCTTAGTTTTTTCTAGTGTCTGTAAATACTCCTATATGTGTTGTGTACATACATCGTGCTATTACATTATCTCTATGTACAGGCACACAAACGCATACACAACAATAACCAAAGAAACACCTAGCCAAAGAAACAGAGGGCAAGTTGAACGGCAAAATAGAAGAAGCTGATAAACTACATCTACATGTAGCTTTTGTATATGTGTTACTAAACGACTTGTAGTTTAGTGTAGTTATAGATAGAGTGTTAGTTACACATGCTTGGCACGTGAGAGAGAGATAGTTAGTCTGTTAATACTGTTTATTCTGTTAATCTCTTTATTTCAGCTATATATATAAAAATCTGGTGTAATTCCTTGCTAATTAATCAAGTTCATTTTACCAAAACTCAATCTTTGATAATATTCTTAACACACACACACAATAGCAACACAAACAACCAATTCTAAAAACTCTCACTGTTGGACATTCACCAATCACCGTACAGGTTGACCCGACCCTATTAGGAAACCCAGTCCTTTAAGACTGAGTCCAAAGCCCAGTCACTTAAAAATCCAACCAGCCCATCAGCTTTATTTAAAATACCCATTCACGCCAAGCCCCACAATGAATAAGCTTCAGCCCAGCTTAATTGTAAACCCTTCCCAAACTCAAATCCAGAGTGCACTCTCAGCAGAAGCCCATTTTAAGCCCACTCACACTCAAACCCAAGCCTAGATATAAACCCACATTCATATAGAAATACCTAGACACGTTAATTCAGCGAGCCCTAAAATTAAAGTCCACTAGCCAACACTCATTCAATTGCAAATTGACCTCAAACTTTCCCAAAATTCCAGTTTAACTACAAAACTTCCCAAAATTACAACTTAACCCCAAACCTTTCTAAAATTATATTTTTCAACCCTTAAACCTTTAAAATTGCATAAAGGCCGCCAAGATCATGAAAGTAATCATTTCGATCTTAAATTTCGTCTAAATAATTGGAGTATTTCCAAGATTAATAAAATTATCAAATATCATTCTAGTTGTCCAAAATATTGACCGGTACTTTCTCTTTGTCTTCTTTTTGCATGAGAAATTGCCTTGGAAAACAAATTTCACAATTGAGCAACTTGACCTAAACTAAGGAGTGAGGTAATTTTTCTCTGCTCTGATTCACTTTGAATGGCTTTGATCCATGGTGAACAAAAGAGAGGATTGTTCTCATGTTCCAAGTCTAGCTACTGAGAGAGAGAGAGAGAGAGAGAGAGAGAGAGAGAGAGAGAGAGAGAGAGAGAGAGAGAGAGAGAGAGAGAGCAAATAAAAAATAATATTTTTTAGCATGTTTGAGGTAAACAATTCTCAATACTAGTATTGAGGACGATTCAATTGTTATTTATTTAATGAATAATCCATTAAAAGTGCTTTAAGTCTTTCATAGTTTGATAATTCTTAGGTTTCATGAAGGATACATGGGTGAACAATTATATTTTCAAATAATAGAGAAAGGAGCAATGCCTCTTTTGGAAAAGCTTCACATTGAATCAATTCCACAACTAAAAGAGTTGGACCCTAGCATTTACGACATGTTGAGAAGTCTTTTGAACTACAAAACATTATGAGAAATGGTTCATTGTCCATAATCTTTAGAGATATTCTATTTTGTTTATGAAGTTTGAGTTTGTCTATGTGTTTAGTGATTACTCGAGCAAAAGTTTATCAAGATGATATCACACCAATGACTATTAATATACAGTCCATAACTTGTGATGTATTAATAATCTTAAACTGATTGTCACAAATCCATGTATAGATTAGATTCCTCTAGGAAATGAAGGATTTGACATTAAACAAATTATTTAAACTTATATTTATTTTGTACTTCTTAAAATACTATTCTTTATCAATATGCATACTTTGATGGAGTAATGGGAAAAGCAATGGAGAAAGAGAGAAAATGAAGAACCTTTTGTCAATACTTTGGAAATTTTTGCATAAAGTTGCATCACTTTGCAATTTATGTCCATAGCTGTCAAAATTGTGAAAGCATCTTGGCAGTAATATCATAGCACTTTTGGACTCTCTATTACGAAATAAGATAAGTTGTCACAACCTTTCTCATGGTTCTCAAAAAAAAAAAAAAAAAAAAAAAAATGGTAAATAGTGAAAGGGGAGAGATTAAAAAGAAAATGAGATCTCTTCAGTGAATGACGGCATTATTGACAAACTTCAGTGAGCAGAAAGAGAAACGGATTTTATTCTTTCACTCTCCATGCATTATGTACTGCTCTTATTAGATCATGCTCTTATTTTTCCCACTATTCGCTGTATTATTGACTCTTTTGTACAATTTCATTGATACCAAAATTCCAGGTTGCTATTCCATTTTCTTTAAAAACACCACCTTCTATAGCTCTTTCTTATTTACTCATCTTTTGCCACCATTGCCAGACCCACTTTTCCAAGCCAGTGCAGTTCACATTATTTAATCTGTCTTACCAAAATGAAATGAAATAAACTAAACTAAACCTAAAGGTGCTTCTTGCTTTAGTATTAACAATTGGATAAAATTATTTCATCTCTTTTTTCAAATAGATATTTAGGGATCTCTCTTGGTCATAGATTCCCACTAACATTGGCACAATTTTTGAATATTCTACTATGATTGAAAGATGAAAGGTTTCACACTTTCTCAAGAAATAGGAAAAATAAAATTGAAAGGCAGAGGAGAACCAAATGAACGGCCCTATAGTGAATCACTAAAACTTAGAGCATTCTCATCCGCTTATTCCAAATATATGGAAAATTATTGAATACTCTGAAAATACCATAAATGCATATTCTCCCCTCTCACATGATGGGAAATTATTGTATACTCTCGGAGTACCATAAATGTGTATTCTCTCATCTCACATGAATGGTAGGTTCCACTAATTAAATTATGGTACTCCGGGAGTACGGAATAATTTTCTCTCACATGAATTGTAAGTCTCATTATAAATTTAATTAGTGGGACCCACAATTATATGAGGGGGAGAGTACACATTTATAGTACTCCAGGAGTATTCTATAATTACCCTAAATATATATAAATCATTTTTTCTCACCAGAAATCCATCGTTTCTGTTTTATATTACCACTTTTACAACACACTTTACATATCATTCTTTATTTGGCAATACACACATTAAAATAAATTTACTTTAATACTTCAGCAAGTGAGAGAAGAGAGGGAGAGTGTCAAATAGGAGAAAAGAGAGAATAAAAAAAACTTTCACACAATGTTACAATGGTCATGTATACTTAACCATTGTAGCAAGTACTAAGTGGTGAAGTTTTATGAAAAACACCTCACCGGATTTGGGGTGTTTTTGTGCATTTTTTAATGAAAACATTTTGCGTTTTAATGGATTACATTAACCAATGAGAATGCTTAGAGAGTATAAAAAAAGAATGAGGTCAATTTATTTGTGTCCCAATGTAGTGGTGGAAAGGACAAAAAACGCCAGAGGGAATGCATTAGATCATCGTTTATATATATGTATATATTTTGCTATTCCTTACCCCAAAACAATGGCACAATCTCCCTTCATCATCTTTATCCATAAATGCGATTACTTGTAAAGGAAACTCTGTTCCTAAGCCCCAAGCATACAAGGAGACTCCATTAAAAGTACTTTGAATTGTAAGAACTCATGCTCTTTTGCAAGCTTAGCTTTTAAACAAGTACTTTTTTATGTGGAGGATAATTATCATACATTTATGGTCAGGTTGAAGTTGCTGCTTTGTCTACTTAAGAAGAAGAAGGAGAAACGAGTGAAATTTATTGTGCAGAAGTGCAATTTAAAGAGCAGGTATTATTTTATTTTAATTCCTTTTATTTTGCAGAAGTGCTAGTGCAAGTCAACATCAGCATATTTGTTTGTTGTGAAGCAACAACTTGCGAAAATTAATTGCAGTACGCATTAGAGCAGAATTCATCCAACGACAAGAATCAAATAAATTTATTTAAGTGAATTAAGAGTTAAAAAATTCTATTGAAATTAACGGTGGGAGAAAGAAACATTAAAGACATGATGTTGTTCTTAAATTCTTAAATTGGGTATCCTGTAGTGTTAAGTTATAAATTCTTGTTTTTATAAACAAAAAAAAAAAAGTTATAAATTCTTGTAATTACCTTGTAATTTTTAGTGTTGGCTTTATATGGTATCATTTCTTGTAATTCATACTGTGAGTAGTGGTACACTAACGCAAGCTCCAGAAGCATATAAAGCGTTAGTGGGACGCTCCTCCTTCCGATGTAGGACTCCAAGTCCTGGGGCTGAGACTATGAAACCCCCCTTGGCTTGCCTGCACTCGGTCGAAGAGGGCAAAGACGCACCGCGCCTAGCACCGCGTCGCGTGAACAATTAGATGTGGGGTGGAACAAATTCTTACCTTACACATACTTAACTAGTTATAGGCCCATGCGTTGCACGGTTTTATGAAAAAGCTTATAAAATAAATGTATAAATAATTATATATTTTAATAGATTCAATAAAGATAAAAGAAAAAATTATCAAGTGTAAATAATTATCTCACTAAAATAAGGGGTAAGATTTCTTCCTAAAACTAAATTAAATTGATAATTCCAAATTGAATTTTAAATTGATAATTATTTTTAAAAAATGTACTAAACAATTGATAAATCTAAAATTAATATAATCTTGATAATATTATAAATTAAAATTAAAGTTGATAATTCAAGAATACACGTGTAGAACATCTTGATAATTTGATGTAACATAAAAATCAAATAAGAAAATTGTTAAAATTAATCTATTAATTCTAACCATATTTAATCATTAATTCTAAGACCCTAACCCTAAGCATATAAATTAGATCAAAGCTAAGAAAATTAGTTTAAACAAAAGGCAACCAATACACAAAACCTAATCAATTTAATAAAAACAAAATACAAAAACAAAGAAGGAGCCTTTAGAAACTTGACAATGTTTTCGAATGTTTTGAATTCATTAATTAAAATCACATGAAGACAAAAAACCAATAATAACACTAAAGAAAATAAATAAAATGAAAATAATAATAATAAAAGAAGAAAGAATGCATATATGCATTGTCATGGGATTTAGACATTCACATATTAAAATAAGCTTCATTCCTAAAAAGATATACAGGGTTATATATATTGGTAGATGTAGGGTCAAGATTTGTAGCCCAAGCCCAAAAGGTAAGGGATTGGAGCCCAATAAGCCCACTACAATGAATTTGTAGAGTGTGGGTGAAAGAACTGGGCTGTCCGTGAAGTAAACAACAGTTAATCAAGATATCAAGGGATGAACCAATGCGAAAACACACTTAAAAACTGAACAAATTGATGTCCGAAGAGGTATATTATTGATTGAAAGGTTAATACAGTTCTTAGAGCTACAGTAAAATCGTTCTCCTCTTCTTCTTCTCTTTTTTCCGATCCCCCTTCATCAGAGGCCTCTTCCATTTATATAGCCTCCTTCTCAACCATCTTCATCGTACACTTGTTCTTCATCTAAGCATTCACTTGAGTACATGTCACATCAGGTATCTTCTTTAGTTCTCCATGAGTGGTGGTAGCTGAGATTGCACTGTTCAGGGGTCTTCTCCACATAAATGCGGCCAGAAAAGTTGCTGCAGTGCATTAAACACGGTGGTAGCAGCTTTTTCTCTAGATATTTCTCTATTTCTATCATCTTCATACGTGCAAGGAGTTCATCCTTATCGCTGGATCCTCCTGGAAGTTCACCTAAGCTGCCCAGGTATTTACTTGACCGATATTCTTCAAGTCCGAGGAGGGTATACTCCTCGGACTATACTCCCTCACCCTTTCCTTACGTGATTCTCCATTCTGGGGCCTTTCTCAATCCTTTACCCCTCCTCGGAAATACTTATATCTTCAAATGGGGCCTGAGGCCCAACATACGTGTTTGGGCTTTCACCCCCACAGTAGAGTTCCATTTGAAATATAATTCATTTAAATCTTATTGAAATTAAAGATATCTAGTCAATGTGTTTATTTTTATCCCATAAAATTTGGAATTAAAAAAAGGTCATATGAATAGAATGGAAAAAAAAGAAAAATAAAAATAAAAGTTGATTCAACATAACTTAACATAAAAAAATTAAAAATTAAAAAAAAATTAAAAAAAAGAGAAAGAGAACGTGGTTGATAGATAAGGAATTTTGATATATATATATATATATATATATATTAAATGTCATTGACGTAGAAATTATCAAATTAATGGAGATATATAATGTTTTTTGGGATAGATAGAGATTATCAAATTATTGGAGATATATACTGTTTTTTGGGATAGATTTATATTAATCACCTCTTAAAGAATTTGGATTGTGCTTATCCCTTAATAATCAAGTTTTGTAGCTTGATATTCTGATAAAATAATATTTGTAGGGTCAGATTCTGCGGCCCAAGCCCAAGGAGATGTGGATTTGGAGCCCACTGAACCCAAAACAATGAATTTGTAGAGAGTGGGTGAAAGAGCTAGGCTAATAATGAAAAATAACAGTATTAAACGGCATAGAAGATGGGGAGATTTGAATTAAAACGTGCTCGGACAGAGGTGAATGTCTCGTCCGAGGAGGTGATTCTCATTGATGAACTTAGGTTACAAATGTTGGAGCTACAGTAAAATCATATGCTCTTTTCTCTCTTAGATTTTCGATCCCCACTATCAGATACCTTTCTCTCTTATATAGTGCTGCCCTTCTACATCTCCACCGTCCACTTGTTCATCATCTAGGCGCCCACTTGAGTGCATGTCCCATCACACTCCCCCTTTAGCCCTGTCTGAGTGGCGGTAGTTGAGGATGCACTGTTCAGGGGTCTTCTCCACATAAATGCGGCCAGAAGGGTAGGTGCAGTGCATTAAATGCGGTGGTTGAAGTCTGTCTCCTTGATATTTCTTCTGCTCCTGCCACCTCCTTGTGTATCCGAGGTCCCTTTTCTCCCTCGACACTTGTCAGACAGATCGCTTGACACGTGCCGGACAAAAACCTTTGTCGGATATGAGGGTATCGGTATCCTCGGACATATGAGCATCTCCTCGGACGGTACTCGTGCTCGTCTGCGGACATTCCCCTTTCACATGGGCCTGGCTGCGTCCTGGTCTCCTCGGAAGAACAGTGGTCCTCGGATAGGGCCTTGCGCCCAATGCGCCAGGTTGGGCTTTTCTCCCCCACAATATTAATTTAATAATATTAAATTTTTGAAAATTTAGATGATAAATATTATCTAAATTAAATTTTTGTATGTTAAATATTATCCCCTAATTTAAGAAATATATCCTAACACAAAAAAATTTTTTTTTTTAATTAGATGATAAATATTATCTAAATTAAATTTTTGTATGTTAAATATTATCCCTTAATTTAAGAAATATATCCTAACAAATAAAAAATAATGTTAATCTAATTTTATTTAATGATAAGAATAAATTAGAGTCCTGGTAGTATACTATTCTTTTTTAGTTCTTTAAAAATCTAAAAATTTAATAAAATTTCTGCAATTTGGTGAAGCCACGTGGCACAACCACGGCGTCTAAACCCAACTTTTATTATATACTAGCATTACTCTCGTGCGTTGTACAGTTTTGGCTATAAGCTTTTAGAATAATTTTATTGAAAAATAATAAATTAATAATCACTTGAGTCTAGATCATCTAAATTGTATATAAATTAATCTAAATTGTATATAAAGTATTGTTCTTTGGATTCAAGCAATCACACAACATATTTATATAAAAAGAAATTCCTAAATTTAATAATTAAAAATCTAAGGAAACTTAACCAGAGGTTTTTCATTTGCCAGAATATTTGTAGTTAGATCTAAAATGTGTTATGCACTTGAAGAGTATAGACTACATGATATTTTGTTTTTCAAACATTTATTGAGATTTACGTTTTGATACACTAATGGCCTCTTTTATTTAAATGGGGTCTCCTTTCGAATGAGTGGAGAGTCATGAAAATTTAATATTAAAGGATACCTAATGTATAAAAATGATATAGGCAATTTGTTAGAAAAAATTATTAGTTCAAGCAAAGTTGCATGATCATATTGAGATGTGAATTCCTTTTCATGATGTAGATTTAATATTACTTGCTAATAGCAATCTTGTGAAGAAATATGTTGTTGATATTCATAACATGCTATGTTAAAAAAAAAAAAAAAAAAAATTCATGAATACTATTCAAATGTGTTGTGAGTGATAAATATAGGTATGGATATTAATATTTGTAAAAACCAAAATAAAAATTAATTACAGTGAAATTTAAAATAATAAAAAAAGTTACATGCTCATAATGTTAGATAATTTCTTTCACACACTCAATAATATCATTAACAACAAAAATAAAAAATGAGAAATAGTAACATAAAAGTTTTACTTCTCAAGAAAATTAATTTAATTTAATAACACACTTAAAAACATAACACAAATACAAATAGAACCCTTGTTGTAGGAGAGAATACAAAATTTGATAATTCTTAAATAATATTTATAGAGATTTATATAATAGATTTCATGGATTTAAAATTGCATTTATGACTCATAAGCAAAACCTTAAAAAAAAAAAACAAAAAAACAAAAAAAAAAAAAAACAAAACAAAAAAACAAAACAAAAACAAAAACAAAACAAAGAAGAGAAATACATACCTGTAATAGTTTGGATGGTAGGTTTGATAAAGACTGTTACTATGTATTTCACAAGCATCAAATTGCCTAAGTAATAAGAGAAAAAAAAAAAGGAGATTTAGATTTCTAAACAACATAGAAATTGTAAGAGAATGAGAATTATTGATAATGGGGGAGAGAAAAGAAGAAGAAGAAGAGTTGTGCCTAAGAATATATAAAAATACACTGAAAAATGTTATATATAAGATCTGTTTGGGATCCGCTTATTTTGCTGAAATTGAAAACTTTTTACTGAAAGTACTGTAGATAAAGGTAAAAGTTAGATGAAATGGCATAATAGGACCCATGAATAGTACCAAAAAGTGTAGTGGGACCCATAAATAGTATCAAAAATAAGTTGGCAAAATTAATCGTGCCAAATGGACACAGAGGGAGAGAATTTTCAATTGTGAGGAACTTAGATTTCTAATCATTCTAGAAATTATAAGAGAAGAAGAATTAAATTAGGATGTATGTTTATCCAAAAAAAAAAATGGCATATAGTCATTGAACGTAATGTAAGTAAAAAGAAAAAAAAAAGAAAGTAAACATGAATGGCAATAAGTAAATAGGATAGACATATATATTTTTTTAAGTTATAATCAACTTAGAAGTTTAAAGTTATCCAAAGAAGAAGAAGTTAAACTCAACGTTACTTTATCCAAAAAAGTGATAAAGTCAGAAGAAAAGTTGATAATAACAAAATTATATCTATAAATTTTTGCATGTGTAGTATGTTGCCATTTTTTAATAAACGTGTAGTATGTTGCTTTTTTTTTTAATTAAGAATTTTAATAAATGATTAGATGAAGAATTTGGATTGTAATCAAATTAAGATAGAATTTGGATTGTAATCAAAGTAAGATTTTTATCTACTTAGAGACTATAGGAGAAGAAAAATTATATTTATTTTTTCTTAAAATCTAAAAAAAATTCTCCAATATGGTGAAGCCAAGAAAAAAAACAAACAAAGGAGAGTTAGATTTTTAAACAACATAGAAATTGTAAGAGAATGAGAATTATTGATAATGGGGGAGAGAGAAGAAGAAGAAGTTGTGCCTAAGAATATATAAAAATATACTGAAAAACATTTTATATATATATATATATATAGAGAGAGAGAGAGAGAGAGAGAGAGAGAGAATTTTCAATTGTGAGGAATTTAGATTTCTAATTGTTCTAGAAATTATAAGAGAAGAAGAATTAACTTAGTATGTTTGTTTATCCAAAAAAAAAAAAATGTCATATAGTCATTGAACATAAATAAAAAATAAAATAAAAATAAATAAATAAAAGGAAGAAGAAGAAAGAAAGTAAACGTGAATGGCAATAAGGAAATAGGATAGACATTTTTTTTTAAAAAAAGTTATAATCAGCTTAGAAGTTTAAAGCTATCCAAATAAGAAGAAGTTAAATTCAACATTACGTTATCCAAAAAAGTGATAAAGTCATAGAAGAAAAGTTGATAATAACAAAATTATATCTATAAATGCATGTGTAGTATGTTGTTGTTAATAAACGTGTAATATGTTGCTTTTTTTTTTTAATTAAGAATTTTAATAAATGATTAGATGAAGAATTTGAATTGTAATCAAATTAAGATAGAATTTGAATTGTAATCAAAGTAAGATTTTTATCAACTTAGAAATTATAGGAGAAGAAAAATTATATCTATTTTTTTTTAAATCTAAAAAAATTTATGCAATATGGTGAAGCCACTTGGCGCAACCACGGTGTCTAAACCCAACTTTTATTATATAGTATATGACTAGTTTAGAGAGAAATTTTATTCAATTTCTACTGCTCTTTCCATTTTAGCCTGTTAAGCACATATTTTGTGTAATTGGCTAATCCTTTGACAAAACGCACTTTACTTGTATTTGGGTAAATCTAGGATATGTTTAATACTTCAAAGAACATGTTGTTCAAGTCTAGTATTAAAACCATGAAGATTGGACTAAGAAACAAGTGAAGAAAAGTTGTTCATTAAAACTGGACAGATAGCTCAATAGCTTCTCGACACCTCCTCGACACCTGGCTATCTATTGAGCTCTTCAATTGATTGTTATTGCAATCTCGACACCTTCTCGACACCTAGTGGATCGATCAAGAAAGTTTCTGTCCCCTCGACACCTTCTCGACACCTCCTCGATAGCTGTATCTGTCGAGCCTCATTAAACCTCGACACCTGCTATCTGTCGAGGTTATGAAAATTCAGATTTTTTATTTTTGGGTCAGGCTTATGTATTTGTGTAGGGTTTCTTTCCTCATAATCCTAGACCTATATAAGCCTTATTTTAGAGGCCGTCACATGAGATAATACAAGGAGAACATAAGAAAAAGGTGACCGATGCCTTATTCTCTCTAAAAGAAGCTACTGCGTCTTTGCGTCTTAGGGTTTTGTAACCAAGTGCTTCTTGATCTTCATTGTTGATGAAGTGAAGAACTTTGCAGCCAACATTCTTCTTCCTTAAGTTGGTGAGTGAGTCACGTATTAGGATTCGTGCAAAGGAGTTAGTCACGTACTGGGATCCGTGCAACAAAAAGGGTGGCATTCATATATTGAAGAGTTCAGAGGTTCTGAAGCAGTAGAAGGTTTCTGCTGTGAGTTCATCTACGGGGATTGTAGAGTCTAGGGACAGATTTTGTACTAGATCTGAAACTTCTCTTTACTCTAGTAGATTGCTTTTCGGGAAAGCTTCCCCTCAGATTTTTTACTGTGAAACTGGTTGGTTTCATTGGTTTTCCTGGGTCATCATATCTTGTCTTATTTATTTTTCCGCTGCATGATTTTGACATGATATTGATGTGTGTTTGTTTTAACAAGGTTGATTCATAATAAATCTAATTAACAACTTGGATTTAAAGCTTATTAATTCTATCAACTGGGGTCTAAATTTCCCAACAAGTGGTATCAGAGCGGGTTCACTCTGATTGGATTAATTTCCTGAGTGAGATCCATTGACCCCTGTTGTCATGGATAGAGGACAATCTTTATTTATACCTCCTTTATTTGATGGAACTAATTATGCGTACTGGAAAGTTCGTATGAAAGTTTTTTTACAGGCTCTAGGTGAACTGGTATGGCAAGCTGTTGAAGTTGGCTAGATTAAGCCAAAGGAAGCACTTGTGGATTGGGATGATGCAACAGTTGTAGCTGCAAATTTCAATAGTAGGGCCTTGAATGCTTTATTTTGTGGGGTTACTAATGAGGAATTCAAGAAAATATCATCCACTAAAGTTGTCAAGGAAGCATGGACCATTCTTGAGACCACCTATGAAGGTACCAAGGCAGTAAAGACTGTGAAGTTTCAACAACTCACAAGCAGTTTTGAAGAAATAAGGATGGAGGAAGACGAGACCTTTGATGAGTTCTATGCCAAACTCAAGGATATTGTGAATTATGTCTTCAACCTTGGAGAATGTATTGCAGAATCCAAGATTGTTAGAAAAATCCTTAGGTCCTTACCTGAAAGATTCCATGTCAAGATCACTGCAATTGAAGAAGCAAATGACATTGATCAAATTCCTTTGACTGAGTTTGTAGGGAACCTTCAAACCTATGAGATGAGATTAGACTCAATGGGAAAAGGTGGAAAGAGTAAAAAATTGGCTCTTAAGGGTATAGAGAAAGAGATTGAGGACTCTAAAAGTGAAGATGAAGATGATGATGAGGATGAGGATCTATCCTTCATAACTGATGAGATTATCAGACTTCTTCAATTTAGGAAAAATGATAAGGGCAAACCTCCTAGGAAACCTAAATCCTCTAGGAATGGCAAGAATGAGAAACCTCTTATTCAATGCCAAGAGTGCAAAGGTTTTGGTCATATGGGGATAGAGTGTCCAAACTATCTCATGAAAGAAAAGACCGAGAAATCAAAAGATAAATGGTTGGTTACTACTTGGAGCGATACTGAGGATGACTCTTTTGATGAGTATGTGGGTGAATGTCGTCACGTTATGGCCTTTGTTGCCTCAACCGATAAGGTGATTGTGGAGAGTGCTAGTGACAGTGAGGATTCTTCTGATGATGAAGTACTCAAGAAGTTGACCCTTCAGGAAGCCTATGATAAGCTATGCACTGAATTCATAAAATCTGAAAAGACTTCTCATCTTTGTAGAAAAGAGCTTAATGAGGTAAAAACTGAAAAAACTGAAAAACCTGATATGTTAGTCAAGCTAGATGAGACTACAAGATTAGTTGAGACTCTTGTTGTGGAGAACGCCTTATTAGAATAGAAGGTCAAGAATCTTGAAGTTGAGCTTAGTCAAGCTAGAACTCAAATAGAGAGGATGTCTAGTGCAAAGCTTGATGAGGTCTTGAGTGCTCAAAAGCCTAGTTCTGATAAGACTGGCTTAGGATATGCTGTTTCCTCCAGCCTCTCCTCGTCCACGGCTTCTAGATCAAGGACTATCTTTATGCCACCATCTGAGAAAGGTGATAAAGGTATGAAATTCAAAACTGATTTAGCTAATTCTAAATCCTTTGTTAAGCCTCATGTTTGTCATCATTGTGGTGTTGCTGGACACATTCGTCCTAATTGCTTTAAATTGTATCCTCAAAAGCAATTGTCCAAACGGTCACAGATTTCCTCTCAAGGACCTACACCTTTGTTTGGAGAGTTATTAAAAGCTTTGAGCTTTTTAACTCAATTTTAGGAGAATTCTAATTATTCTATGTCTTTTAGTAGAAATACTAGGACACGTGTCTTTTCATCTTCACGGTCAAAGACTTGTGCTGTGTGGGTGAGAAAGAAACCTAAGATTTAATTGTCTTTTTTGTTTGTCCTCTGCTTTAATTCTTTTTATCTAAAGTATGACTCTCTTTGCTTGATTTCTTATCTGTTTTTGGAATCATGTTTTCATCCATCTACACCTTTCTATCATGCCTTCGTGCATATGCATATTTCTTTATGCTATCATGTTGTTTGTCTGTTTTTTTCTGGTTGTTTAGTTTTTATTTTGTTTTGTTTTCAAAATAAAAATAAAAATGAAAAAATCAGAAAAATACAAAAACAGTGTATGTTTTGTGTACAATGGTACTTGTATACCTTGAGTGTTAAGTTCAAGAGATGACTTAATCTTACTCATCACAAACAAGAGCCACAAAACTCACTTACTTAGTTGTGCATAGAGATGCTTATCTAAGCTACAAAAGATACAAAATTTAGAAAATTTTCACTCTTTTTGACGGGTAGGACTAGAAAATCCTAAGAGAAAGACATAAATAACCATCTCACTACTGTTGCCCGTCAATCATAAATGACACATGTATGCTTCGGCATAGCAAAAGTGCAGTGTCAAAGACATCCGTATGCTTTGGCATAGCAAAAGTGCAATGTCTATGCTTAACATGCTGAGTATTTCTTTTCTTTCTTTTATATGCCCATGTATGATATGCTTAAAAGAAAATATGCAAAGAAAATAAAAAGAAAAAAGATTAAAATGTTTTAAATATGATTGCAAGCGTGTTTTCTAGGAGATGTGGGAGTTATAGGATGTACCTCAAAGGTGATAGTCCCCATCAAACAGTTATGATTGTGTGTGAGTTAAAGTGAATTTCTCATATCTCAAATCGTCATAACATGTATACACTTATGCAATCTTGCGATGTTTTTCACACACAACACGCAATATTCTTTGCTACTCTTGATACATGTGCAGGTACAATGTGATTTGGCCATCACAAGGTTTTACATGTGTTAATGTATGCTCACTAAACTGTCTTGACTTGTTTTTGAAATATAAAATTGGTTAGACTTGTTTAGTGTGTGTGTGTGTGTGTTTTGGGATCTATGTGCTTAACATTTTTCTTGTTGAGAGATTTGTTTTTCACATGTTTTGCATCAATAGCATCTTGTTTCATCACATTCATGCATTTTTATGAATTCCTTGTGCCCCCTTGATCATCCTTGATCATTTTTATGTTTCTCAGGTGAAGCTTTATAACTTATTGTACCCTTTTTCAATCATGACAAAAAAGGGGAGAAATTGTGGAGAATATGTGGTTTCTTTTTAAGATTCTACATGTTAGGGGGAGAAATACATTCCTTTGTAAGGGGGAGATGTGTTTCATCTTGTTAGGGGGAGTGCTTACTTCCTTCTTCTTGTACCTTGGGTCTTGTGACCATGTTTACATACATTGTGCTTATCTTCTTTATATGCTGATGTATGTTTCTTTCACCTATCTTTACATGTGTTGTTTCTTTTTTATCTTCATACATATGTTTCTTATACTTGTATGCAATTTATTATTTCTGTTTCACACAAGATGTCTTGATGAGTTTTGTTTAAAGTGTTTCAGAAATACAGGTTGTCAAAGTCTACTTGTCATAAACTCTTTTCTTGCAAAGTTTTTCAAGGGTTTGTGTTAGGATAGATTTTATTGTATTCAACAAGTGAATATGAGTTGAGTGATTTATAACTTCTCTCATATGTTCATTTGTTTATTGTGGTTTTGTCACGGATTGCCAAAGTGAGAGATTGTTAAGGACATATTTTGTGTAATTGGCTAATCCTTTGACAAAACGCACTTTACTTATATTTGGGTAAATCTAGGATGTGTTTAATACTTCAAAGGACATGTTGTTCAAGTCTAGTATTAAAGCCATGAAGATTGGACCAAGAAACAAATGAAGAAAAGTTGTTCATTAAAACTGGACAGATATCTCGACACCTGCGGACAGATAGCTCGATAGCTTCTCGACACCTAGCTATCTATCGAGCTCTTCAATTGATTGTTATCGCAATCTTGACACCTTCTCGACACCTGGTGAATCGATCGAGAAAGTTTCTGTCCCCTCAACACATTCTCGACACCTCCTCGATAGTTGTATCTGTCGAGCCTCATTAAACCTCGACACCTGCTCGACACCTGCTCAACACCTGCTATCTGTCAAGGTTACAAAAATTCAGATTTTTTATTTTTGGGCCAGGCTTATGTATTTGTGTAGGGTTTCTTTTCTCACAACCCTAGACCTATATAAGGCTTATTTTAGAGGCCGTCGCATAAGAGAATACAAGGAGAACGAATGCAAAAGGTGACCAATGCCTTATTCTCTCTGAAAAAAGCTACTGCGTCTTTGCGCCTTAAAGTTTTGTAACCAAGTGCTTCTTGATCTTCATTGTTGATGAAGTGAAGAACTTTATAGCCAACATTCTTCTTTCTCAAGTTGGTGAGTGAGTCACGTACTGGGATTCATGTAAAGGAGTTAGTCACGTACTGGGATCCATGCATCAAAAAGGGTGGCATTCATATATTGAAGAGTTCAGAGGTTCTGAAACAGTAGAAGGTTTCTACTATAAGTTCATCTACGGGGATTGTAGAGTCTAGGGACAAAAGTTTTGTACTAGATCTGAAACTTCTCTTTACGATAGTGGATTGCTTTTCGGGAAGGTTTCCCCCAGGTTTTTTACTGTGAAACTAGTTTGTTTCATTGGTTTTCATGGGTTATCATATTTTGTCTTATTTTTTTTTCCACTGCATGATTTTGACATGATATTGATGTTTATTTGTTTTAAATAATAAATCTAATTAACAACTTAGATTTAAAACTTGTTAATTCTATCAACCGGGGTCTAAATTTCCTAACATAGCCATTTTTTATTTTATTTTATTTATTTATTTTAAGACGATTGATAAGAGCAGGCTTGATCAGGTCTCTCTATCAGTTGCTAGTGAAATGAAAATCCCGTGTATTTATTTTTCAAGTATCCTTATATCATTATCAGGTCTCTCTCAGTAGCTGGAAAGTGATATCTGAAATGGTATATACCCAATTCGACTCAGGCAGGCAAGTCAAAAGCATTCAAGCTTCAACTCAGCCTTGAATTAGGCACTTCACTTACAGCTATGGTACAGTGGTAACTTATATAACTTGTTCACAATTTGGCCTATTTAACATACTATAAAATATTTCATTTTGGTTTCCTAATTATTTATTTGTTGGTATGATTTTTTTTTTTCGCTTTTAATTTGGTATGATTGAGGGAAAAGGTGGTTTAAGTTATTTTACTATAATAGTGAATGTCAATATTATTCCCAAGGGTGCATTTTGAGGCCGATATCCTGCACAACCTCTCCCTTCGACTATATCCAAGCTACCAATATTTGGACTTTGTATTGTCAACTTTATCAATCTTTGATGTTTGCAATGATAAATTCAAAAAAGTTAAATTGGTTTCACAATGATGCAGCGTGACAAACCACAGAAAACTGTGGGGCTAAAAAAAAAAAAAACAATGCTTTTGGTAGGGGATTTCTTTTAGGAGTGTTTGAATTACGTCCTCATTTTAAAGTGTTTGAATATTGAATTTAGAAAACTCTTTCTACCAGTTTTCAGATTTCAAATAACATTTTTCAATAATACTTTTATAAATATGTTCAAAATTGTAGGTCCCACTTGATTAAACCACATGAGGGAACTTTCTCTCTCTTCAAATAATAATAGTAATAATAATAATAATACTTTTACTGTATTTGTTAGCTTTAAACAAAAATTATATATATATATACACACACACACCAAATATACAATTTTTTTTTTCATATTTAAAATATGTTATTTAAAACATGGTACCAAACATATTTTTTGCATTATGACTGTTTTAAACACGTATTTTTACAACACTTTTTAAACCTCAATTTTCACAAAAATTTGAACAACAATATTTGAAATCTGCTACCAAATAGGCCCGTATGCCGTTTTAGTTTTTAAGTAACTTGTTCATTCTAGCTATAGAATACTAATAAAACCAATAAAGTAATGGGGATTTAAAATAAAATAAAATAACAACATATAATCCCGTAGGACAATGTTCATGTAAAAGAGCCAATAATCTTAGGGTCAGATAATGATTGTACATGTTATATATTACTATAGACTACATAAGCATTATTCATATATATATATATATATATATATATAAAAGACTACATAAGCATCGACAATGCCAATATCAGACTCCTTTGAATTACCGGGCAAAAATTTGAAGAGGAATAAAATAATTGGAAGTTACTTTCTTAGATACTTGTAATTAAATTTGTTAATAATTTTCTAAATAATTTACTCTTGTAGTTCAAAGTTGATGTCTTGACTCATGAATATAATAATAATTTTAGGCAGAGAGACAATGTGTTCACATGGAGGTAGTAAAGGAATGGCAACGGGTCGGGTTTTTTCATACTCGGATCCGACCCGCGGGCCTAGACCCGCGACCCAGACTCAGCCCGATTATTAAACGGATTTTTTTGTGGGGCCTAGACCCGCCCCGCGGGCTCCACGGGCCCTGTTGGGCCATGGTACTTCAGGGCCCATTCTGTGGCCCAAAAAAAAAAATTGTTGGACTGATACTGATTTTCTCAGCAACCAAACAGTAGGGGAAAAAGAACACAAGAAAATCCAGATTTGAACAGATCGGAAACCAACAAAAACCATTATTTTCTCAGCAACCAACAAATCGGAACAAGAATTATAAAAATAGCACTTAAACTAGAAAATACAAATTTGATTACAATAGAAAATACAACAGATCGGAACAAAAACCATTATTTTTCATTACAATATTTTCCCACATCAAAAGTAAAAACAAGAATTAACATTAAACCCTAGGTCCGAACAAGAAGACCCTACAAAATCAAATCAAACAAGCCGATCCTATTCAACAAAAATAGCACTTAAACTAGAAAATACAAATTTGATTCTTTGAACAAAAAGAACGATTCTCATTGCAAAAGCTTGAGTTCACAACGAGGTGAGGGAGATGAGAGAGTTGCAGCCTTGTGAGGTGGAGGAGGGCCTAGCAAGGTGAGGGAGGAGCAGCGGCATTTGCAGGCTGCAGCAAGGTAAGGGAGGCAAGGAGGAAAGACCGACGAGGTGGAGAATGGAGCAACGTCGACGAGGTGAGGTGTGCAAGGAGCAGCGGCGCCGGCGAAATGAGCAGCAACGGTCTTGTGAAAGTGAGAGTGAGAGTGAGGGTGAGGGAGAGAATGAGAGTCGACTTGGCAAGACAGAGTGAGAGTGAAAGGGTTTGAGGGATTTAGGGTTGGAAAAGTGAGTATTTATACTTAGGGTTTTTTTTTTAATTTTTAATATTATATATACGGGTCGGGTTCGGGCCGGGTATGCCTAATACCCGGACTTGACCCGAACCCGCTTCAGGTTTTTTAATTAAAACCCAGACCCAACCCTAATGTTAAACGGGCAGGATAAAACCCGACCCATTAGGGTCGGGTTGGGCCAGGTACCCGCAGGTCAAGTTCATTTTGCCATCCCTAGATAGTATACCAAGTATCGGATGTATGTTTCTTCCCTCTCACATGGAGGTAGACTTCACATGGAGGTACTATATTTTATTGTTTATGTGGGTGGCTCTTATGTCAAACCAATCCTCACCTTTTAGACAATGTGCAAATATAAATGACATAAATATTAAGATTTTTTAATTGGGAAAGTCTATCATTGGATTTTTGTACAATAAAATACTAAGGACAAAAAAAAAATGTCCACAATTATTGCCATAAATCGTTACGTGGCAAGATGTGAACGGTTAAGATCAAATAGTGGATCTACACTCTCATCATTTACAACTTATTACATGGAGAATTATGTCAAAAGCTATAAAATTATGGGTCCTGAACATCATTGTTCGGTAGGGTTGCGAATGCAATGAAACATTGAGAATTAACAACTACTTAAAGAATAATTTAAAAAATTAGTATATGGATATTTTATTGGGAAATGAGAACATCATTCCGTTTGTTTTTGTCGTGACTGTCATAAAAAATAATAATAAATAAATAAATAACCACCCTCTTCCATCACGTTTTTTTTTTTTTTTTTTGAGAATGCTCTTCCATAAAGTCAAAACTTGAAAGTGCACAAAATTCTATAAAATCAGGCGCTTTATTAGCATTATTTCTAGGCAATGGTTATTAATTTGTGCCTGGCTAACCCAATCATTGTCAGTATACAATGTTAAGAATATAAAGTAAATAGCTCCTATCAGCTCCTTCTCAAAAAAAAAAAAAAAAAAAAAAAAAAAAAAAAAAAAAAAAAGCTCCTATCAGCTGGCATAACTTGGAGAGAATACAAGCACAGAGTTGAAGATGAGTAACAATACAAACATAGCGCCTGAATCTTAGCCAATGAACGGCGGAGATGGCAGTAATAATTATACCAAAAACTCCTACCTCCAGGCTTCTTCAATTTGTTGCACTTTTAGCGGCGGATAAGAACGCTATAGGCAATCAATTAAAATGGACTAATTGCACTTTTAGCGGCAGGTAAAAACGCTGCTACATGTGCATACCTTTAGCGGCAAGTGGAAACGCCGCTATATGTTCGTACCTTTAGCGGCAGGTAAACATGCCACTATATGTTTGAACCTATTGATAGCCATAACTTTAGTTTATAGCATCATAACATCAAAGCTATTTTATGAAATTCAAATTTGATATAGAAAAAGGTGAGAAGGTAGCTTCAACTAATTTCTCATTATATAACTTTTTTTTTTTAATTACTGGGCCCATTTAAAATGCAACATTATAATAATAACTACTGGGGGGATGAGGGGAAAAACATTAAAAACAGGAAATAAAAGCTAACCTGCTGCCCGCTAATGTATACATTACTTTCCTTGAACTGGGACACATTGAGATCCTCATTACTGGTTGAGTTTCTTGTGGTCGCAGTAGAACTGGGATTATAACCAGCTGGTGGGGAGCCATATGGCCCATAACCACCAGGCATTCCCATGTGTGCTGGATTTCCTGTATTAGTTCCTGGTTTGTATTGTGGAAGTGAGTATTTGACCCCTGTAGCAAGTGCCAGTGGTGGAGCTGGATATACACTGCCAGCTAGAGGCTACTGAGGAAATGCACTGTTGCCCAGATATTGGTGGAGAGGTGGTGGAACGAAGAATGGGGAATATTAATGACCATAAGGAATGTAGTTTGGAGGAGAATGGGATATATGAACCCCTGCTGGATGAAAGACAGGGACTGGCTACTGAGTTACAGCTATTGAGCTTTGCATGAGGCCTGCAGCCTGAGTCACCAGCGGTGTTGGACTTGCTGTAGACAGGACCCCACCCTGACAATTAAGCAATATAATAGCATCAAGATTTAAAAGGTATATAAATATCAAAATATGTGTCCATGTGTATGTATCCAAATGAAACTACTCTAAGTCATATTCATCAAATATCAACAATAAAATGCGTACAAACAAATAATAAAACTACTCTAAGTCATATTTATCAAATATCAACAATAAAATGAAACTTAAAAAAGTAGGAAAGAATAATGCAAATACAAAATAACACTGAGACGTGTTATCGAAGAAGAAACCGAAGAATTTGGCAAAAAATCTCTTCACCGTCCTCTAAGCGGTAAATCGATCCACTAGAGAATAAGTTGGAGTACTCGAATAACAAAAGACCCTCCAAACCTAGTCTGCCCCTGGTTTAATGAAACATTGTCTTCTCTAGCTTCCACGGATCATGCAATTTTGCCCGATTGCACTTGCCAACGATTTGCTTCTTCTAATGCTTCCCAGCAGCACCAAAACCTCACTTTCCACTCAAATTGGGTGTGGTAAGTGTTTGAGCTATCAACCTCTTAAGGATTTGGATATGGAGAGGTAAGAGTAGAGGAAAGCCATAAGGAAATGTGTAGATGATTGTGGGTATAACAATCTCTAACTCTCAAGGGTAATTTCTAGGGTTTTCTCTCTGAAAAGCACTCCTTACAATATATGGGTAATGAGGGTATATATAGTGTGGGTAAAGACTTGGTAGAGCAGAAATGACAAAATAGCAAAACAGAATGTTTTGCGAGTATTTCGCGGGAAGGCCTTACCCATGAGACACTCGTGAAAACTCCAAGCTGTCATGACTCTTCGCATTCCAATCATGTGCTCAACACGTGGCTACTTTGCGAGTTAGCTTCTCGTGAGCTTCTCGCGAAATCCACTTGATCTTCAATATAAGCTTGAGTCTTCACACTCTCTCTCACATACAACCCTTACAATAAAAAATCCCACATAAATACAGGGAAAATATGATTAAATAGAATTACAATCAAATTTGGCACGGAATTAAAGCAAACATAAAATAGTTGTAAATAACAACTTTACAATTATAAATTCAGTAGTTATAATAGGGAATGAGGGATTTGAATCTTGGAGATCTCCGTTGGAAATATCAAAAGTTGTTAGTTTAGTTACAAAGTTCTTAGTGTACTTTTTAAAATACTATTCTTAATTTGTTAACTTGCATACTTTGATGGAATTATGGAAAAACAAGGGAGAAGAATAGAAAATAAAAAACTTTGTCAATACTCGAAAGTTTTGCAAATAGTTGCAATACTTTGATAGTTTGCACAAACAAACAAACAAACAATAAATAAATAGTAATGGTCCATTTGGCACTGGCAAAGCCACGTTGAGACCCAAGGGGGCCTTGCCCCCCAAAATTTTGATGAATTCACAGGACTTTTCTTATGAGCTTGATTGTTTCTTGTCTTAGTTTTGTGTTTGGGAAAATTTTTCTTCTTTAGCCTTTGGTCTGACTTGCTTTCTAAATCCTTTTGTACTTTATAGATTTTTAAGTCTAAAAATATTTTAATATTTTCTCTAATTCCAAAAGATCACTGTGTGTATGGTTTAAAAACATTACACTTCAAAAGAAAAACCGATCTCATTTTTTCCACAAGTCCCCTGGCCGGTACCTGGCTTTCCTTCTCGAGTTCTTGTATTCTTTATTTTTCAATAAATTAAAACTATACTATTTTGATGAATGATAAATATAATATATTATATAGCATATAAATATAATACATTATTATTAATTTGAAAAAAATATATGATTGGTTATTCACTTATTGGATTATATTCTTTGATACTTTCAATGATTGTAGTATTTTATTTATAATTCTATTTTAGACTATTGTACATAGAAAAGTGCTATGTTCATAACATTTCACTATACTTTACAATATTGCCACTTAAGATTTGTTTTGAACTGTTGTAGACATAGCGCTTCTCATTATATATAATATAGATATAAAATATACAAAGAAAAAATTTATGGTCTCATTTTATACTTGGGCCCCCCAAAGACAAATTTCTTGCTCCGCCACTACCATTTGGATTGAGGGGGAGTGGATTAGAATAGAGTTGGCCAAAAATTAGGATAATTTCTTGTCAATTCTATTCTACTTCCCTCCTCTTCCCCTTCTTCTCTTTCAATCCAAACAGGCCCTAAAAGATAGGGAACTGAAATAAATAGAAAAGAAGCATAATGGAACAGAGTCTGTTCAAATAGGTTGTTGCAAAAATGTGAATTTTCAATCAAATGTAATGTGAAAATGTTGTATTTAAAAATGACGCTTTAAGAAAAACAACTTCTTCCTTCAGTTTTAAAACCCAAGTTTTGAGCATTTTTAAAAACACAATTTCTTAACAAAATCCCAGCCAAACACATGTTTTTTGCCTAGCTCAAATGCCCAATCAAACAGGCTTTTCAATATCATTAGTTGTGGAAAAGGAACTTGATAAGATTCACATTAACTATTGCCATTTGATTTAAAAGTTCAATTTTTTTTATAGGAAAAAAAATGTGATTTGAAGATCAATTGATGTAATAGGATCCAATCATGTTCAATTTTTAATGATTGAAGTACTCCAATCATGATAAAATTATAAATTTTAAATTAAAAACCTTTGTCAATACTCAAAGACTTTGAAATTTTCCATTAGAATCCTCCCTTTTAATGCTTTGTTTAGCAGATCAAGATCACGATCTGATTGCTTACCTAAATCCTAGGCTCCCTCACCTCACCCAATATGAAAGATCTGACTTTTCGCTTCCTTCATCCTAAAGCTCTACTAGCATTGATGGTTGTTCACAGTGAAGATTCAATAAAATATTTAAGATACCTTAATCAAGTTGTTAGTTTTTTTTAAATTTTTTTTTTTTATTTATACAAGATAGAAATTTTACTCTAGTCTAATCTAAGTGTATATGCGTATGAAATTTCCTCTTGGAAACCTGAATTATGGCTTTTACCCCTCACACCCCACAAATACTTATACTTGAGGAGGTAGTAATCAAGCTATTAGTTGAAGAGATAAGATTGTTAAAGTATTTGGTCACTCCATAATTAATCTAGGCCAATTATAAACCCAGCACATGATTATGAGTTAATTGGAATTAAAAAAAAATTAAGTTCTGAATTATTTTGGCTACCCATACTTGATTTAGACCACGTAAACTAATCTTGAGAAGCATTGTTTGATTAATTTATATCAAAGAAAATAGATTGATTAAGTTATTATGCAATTGAGTTTGAACTATATATAAAACTACAAGAATAATAAACTTTCAAAAAAATTTGGAGTTCCTGCTCTTTTTTTTCTTTTTCTTTTTTTATATTAAAGAATAATGTATTCAATAGCATTTTTTTTTTATTAGTACTGTGGTTTATATCATATTGCTAATGATCAATATAATCAAACAGTTCCTGCTACTATTGATGATGAAAAGTGTTAGTCGGAATTTCTTTTTTGGAAAGACTACAATGAAAAACAGATCTTAATTTGTTGTTTGATTTTCGTCACTATCGTGACAACTCAAATTATTGGAAGTTTTATCTTTGTATTTTATCTTGGCTTTCTTTTGTATGGTTTAAGTCTGTCAGCTTTCTTTTTCTTCTTCTTCTTCTTCCCTTTTTTTTTTTTTTTTTTTTTAAAAAAACAGAAAAAAAAAAGAAAAAGATAAGAGCAGTTTTCTTTTCTTCTTTTTTTCTCTTCTTCTGGTCAAATTCCTTTGAAACTATAGTAACGAAACCCCCCAAAAAAACAAAAAATAAAACTGTGGAAGAATATGCAACAGAAACAGGGAAAAGAAAGAGAGAACAAAAAATCAAAGCCGTGGAAATGATACTAGAAAATTGGTCCACTTTACCAGACCTAAGGGCTGACCAAAAACAAAAGAAAAGATGTACAAGGTAAGGTACAGAAATGTGTATAATATTATATGCTTTTGTTAAGCCTATAATATAAAATTTATATTGTTAATACAATGCAAACTTATAATTACCAAATATTAAAAAAAAAAAAAATTAACGTACAAAGGAAGGAAAAATATTATAAAAAAAAAAAAAAAAAAAGGAGATTTGTTGAGTGAATGACAGCATTTTATTGACTAACTTTAGTGAGCAGAAAGCGATGGAGTCCATGCATTATGGACTGCTCTTGTTAGATTATACTCTTATTTATTTATTTATTTATTTTCCATTATTGGCTGTATTCTTGACTCTTTTGTACCATTTCATTGATACCGAAATTGCAGATTGCTATTCCACTTTCTAGCTCTTTCTTCTTTACTCATCTTTTACCACCATTGCCAGACCCACTTCTCCAAGCCAGTGCAGTTCACATTCTTTAATCTGTCCCTCCAAATCATCATCAACATTTCTACCCTCAATTCGTGAAACTCAAGACCCACAATCTCTTTTTTTTCAAAACCAATACCAACATCATCAACGACCTCAAAATCCACGTTTCCAAGAAATAGCACCATCACTTTTCCATTTCTTCTTCTCTGTCTGCATGTTCTTGTCATCCATACTCTCTCAAGGACTCAGCCACTCATGCTATCCAAACCCGTTTCTATTCCTCCCTTGTTCGTAGATCAATAGTCCTTTAGACAATTCAAAGAATAAAACCACTCAATCATCTGTAGCCAAATCAGTGGTCTTGCCCAAAGCCGTGTAGTCAAATCTATTAAGGGTAGAGAAATGGCAGAAAGTGCAGTCAAGCTAGTTATACAACATTTGATCCGGTTGTTATCCCAAGAAGCGTCATTGTTGGAGGGTATCCATAAGAAAGTTGCTAACATCAAAGACGAGCTTGAGAGCATTCATTCCTTCCTTAAGGATGCAGATGCAAGGGCCAAGATGGGAGACATGAACAACGTTGCGATAACATGGGTCAAGCAGGAAGGGAAAAAGCTTATCACATAGAAGATGTCATTGATGAATACATACTTCATTTAGCAAAAAATCCTCAAGGGCAAAGGCAACGCTTCCGTTTACTGTTGAAGGTTTTTTACTTTACCATAAAACTGATACAGAGACGTGTGATTGCCTCTAAGGTTCAAGATATCAACAACAATCTCAAGGTAATTAGGAAGAGACTCACCACACACAAAGTCCTTCAAGACAGTCTCTACAATGCATTTGAATGAATTCTACCACACAGTTTTTCCCTTCCCCAATCTAGCACTTGTTTCATGGCAAGCTCCGTCACTTGGCTCAGTGGATTTACTATACAGTTAGGATATGCCATGCGTCTTATTATAGAATTGTAGACAGCCTGCGAGGGATTGACCATTGCATGCGATAAATACAAAAATCTCATGCTGGTGGTTGACTCATTAATTGTTTACATGTACTTGCATGACCTTAAGAAAAATATAAGACAGTACTAATCAAATTCACAATTACAGAAGCTTTTGAATATGGATTTCTATATTTATGGCATGTCACGAATTGCAATTTTCTATAATAGCACAAATTATATTATTTGGTAAGACAATGTTAATAATTTGACTTGTAGAAGAAACTAATTAAAAGGTTTTGGTTAATTTAGGTGACTAAATGGGTACTTCAAATCGAGAGGGTATCTCACGAGACACCCTCTCACAAAAGGTGAGATCCACACATACTGTGAGAAAGAAGTCTCCTAAAATTGTCATAAGATATTTTTTTGTTTCCAACAAGCACAAGTATTTTGAAAAGTTCTTGAATAAAATTCAAAAAGTTCCCTATAGGGATTGGTAGTTGGAGAAACATAATAGCATAACAAAGAAATTAATTTAATATGTAACAAAGAAATCAACAAAGTACTGTGATATGTAATATAATGCACGTTTTTTAAACAATATTTGTTGTATTACATTAATATCATTAACACTAAAGTATTCATACACAGTAGTTAAAGGCTGTCTTGAAGGAGTCCATGGGCTTAGTTTATAATGATCCTCAAATGGGAAAAGTTTTATCAAAAAAATAATCAAAGAAATAATTGGTTAGGAGCATTTGACATCATGAATGTTTAAAACATTATGTTATATAATTTGAAATCATCCTGGGAGAAATATTATAATTTTACCCTTAAAATTATCTAACAGTTCAAGATTTATAAATGGTCCATTAAAAGTTCGTAAAGTCTTTTTTTTGAGAGAGAGTTTCAACTTATGGCGTTCGCTCTTGATGATAACTCTTTATCATCAGACCAAGACACCAATAAGTTTTTTGGTGTAGGCGGAGTTTGAACCCCAGATCTCTTATTCAATCATCAGAGACTTTACCAGTTGAATTAGCTGGAACCCATTTTCTCAAATCTTTTTAATATGATACTTCTTAGGATTAATGAGGCGCGCATAGGAGAGCAATTATATTTTGAAGATGGAGGCTTTCTAAAATTTATGTGCTTAGGCTTCAAAATTTGAGAGGATTGAATATGTTGATAAGACTATTATCAATGTATGTACAGTTAAAACCCTTCAGCAAAAAACTCTTTTTTTCTCACCACGGGTGAGCTCTCTTTCTCACCAAAGGGTGAGTCTTTTCTTCTCACCAAGGGTGCGCCATTTCTTTTCACAAACTTTTGAGTGACGTCCAAAACATACCTCTACGCCATCTCCAGTGCTATTCTCATTATAGTTGTACACATAAACATGGATTCAGACTTCATCGCTAGAATCCAAAGTTTAATCCTGACAGAGGATGAGGACGAAGTGATCACGGTGGGGAGGTCTCAACGTGGGAAAATACCGGATGAATGTTCATTGAGCTTGCTGGGTCGCTTTCTCACAAACCGACCCTACAATCAGCGAGCAGCCAAAAGCTTGCTTCGGTCAGAATGGAAGCTAGGGGTAGACCTGAAGATTATCGACGTTGGAGAGGGTCTTTTCCAATTTAAGTTTGCACTTGAAAGCCAGTTAACGTGGGTGATGAACAACGGACCATGGAGTTTCGACGGAAACATACTGGTCCTCCGCAGGTGGGAGATAGGCATGACAGCGAGCTCTGTCACCTTCCCCGTCCTCCCAATATGGATCCAAATCTGGGGACTGCCGTTTGACTTACTTTCAGAGGAGGTGGGTCGGGAAATCGGAAGCGGCATGGGACGAGTGATCGAAGTGGACACCAAGGCTTTCACGGCTGAGCAAGCCCGATTCATCCGAGTTAGAGTGGAAATCCCTCTCGATAAGCCAATCCGCCGCGGTGGGTCAGTTCTGAATCCAGAAGGGAATAAAACTCGGATAGGCTTCAAGTACGAAAGACTAGTTGGGATTTGCTTCCAGTGTGGCCGATTCGGCCATGAGAGGAGATCTTGCACTGCTTCAAGTAACGGACATGAAGCAGAAACGCCATATGGCGAATGGCTGAGGGCCGGTACAAAGATAAGGGAGGATCACAGTGCAGCGAAAGGTGGCTTCAAGCCAAGGCAGACGAGAAGTGCACCAAGGTCAGAAACGGCGCCGGAGAAGGGCCAAGCAGATCGGTTTCCGTCACAACAAGCAGTCAGTGCAATGTCACGTCAGACTGAAGCAATTAATGAGAATAATGCCAAATCAAGCAACGGTAATATTCTTGCGGATTCCAAGGATGTCAAGGTCACAAAAATCATTAACTCCGGAGTCATTACAGACCAAAATCTCGGGATTGGATTCTTCAATGCAGAAAATGGCAGATCACACCATCGATGCCACCAAACCCGGATTTATGAGGAACGTGGGACCAAAATCAAGTACTGAATATCAGCTTTCAAACCCAACTGAAACTCTTGTCAGCATCCCTGTGAAATATCTTAGCCAAGAACACATGCCACACGTGCCAAATAAACAAGTGGGACAGTCACGTGAGGTTGCACATGACTCTATTAAAAATACTCAAAACAAGACCAATGAAAGAGCAATCAAGTGGACAAGAGTGGACCGCATGCCCAATATACAAAAAAAAAAAAAAAAAAAAAAAAAAAAAAAAGAGCAGTCAAGTGGACAAGAGTGGACCGCATGTCCAGTATTGTGTACTGATACTCCTAGGGTGGCCATCAACATGGGAACTAAGAGGGGTTGGATGGATTGCATGGAAGACACTGAGGGGAACGAGCAACTAACCTGTAAGAAAAGCAAAGGGGTGGAGACTGCTTCTACAGTACTTACTCAAACAGAACCTAGCATAATGGCGGAGGCTGCAGACCAGTCCCGCCAAGCACAATGAATATTTTAAGTTGGAACTGTCGGGAGTTTGAGAACCAACGTGCAGTTGATGTGCACTTTCATCTTACGAGAGAAAAAGCACCCAAGATTTTGTTTCTAATGGAGACAAAATAGTCCGTGGATGAAATGCGACAGATACAATCTGACTTACCATACCGTTGCATGTTTATTGTACCGAGTGTCCGCCGAAGTGGTGGACTAGCATTACTGTGGAAGGAAGAAGTGGATTTGCATATCCAAACATACTCACCACACCATATTGACGCTCTTATCCACAATGGTAACGACCCCACATGGAGACTAACTGGATTCTATGGTTGGCCAGAGGAGCAGAATAAACATGAATCTTGGTGACTTTTGAAACACCTTCACTCTAGGCTTCCAGACCCGTGGTTATGTTGTGGAAACTTCAATGAGATCCTACACTCAGGGGAGAAACAAGGAAGCCATCCAAAGCCGCTTCAACCAATGCAGGAGTTTCGGAGTACCTTGTTATGTTGTGGCCTAGTTGACCTGGGGTTTCAGGGGAACCTATACAGTTGGAACAATGGTCGCCCTGGAGATGCTTTCGTGCAGGAACGCTTGGACAGGGCATGCGCATCGGCTGAGTGGCAAGAGCTTTTCCCTCATGTCAGCGTGTCTCATCTCCAAGCATCTTATTCGGACCATATACCAATCCTAATCAACATCACAGGCCTAGACCAACAGGGTAGGAGGAAGAAGATACCTCGACGTTTTGAGGAGAAATGGGCATCACATGCTGAATGCGAAAAGGTCATTCGTCAGGCCTGGGAGACAGGAGCATGTCCAGGAAGTCCTATGTATCGGCTTTTTTAAAAAATTAAACGATGCCGGCTTGCATTGGTTGAGTGGAGCTGCAATACCTTTAGCAACACAAAATCTGTGTTACAGGTGAAGCAGGCAGCTTTGGAAGAACTTTCAACCATGAATGACCCTAACAAGGTACCGGAGATCAGGGAACTTAAAAATAGCATCAATACACTCCTCCATCAAGATGAGCTCTTTTGGAGACAGAGGTCGAGGTCCATTTGGTTACCAGCAGGAGACAAGAACACCAAGTACTTCCATCAAAGGGCGAGTCAGCGGCAAGGACGGACGCATGATTTCAAGCTAGGGGGCCGGAGATAAGCGGAAAAAAAAAAAAAATTCAAACACACATCCATATAGTCACTGGCGGAGTCAGGAAATTTTCTTAGGAGGAGCAAGTTAGTTATGCTTACATTGTGTTAATAGGTTAAGCCAACGTTGGCTCAAAATGCAAAAAAAACTCAAGTTAATTTGGCCCAAATTGTGGCCAAAATTAAATTACTTTATTTCACAAACTAACTTTAAGTAAACTTGTGCCTACATTTTTTTTACTGTACTAAATTATTTGTACTTAGGTTAATAGGTTTGAACTTACCTTTTTACATTTTAGAGCTTTTCTAAGGAGTTACATCTAATGTTTCAACATTTAGGATAAAAAATTGATTAATAGGTATGAAATTTTGAAGATTTATACAATAATTTTTGTTAAAAAAAAAGTGTGAACAATGACGTGCAAATGACTATTTAAGTGCAATTAGATCAAATCAAACAATTAAACAATTATTTGTCCTCCAACTATTATCAGATATAAATAGATAATCTAATATTCTAATATAAACCACATTATTATATATTATATTATTATTATTATTATTATTATTATAAATAGATTTATACAATATTTTTTTTTTTAAGGTTTTCATGGGCTTTTGAAAACTCCTGGGCTAGCTGGCTAGGGGGCTTGAGCTAAAAACCAAGAGGGGCCCAAGCTAAAAACCAAGGGGCCCGAGCCTTTTTTTTGAAAATTTTACATACTAAAATTTTTTTTTTTTGGACCCAGGGGGGGCCCAGGCCCCCTTTGCCCCCCACCTAGGTCCGTCCCTAGTCAACGGCGCAGGAAAAATCACACACATGGTGTGGAAGACCAAAATGGGGAATGGTGTACTTGTGAGAGACACATTGCCACAGTAGCTGAACAATATTTTCAAGGCTTGTTTACTACAGCCAACCCAGTGAACATGGAGACCGTTCTAGACTCAATGGAAAGAGTGGTCACACGAACAATGAACAATTCCTTGCTTGAGCCATACACACCCGAGGAAGTTAGGTGAGCACTTTTCCAAATGCATCCCTCCAAGTCTCCGGCCCCGATGGTATGTCCCCTTTCTTTTTTCAGAAATACTGGCATATAGTTGGGCATGATATTAGTGAAGTTGTCATTTCAGTCTTACACTCCGGTCACATGTTGCATAAGATGAATTATACTCATATTGTGCTCATCCCAAAGAAACAGGACCCTAAGACAATGGCAGACTACAGATCCATCAGTCTTGGGAACGTGGTATCCAGAATCTTATCTAAAGTTTTAGCTAACCGGTTGAAGATTGTGTTGCCTAGTGTTATATCAGATGCACATAGTGCCTTTGTCCCTGGAAGGCTAATCACAGATAATACAATGGTAGCATATGAGCTACTACACAGGATGAGGAATAGAAGAAAGGGGAAGAAGGGGCAAATGACAATTAAACTGGATATTAGCAAGGCATACGACCGGGTGGAGTGGACTTTTTTGCGCATGATAATGCTAAAGATTGGGTTGGACCCAAGATGGGTTCATATGGCCATGGAGACAGTTAGTACAGCTTCCTACTCAGTATTGATTAATGGGGAGCCCAAAGGGTATATCAAACCATTAAGGGGTATAAAACAGGGAGACCCACTCTCTCCATACTTGTTTTTACTATGTGCGGAGGGGCTGTCTGCCTTATTACGGAAAGCGGAAGCAGACCACAACATAAAAGGCATTATGACCAACCAACAAGGAGTGTTCATTTCTCACCTCTTGTTTGTGGATGACAACTTGCTATTTTGCCGAGCAACTGTGGAAGAGTGCCAAAACCTACTTACCCTTTTGGAGAAGTATGAAGCTACATCGGGTCAAGCCATAAACAGGCAAAAGACTTCTCTTTTCTTCAGCAAGAATACCAGACAGGATGTAAGAAATACTATCCAACAGATGCTAGGGGCAAGAGTTATGCATGATTGTAAACGTTACCTAGGCTTGCCCATGACATGCGGTAGGTCCAAGGTTAATACGTTCAAGGAGATCCAGGAGAAAATATCAAAGCGTGTAATGGGGTGGAAGGAGAAGTTCATTACCAAGGCAGGGCGCGAGGTACTTATTAAGACGGTGGCTCAAGCCATTCCCACATACTCTATGAGTGTGTTCAGGCTGCCTAAATCTATCTGTGATGGCATCAACTCCCTTTTGGCAAAATACTGGTAGGGACAGAACCATGAGGAGCAGAAAATCCACTGGATTAACTGGACTAAACTGTGCTCCCATAAACGTAATGAAGGAATGGGGTTCTGGGATCTAAATGCCTTTAACTTGGCAATGCTTGCAAAGCAGGCCTGGAGGTTAATCCAGAATACACACTCCCTTTTCCACAGAGTATATAAGGCACAATATTTCCCTCGAAGCTCATTCCTGAAAGCAGAACTAGGCCATAACCCTTCCTTTGTATGGGGATCACTACTGGAGGCAAGGGATATCATCATGGAGGGGTCAAGATGGCAGGTAGGGGATGGACGCACGATTGAAGTCGCCACACATGCCTGGCTGCCCCATGCTCCTATCTTCTTACAGGAACCAACACTGAATATGCGTGTCTGCAAACTCATAGACGAGGATACAAGGCAGTGGGACCGGGGAATGGTGCTGGCTACTTTTGCACAAAAGACATGTGAAGAGATATTGGCGACGCCGTTGAACAATGTAAACTCAAGGGATGTGCTGGTGTGGAAGGAGAACAGAGCCAAGAAATTCACAGTGTGCACCGCGTACCGTATCGCTGTCCGCTTGAAAAACCCCAGTTACACGGAGCATTCCTTGGCTCAAAGCCACGGACCAACCTGGAGGAAGATTTGGAGGCTCAACGTGCCTCCAAAGGTACGAACCTTTTTATGGAGGGCTTGCTCTAACGGTCTATTGACTAAAGAGAACCTACTTAAGAGATGAGTAAAAGTGGACGCCAAATGCGATATTTGCCGCCAGAAACCGGAAACAGCCAGCCACGTGCTCTGGGAGTGTGCCTTTACGAGGAATGTGTGGAGTTTCTCCAACGGAAGAACCCAAAAGTGCAGAAATAAAGCCATAGACTTCTTCCTACTATTTGAACAAATGAGGAGAAAACTGGACCAGCTAGGGCTGGAAAGGTGGGCAACAACGGCTTGGGCGATATGGAACGCTAGAAACAGATTTTATTTTGAGAACGTCCAGGTTCATCCCCAGATTATATTTGATGGAGCAATTGCGTTCCTGGCTGAGTACCAAAGGTTAATGTCAGCAAACATTTAGTGGGAAGTCAACGCCTATATTCGTTCTAGAGTTTTTAAATACTTTAAAGTGACGTAGGGACAGCATAGGCCCACAAGATATTTTGCATGGGAATTGGCTTTCTTGGGAGCACTGCTGCATGTAGCTAGTGCTTCCCCCACGTCAATTTGTTAGTTCAGATTGACTTATACTTGTAATTCGGTCTTTTTCAGTTGAATAAAATTCTATCTACTTAGCTCAAAAATAAAATAATAATAATAATTTGATAGGATCAGCGATCAAGTTTTAATTTTACATAATGCACAATTCTTTCGGTTTTTAAAATTTGGTAATGCACATAATTTTTCTTTTATGTTGCTATTGTTGCAAGTGTTAGACTCCTTCTATTAAGGATTTTCAAGTGCCAAATCAAGTAAGATTCAATATTTTTTTTTGTCAATCCTTCAGAACATTTGCGCTTAGAATTCTCCCCAGATTCACAATCTTGAGCATTCGCATCTAGGGATGCAAAAAAATATCTATTTTACATTTTCAAAACCTATTTTATTTATTTTGCCATCCCATTTTACAATTTATCCAACATTTCAGTTTCTATTTTTACATACAACTCATTAAAATAATATAAACTACACAAACAAATAATATATGTTTATTAATGGCGTAAATGCACTTTTGATCCCTACATTTTGGGTCATTTTTCGATTTGGTCCCTAAACTGATTTTGCTCTTAGGTCAGTCCCTGAAATCAGAAAATCAATTCTATTTTGGTCCTTACCGTCAACCCACTAACAAAAAATACATACGTGGCAGACGAAATATACTGTTTGCTGATGTTGCTAATAAAATAATAATAATAAAATTATATTTAGTATTTTCTAAATGCCACATCACATTTGAATTAATAAAAAAAGGCCAGCTCAAAAAATTAAAAAAAAAATTAATTTAATTTAAAGTAAAATCATTTCTTAAAAAAAGAAAATCATTATCTTAGTCATTTTCTTTTTAATTCTTTTTCATTTTCTTCTTATTTCATTAACCTGCATTTACTAATGTCAAATTCTCTCTTTTTAAAATTCTTTTTCTTTTTCTTCTTCTTCTTATTTCTTTAACTTTATCTTTTTAAGTCTTATCTCTTTTTCTAATCTCAAATATTCTCTCTCTTCACCATCCGTGGACGAATTCTCTCTCCATTGTAACTCCATGGCCGGAGCTCACAAGTTTGATGCGGAGAAAATGATTTGCCATGGACGATATCTTGATGCGGTCTTGGGTCTTGGTTCAGCGGAGTTTCTCTTGAGGGTTTTCACGTGGGAGACTCGTTGGTGGAGGTGGTAGCACACCTATTCCCGATCTGCCATGGACGAGCCACCCCAAGCCTTATCTCCTCCGCCTACGACTTCACATGTGATCTGATTTTCCTCTCATTTTTCAATTGCAAAACTTTGTTCCTCTTGTTCTGGATTTGTTTTTGTTTTTGTTTTTGTTTTTTGGAGAGAATGTGGATTTGTTTGATTTTATGGGTTTTTTGTGTGTTTGTTTCCTAAGAAAATTTCTGGGTTTATGGGTTGCTGGAGATTGGGTTGGTTACTGTGTTTATGGGTTTGTTTCTTGGGTTTATTTATGGTTTGGTTTCTTGGATTTATTTTTTGTTTTCTGGATTTGATGGAGATTGGATTTGGTTGCTGGATTTGGGGTTTGCTAGAGATTGGTTTGGTTGCTTCTTGGACTTGGGAAGAACATGAAAAATATTTCCTGTTATTATTTAATTTAATTTTTTTCTTCTTTTTGTTTGTGTTCTTTTGATATGGGTTTGATTTCTTGGTAGCTGGGTTTGTGTTATTGTGATTTGAGTTATTGGTTGTTGGGTTCGTATTCTTGTGATGGGTGAGTTCTTGGTTTGTGTTTTTGTGATTTGAGTTCTTGGTTGCTGGGTTTGGTCTGTGAAGAACATGAAGAACAAGCTGAAGAACATGAACAACATTATGAAAAAAAAATTAATTAAATTAAATTTAAGGTTTTTCTTTAATTTTTTTAAAAAATTTCTGAGGTGGCTTTTTTTAAAAATTGAAATGCTAATGTGGCATTTAAAAAAGGCCAAATAAAATATTTTATTATTATTTTAATAGCCACGTCAGCATTTAATGTGCCAACAAAGCACTCCGTTTGTCACATTAGATTTTTCTGTTAGTGGGTTGACAGCAGGGACTAAATAGAATCAATTTTCTAATTTCAGGGACTGACCTAGGAGTAAAACCAGTTTAGGGACCAAATCGATAAATGACCCAAAATGTAGGGACAAAAAATGTATTTACGCCTTTATCAATTCTACAGTGATGTGACAAAAAAGAGAGGAGAGAGACAATATTTGAGAATAAACTTTTTTTACAACCTAGCTACAGTGAATTCTCATTGTAGCTAGGTTGTAAAATTTTTTGAGTTTACACACTTAGGTAAAGCATGTTTTTGATGTGTGAGAGTATAAAATAGCAACTTAGGGAGTTTTACACCCCAAATCTAATGCTGGTAAGTGATGGGAAGTACGTAGACAATTTTTTGTTTGGTCTCAAGGAAAAAGGTAAAAAGTAACTAGAAATTAAATATTTTTTTTCTCGGTCTCTCAAAAAAAAAAAAGAAAAGATTTTTTTTTTCTCCAGCAATGTGGCCCCTGAAACTCGGAAGCTGTTTGTGAGATGTTGGAAATGACAGAATCTTGGGACTTGGTAAGTATTCAAGGTTTCTCATACTCTGGGCTGGGCAAAGTGTTGGATGTGATTAATAGACAGATTATGTGGGCTCTAATTGTGGAAAAAAATAATAAAAATTGAGCAATACCCTCTCCATCTCCATTTCACTTGTGGAGATAATTCACTTTTATTTTTTTGAATTTGACCATATTGGGTAATTTAAAATTTTTAATGACATGAAAATTGATATATTTTTAGATTTATAATATTTAATTTGAATAATAAAATGGATTCATTTCAAATTAATAAACTTACTCATATTAAAAGTTGACATATCAAAGTAAAGAAGCCAGGCATGGGTCTTTATTTAGCTAAACCCAGAAAACTTCCTTCCATGTAGTGCTACAAATTTGCATACAGGCCCATTGTTTAAATTTAATGGGTTGCACTTCTGGATGGGCCTAAACGATAATGGGTCCTTTTTAATAAGGGATATTAAATGGGCAATGAGGAAGGGCTTTTTAGTAAAATTTTGGGCTGACTTTTTGGGCCTTGGATTGGCCTATTAGGATTTATATTGAACCTTGCCGCTGGTAGTGTTTTCACATAGAAACTTCGTTGTTCTTTTTCTTATGGCTTTGTTGACTCAAACTCAATAATAGTATTCTAGTGAGAGATATTCTATCTAGAAGGGGCATAGAAGTCCCCACGGTTTTGCCTCTATGCAATTCCAATCTAGAAAAATAAATCAATAAATGATTGTCCATATTCTTGGACCTCTGTGAGACTCAGTATTGTTATTCATTAGTTGACAACGGAATTTAATAAAGCTCACATTAATTGTTTCCATCTAGGAAGCATCGACATCTCATTTGAGGCTTTGAGCTATCGTGACCGTGCACTACAAAAAAAACGTTCTGTGGCCACGTTTGTAAAATGCGACCTTAGGTCAGAAAAACGTGACCATAGGACGATTTGGCCTATAGCCACGTTTTTTTAGGCCGCATTTTCAAATGTGGCCTAAACCCCATGACTATAGACCTGAGGGGTCCTATGGCCGCACTTTTCAAACGCGACCTAAGACCAAGACCTATGGCCGCGTTTAAAACGTGGCCTAAGACTAGGACCTATAGCCGCGTTTAAAATGCGGCTATAGGATTGGACCAATGGCTGCATTTAAAACATTGCTATAGGTGAAAGCTATAGCCGCATTTTAAACGTGACTATAGGTTAAAGCTATAGCCACGTTTTAAATGCAGCCATAGGTCCTGGTCTTCGGCCGCGTTTAGAAAAGTGTGGCCATAGGACCTTTGTTAAGAGGTTCGTAGAGATATTTTAACTGCATTTAAAACGCGGCTATAGGCCATAACTATAGCTGCATTTAAAACGCGGCTATAGGCCACAACTATAGCCGTGTTTTAAACGTGGCTATATCTGTCACCTATAGCCGCGTTTTAAACACGGCTACAACCCCCTGAATAATTTTTGAATTTGTCTATAGTTTTTTTTTTTCTTCCTTTCTAGACCAGATGGTGAATGCAATTTACAAACGCTGCTATATGTTTTACAAACGCTACTATAAAAAACCTGTCACACACATAATTCCAGCTTGTTATTCCTAGAAAATAACAAGCTAGAATTTTCTCAAACCTGTCAAAATTCCAATCAATCTTTAACAAATACGGGAAAATTATCAATCTTTAAAGAATATGTAATTCAATACAACAACAAAATGGAGGAAAGTTTAGGGTCCATTTAACACAAAAAAAAAAAAAAAAAAAATGCAACAAGCATCGCACATAATTATGGTTATACCTCAACTGCAAACATTACGCACATGACTGTCTCTAACTTCCTATGGCTATCCCGGATGCTTCTAGGGGTGCCTTCCCATCTCCAAGCTCTTGTCTACAAGTGGGGCATTGGTTTTGTACCCTTGATTTACAGGTAGAACACATTTTCTGTCCATAATGGCACTGCAAACATATAAAGGCAGCAGTCAGCTATTTCGAACCAAACAGAGAACTAAGAAGAACATCAGTTACTTCATATAAAGAAAACTGAAAAGCACTACAAACTGAAAAGCAATGCAAATTCCATAGAATACCCAATTCATGTTTCTTCCTAAACAACTAAGCATACTTGTCACTTTTTTTTTTTTTTTTTTTCTATAATGAATTAGTATCTGACACCGACTGTCTCTTCGACACAAGGACACCTCTGAAATTTTACAAGATATTTGCATGCAGATGTCACTACATACAAGTAGCCATTGCACCAAACAGGGCATTCAAGTCGCCATTTCAAATTTTTGGGCCACAAACCGTTCCAACGACTTCTCTCCTGGAAACTCCGCTTCAGCTCCCAATAATAGTCTAAACCAGTCCATTCTTCATCGCCAAGGTGACAGTAAATGATCAAAGGAAGTCGCTTTGCAAATAGTATGACCAAGCAACCAGCAGGTTCGGTTGGACTAGACGACAAGAGGCAATAACCAATAGATTCTTGTATCTTCAATGGTGGCAGTGTTATTTTCTCTAGGCTAATAGGGTTTAAGAGAAAGAGGCTGTGCCAATTTGCTTCATCACTACGTGTACTTCTACCATATGAATAAGAATATACACACCACCCAAAACATGAAGCCAAATACTCTTTGGTAACTCTTTGTTCAAAAATCTTGGCAACTCTGTTGATATTTTTTGGATTCGATATAGTGCAAAAGATTTGAGCTTTATTAGACCCAACCAACGATCTGTTATGTTTCGCTCCCTTTAATGGTGCCTTTTTCTCCATTATGATGTGGTGTTGTGTTTGCTTCACCCCACCCTATATCATGGGCGGCGCCATGTATAGTTCAGGGGGTTCAAATGAACCCCCTGAGCTAGCAATTTTTTATTTTTATTTTTATTTTTTATATATAATATATTTTGTTTTTTTATTTAACCCTCTAAATAAAAATTTGAACACTCTGATTCTAAATTTTTTTAAAACTCACTTGAAATAAGTTTAATTATGATCATTTTAACAATATTTTGATTTTTTTAAATACAAAAAAACTCCTAACAACAATCCAATTTTATCTAAAATCTGGGAGAAATAGTAAACCCAACAACAAAGTAATTTTTTTTTTCATCTAAAATTGTTTTAAAAAGCCCATTTAGATCTTAATAAATTTGAAATAAACTAATGGAAAATTCATAGTTTACATTGTATTATCATTGTAATATCTACATTGTTTCTAAACAAATGTGTACAATATTGTATAGTTTTTGCAAATGTGTATAGTATAATTATCTATAATATAAATCTTACATTAATAGTACAATGTAAACATATAATCGTCATAAACTAATAAATAAAAGTATTTTAAGCAGTAATAATTAAAATTCACTTAACAACAACAATTAACATGTTCATTATATTAAGAAAAAATATGTCAAATGAACCTATAATTTATTTTTTATTCTATTACTAGTATGTACTATAGGCAAATTTGTAATAAGAAAACCATTTAGACCGTAAGATTCATATTTTATTTAAGATGTATCTTCTTACTGGCCCCCCTAGGAAAAAATCCTAGAGCCGCCACTGCCCTATATATATTGAAAAGGTTTGTGTTGAGTCGGTGGCTTGCTTGGGCAATTGATGTATGACACAATCCTAGTTAAACCAGGACTCTAGGAGATTGTTTTGTCCTTCTTGGTTTTGGTTTCGTGCACCGCAATATAGGAATCCAATTCCTATGTGGTTTTGACTTACGGGTAACAACACTTCGGTTGGATTATACAGCACTAAGGATGAACGAGTTGTCCATTGGGTAGAAATTTTAGTACATGAATTGGCAGTGGGGCAATTTTTTTTTCATCTAAAATTATTTTAAAAAGCCCATTTAGATCTTAATAAATTTGAAATAAACTAATGGAAAATTCATAGTTTACATTGTACTATCATTGTAATATCTACATTGTTTCTAAACAAATGTGTATAATATTGTATAGTTTTTGCAAATGTGTATAGTATAATTATCTATAATATAAATCTTACATTAATAGTACAATGTAAACATATAATCGTCATAAACTAATAAATAAAAGTATTTTAAGCAATAATAAGTAAAATTCACTTAACAACAACAATTAACATGTTCATTATATTAAGAAAAAATATGTCAAATGAACCTATAATTTATTTTTTATTCTATTACTAGTACGTACTATAAACAAATTTGTAATAAAAAAGCTATTTAGACCATAAGATTCATATTTTACTTAAGATGTATCTTCTTACTGACCCCTAAGAAAAAAATCCTAGAGCCGCCACTGCCCTATATATATTGAAAAGGTTTGTGTTGAGTCGGTGGCTTGCTTGGGCAATTGATGTATGACACAATCCTAGTTAAACCAGGACTCTAAGAGATTGTTTTGTCCTTCTTGGTTTTGGTTTCGTGCACCGCAATATAGGAATCCAATTCCTATGTGGTTTTGACTTACGGGTAACATCACTTCAGTTGGATTATACAGCACTGAGGATGAACGAGTTGTCCATTGGGTAGAAATTTTAGTACATGAATTGGCAGTGGGGCAATTTTTTTTTCATCTAAAATTGTTTTAAAAAGCCCATTTAGATATTAATAAATTTGAAATAAACTAATAGAAAATTCATAGTTTACATTGTACTATCATTGTAATATCTGCATTGTTTCTAAACAAATGTGTACAATATTGTATAGTTTTTGCAAATGTGTATAGTATAATTATCTATAATATAAATCTTACACTAATAGTACAATGTAAACATATAATTGTCATAAACTAATAAATAAAAGTATTTTAAGCAGTAATAATTAAAATCCACTTAACAACAATAATTAACATGTTCATTATATTAAGAAAAAATATGTCAAATGAACCTATAATTTATTTTTTATTCTATTATTAGTATGTACTATGGACAAATTTTTAATAAGAAAGCCATTTAAACCATAAGATTCATATTTTACTTAAGATATATTTTTTTACTGACCCCCCTAGAAAAAAATCCTAGAGCCGCCACTGCCCTATATATATTGAAAAGGTTTGTGTTGAGTCGGTGGCTTGCTTGGGCAATTGATGTATGACGCAATCCTAGTTAAACCAGGACTCTAGGAGATTGTTTTGTCCTTCTTGGATTTGGTTTCGTGCACCGCAATATAGGAATCCAATTCCTATGTGGTTTTGACTTACGGGTAACAACACTTCGGTTGGATTATACAGCACTAAGGATGAACGAGTTGTCCATTGGGTAGAAATTTTAGTACATGAATTGGCAGTGGGGCATTACTAGATACAGATCTAAGATATTCTACAACAAACCAAATGAATTTCCCATTTGAAATAACAAATGTTGTCCATTCAAACTATATATGGGGAGGGGTGAAGATCCAAATACAATAATCAAATGTCAAAAAATAAAACTTCACTACTACCCACCAAAATATAACTTGCATGTACTTCACAAAAGAATTGAATACAAGAATTCAAAAAGAATATTACTTTCAATAGCTGCACTTCAAATACCAAAGGATTGTTTGCATGCGATAAAAGGCTACGTCAAGGGACAAGTTAAAATGTAACCTCTTCAGGGATTGGCTGTAAGTTTTCGTCTATGTATCCCAAAGAAGGAGGTTTTAAAGCTATTCTTTTTCCTGGAAATGTCAACAATTTCTTTATGTTTACGGAATTGACAGCAATACACTACATCATTACATCAAGTGTAAATACAACGAAATATGTATATAGTAGTTTTAGACAAAATATCGCATCTACAAATTAAAATGGTTGCAATAGTAACTTAAAAGTGTTAAATTATTGCATCAACAATAATAAGTTGTAATAACTTAAATTTTCAGCCGCAATAAAAGCTTTAATATATAAGGAAAAATTGTTGCAATAACTTAAAATGAAAGAATCATTGCAATAAATTGATACCAATTTTTTTTGCATTCTATTGCAACGAAAATTTCGAATTAATAGCTATTGCATCGAAGTTACCATTGTAATAATTTGATATTAATTCTTTTACAATCTATTGCAATGACAAACACGTAACTGCAATGAATATATCGTTGCAATAACTTGGTATCAATTATTTCATAGTCAATTGCACTGACAAAATGAATTAATTATCTATTACAATGAAGATATCATTGCAGTAATTTAATCCGACTTATTTTGTTCAATTATTTGCAATCTATTACAACAAGTTTCGTGAAGTAATAGCCTATACTTACAAGATATTTTAAATAGTAAATTGTTTATTGCAACAACATATAGATCGTTGCATCAAAGTTGTTATTAAAATATTTTGAGTTTATTGCAACAAAAATTTTTGTTGCATAAACCTATTACCTTAAATTTTATTGCAACATCTTGTATCAACTATTGCAATGGCTCTAATGTTATTGCAGTGATTTTTTTCATTGCAATAAACATTTTTTCTTGTAGTGCACTACAACAAAATGTATTTTTAACGACGAAAATTAGTGAGGAAATATTTTTCGTCGCTAAAAATATAGCTTTAGGGACGAAATATGAATTTTGTCACTAATAATGAAAAAAATTATAACGTTTAGCGACGAAAAATAAATTTCATCGCTATTGTGATCTGAAAAATGGGCACTAGTGGCGGGAAACTTTGGCGTGAGCTTAATTAATCTGTAGCGACGAAATATTTCGTCACTAAAAGGTGAAATTTTTAGTGACGAAATATTTTGTCACTATATGTGTTTGGATTCTCTTTAAAATAGCTTTAGTGACGAACTTTTTCGTCACTATATGTACCCAAACATAGTTTTAGTGACGAAATTATTTGTCACTGAATAGTGTTTTTAGCGAGGAAAATATTTACCGACGAAACGTTTTCGTCGCTAAAAGTTTTTTTTTTTTTTAAATCAAATCGGACTTTTAGTGACGGGTAAAGTTTCAGGATGAGATTAAAGATTTTTTAGCCAAGGTTTCGGATCAGAAGAAGAAGAGGAAGGATGAGGATTATCCGAATTTGGAATTAGAGTTTAAGGAGGTGAAGTCATGTGCTGATGGTGAGGGATTGTTGGCTTTGGATTTGAAGAAGAATGTTGAGAAAATTAGTGATAGTAAGAAAGGGGTGATAGTGTTGGATGGGGACATGAATGGTGTTGGTGATGAGGATGAGAAAAAGGCGAGTATTGATTTGAGTGAGTGTGTAGTGAATTTACAAGACAATGGAAAATTATTTGACAATGACGAGATTGAGGGCGTGGTGACGCATTTGGATGGAGGCGGTAAATGTGATGATGTAGTGATTTTGGACTCGACTAATGAGGAGGAGGAGAGTTTTTGTCCTAAGAGGAAGTGGGAGTCTTTATGTGGATTGCTAAACTGGGTTGTGGGGGTGGCAAAGGATCCTTGTGATCCAGTTGTTGGTTCAGTACCAGAATGGTCTATGTGGAAGTCTCAGGAAGGAGGAGATGTGGAAGCAGGTTTTGTTTGCTTGAGAGACCATCTTCCTGAAAAGACAAGTGGAATCAAGCGCCAACCAATGGCAGGTATGTGCTACAACACATTGTGTGCTCTAAATAGGAAAATCAGTTGGAAGCATATTCTAGTCTTACATGTGTTAGATATTATATTCTAGTTTTACGTCGAAGTATATGAGATAAACATCTCAAGGCATGACAAACAGCCTTCCACTACAAGAAAAAATGTTTATTGCAACAAAAAAAATTATTGCAATAACATTAGAGTTATTGCAATAGTTGATACAAGATGTTGCAATAAAATTTAAGGTAATAGTTTTATGCAACAAAAATTTTGTTGCAATAAACTCCAAATATTTTAATAAAAACTTTGATGCAATGACATATATATTGTTGCAATAAACAATTTACTATTTCGAATATCTTGTAAGTATAGGCTATTACTTCACGAAACTTGTTGTAATAGATTGCAAATAATTGAACAAAATAAGTCGGATTAAATTACTGCAATTATATCTTCATTGTAATAGATAATTAATTCATTTTGTCACTGCGATTGACTATGAAATAATTGATACAAAGTTATTGCAACGATATATTCATTGTAGTTACGTGTTTGTCATTGCAATAGATTGTAAAAGAATTAATATCAAATTATTACAATGGTAACTTCGATGCAATAGCTATTAATTTGAAATTTTCGTTGCAATAGATTTTGGTAAAAGATAGCTAGGATGCACGAACACTTCAATTGAAGTTATTTTTATTCGATTTACTTTGCTGGAATAAAAATAAAAAAGAACAGAACCATATATTCTTGCACAATTTATGTTATGGCATACACTTTTTCTTTTCTTTTTAATCAAGGCGTATCCATCTCATTTAAATAACTAAGAAAGTGTGATTTTTTAGTTACTTAAATAAATCCTCTTTCTCCAATCTCATTAGTCTCCTTGGCCAAAGCATGTCCAGATCCCACATATACATACATACACACAATTCCTTATAGTCTAATCCATTCCTACTTGCACACTATTCCCCAAACCCCAATATAACTAAACACATTTACAAAATACCCAAAACCCATAATTCAAAAAGGAAACAAAAAAAAAAAAAAAAAAAAAAAAACCATAATTGAGAAATGAAAGGGATAGCTTACACATTGAAAGTTCCCGAAACGGTGTCGTTTGCGGACCTAACCGCAGATTCGAGATCGAAACCCAAACCCAAACTAGAGCTCTCCTCCGGAGATTGAGCAGCCATGAAAGAATTCCAATCTGATAACAGAGACGACGAAGGCTTTTACTGCTGCTCTTCACTGTTACTGCTGCTGCTGTTTCCAGAGAACCATCCTTGCGCCATTTTCTCCATTGGTCTCAAGTTTCTTTTTCTTTTTCCCTTTTTTGTTTTCTTTTTCTAGGATCCCAAACAAGGGTATAGCTTTTATGGGAAAGTTTGGTTTTTTGAAATAAAAATGAAAACGTTTTTGTTTGGTGTATTAAAGCATCAAAATTGTGGTCTTCTGAGATTTTTGCTTTGAAAGCAAAATGATGTTGCGGGTGAGAATAATTGTTGTAACATTGTGTAATTTGACTTCGGAATTAAGCAAAAGCAGTGTTGTTCTAACCTCAAACGACACCGTTTTGTTTGGGTGCGGATTTTTTTTCCTTTTTCGCTTATATTAGAAGATCCTGAATTTTATTTTATTTTTAAATAAAAAAAAATCCTTAATATATTAATATAACGAGTTTATACATAAAACTCCTTCATGGATGATGTTACTGATTATTTATTTATTTTTTAATAAAAAAGATCCTTGATATATTAATATAACAAGTTTATACATAAAACTCCTTCATGGATGATGTTACAAAGAAATGGGAAAAGCTTTTCTTTTGATCCTTTCTCTCCATCTGTTCTCTCTATCAGCTTTATTCCTTTCTCCATTCACTCTCCGTGGATGATGTTACGAAGAAATGGGAAAAGCTCCCTCTGATTGATTTTGAGGGCGATGAGTGTGCTCTTACGGATTGTGATAGATGACTCCTTTGCATTAGTGGCCAAGTTCTTTACATTAGGGCTTTTCGAAAAGTCCTTGTAAAGAACTTGGCCACTAATGCAAAGAAGTTATCAATTATTACTTCAATTTCTCTCAAGTATGAGTGGTTTGAGTGTAGGGGTGGAAATAAGATGAAATTTTATTTACATGGAATAAAAGATATAATAGAGAAGTTGTTGAAACTTTTAAGGTGTATTTGCAAAAATGGTGACCTAAAAGAACAACAATCATAATGGGGACATTGTTTTTGCTTCATAACTTATAGGTGTCAAGTCATAAGTAATGCAACATCACTTTCACATGATACTAACACAACATATGAGTAATTTAAAATTACTTGAAGGAAATTATCTAGCTTCAAGGATCAAGTTCTAGGTTTAGTACTATACTACTATCTAACTAAATAAGACATTTTATGTGAAATGCACAAGTTAACAATAGGAATAATAAATTAATCTAAATTTACAAGTCTACAATAATATGCACCCAATCCATTTTAGCCAACGCCCTGTCCAGCCTAAGTTGAATCCTCCCCTCTCGATTCTATGATTGCACCAAGTGGATGATGCATTTGGTTTAAGTAAGATGAAAAGAAACAATACAAGTAGGCTTTTGGTTTCCTCCAATGTCTCACAATATAGTTTTCCTTTGTTATAAATTTTCTCAAGAGAAGAATTGTAAACGTATTATCAATTATTACTTCAATTTCTCCCATGTATGAGTGGTTTGAGTGTAGGGGATGGAAATGAGATGAAATGTTATTTACATGGAATGAAAGATATAATAGAGAAGTTGTTGGAACTTGTAAGATGTATTTGCAAAAATGGTTATTTAGAAGAACAACAATCATGTTAGGGACACATTTTTGCTTCACAATTTATAGGTGCCAAGTCATAAGTGATGCACCATCACTTTTACATGATTCTAACACAACATATGGTTTTTATTTGTGCATTATTTACAACATTTTACTTGAATTTGTTTGAGGAGAACCAAATTTATATTACTCAAAGTAATTTAAAATTACTGGAAGGAAATTATTTGGCTTCAAGGATCATGTTATAGATTTAATACTACCTAACTTAATAAGACTTTTTATGCGAAATGCACAAGCTAATAATGGGAATAATGAATTAGTCTAAATTTACAAGTCTACAATAATTTGCATGTCCGAAGTGAAACAACATACTCAGTGATAATAAACTATTAGGGACTTAACTTAGTTGACTCAAATTCTTTTGGTAGTATCACTTACTGTGTCATAGCTTGAGATTCCTAAAACCAATTAACCTATCCCAATGTTAGCTATCAAAGGATATTTCTCTACAAGCGGGAAGATAGTAGAAATGAGGCATTTCTCCGTCATCTTGAGTTCTAGCTTCTTAGCTTAGAGAGCTTGAGTGCAAAGATATAAATCTGGGTTGACTTTGAAAAACTTTTTCTTTTGGTGAAAGGGGTTTGCAAGCGGTATGACTATTTTGATAGCGGAAGCAATGCCTCTGTCATTTCATATCCAATTGGTTGAACTCGCGTGGTTGATTAATGAAACTTAAACTCTTGGTCACTTACCGACCGAGGATCCAAAACACACTTGGGTAGGATATTTTGTGCGTAGTTGAGAATTATGCGCATGGTCATGTGTGGAAAAATGAATGCTTCATGGGTTTGAAATTATTAGGGAAAATGTCTATATGTGATTCGCATGCCCACTTCTTGGTAGTGAATGGTCACCTTACTTGGTCATCTCATTTTCTACAATTGGAGTCTTGGTATTGACTTGTCCCTCTTGGGAATGCATGATTTAAAAAAAAAAAAAAAATGATTTACATGATTTTGCTCTCTTTATTTTTTGGAAAAAAAAAAATTTGCCCCTTTTTTTATTATCAAAAAAATTTATTTGAAAATCATTGACTAGGTCGCAACAAACCTACCTAATTTTGGGAGGAATGAAAGTATGAAATTTTAAGAGAATGAAAAGGAATGAGTGTTCTCTCCTACTCATTCAATTCATTCCTATTCAAACTCTCAAACAAGAGAATGAAATGAATATTAAAAAAATAATTCATTTCATTCCATCCATTTCCATTCTTCTCTCTCCTGCTGAATGGATTAGTTAGAGTTAGTTTTGATAGTATTTGTAATTTGTTGTTTTAAATAAAATTTTTATTTAATCTTTGCATCTTGCATACATACTGCTTATTTTATTCAAGGTATACAATCAATCCAAATAAAAAAAAATAGGTAGTGTTTTTACACAAAATCTCTAACTTGTTTTTTTTTTAATTAATTAAAATGGTATATTAATAGAGTTCTCATATGTCCTAACATTTAATAATAATAAAACTGTAACCAAAATAGTGTTTTAAATAATTTTAGTAATGGAGTTTTCGAAGCAAATTTTAGTAATGGAGTTTAATCTATAATAGAATTGGATAAATAAAATACATAGTTGTTTCAAGTCACTACATAACTCTACAACAAATTGATACACCTTCATTAATGATTAATTACTATGATAGTTTTATTTAGCCAAAAAACTTTATTAACTAAGTTTCAAGAAATTGAAATTTTATGACCAAAAACCTCAATAAATTTAATATAAAATTTAATATTTATTTTAAAAAATTTAATCATCTATCACAATTTTATATTTTTAAATATATTTGCAGGCAACATATTGTCTCTACATGGCTCAATATATATGTGTGTGTGTGTTTTAAAGGACTCACGTATTATTATAACAGTTACAAACTTACAATAATATTATAACTTTTTTTCCTTTGGTATAAAATTTTAAGTTAAAATCTATATCGCAAAGGCTAGTAGGTAATATTTTTGGGAGTCAGAATCAATAGGAAATATGCGTTGGCAGTATATCAATTTAGAACATAAAACTTCGAGCATTTCTAGAAAGTCTTACTGGCTGCTGCTACAAATCAAAATCAAATTCTCCAAATATGTGTGTATATGTATTAATCGCAATAGGAGAATTTGGAGTAGAGACCATGAATAGTGAAATATGTTGTATATATAGGTATATACAAGGATAGGTTGTAATAATGATGTTTGAGTTTGGAGAATATGGTTTCATAAAGTGAAAATTCAAGTTTTGGAATTTTCTAAGTGAAAATTCGAAAATCTAAGTTTTCTAGAATTTTCTGCAGAATTTTCTGGTGACTATTCAAAAAGGTTGAAAATGTTTCAATCTTTGTTAACCGTTTTATGAAAAAATAACTAATTCTCCATACATGCCTTTTCATGAAATAGGCTTATATTCACTTAAAAAAATAACTAACTCTTCATATGTGCCTTTTCATGAAACAGGCTTATGTTCACTTGAAAAAAATAACTAACTCTCCATATGTGCCTTTTCATGAAACATAACCCTAGGGGTATAAATAGAGGTTTATGTTCTCTTGAAAAACTAACTCCACGAAAGAGTAAGTTTGAGAGAAACACAAGAAATCCTGTGGTCATCCTCCAGAATTGCTTTTTGTAGAACCCAACATCTTGGTTGTATCCCGAGGACAAATTTGCGATAACCTTTTAGTAATAAAAGTGTGAGGGGCAAATATTGTCTAAGGAAAATGATATAGTGCCTCCAAGTTATATATTTCTGTTTGTCTTTTGTGTTAACCTTATTCTTCTATTATTACTTTGTGTAATATCCCCAACAAAATACAATTTTTATTTTTTAACCAATCGCACATACTGCTGGCATCCAAAAGGCTGGAAATACAAACGGATATACACTGTTCTGGAGTAAAACATCTATAATAATCAAGTATGTCAATTAATTTGTTATTCCGCCAAGAATCTTGTAGTTAATAGTGTTCTTGGGCAAATTGAATAACAATAGTATGTAGGTAGACCTATTCTTTAGACGCCATGTACAGTAAAGTTGGTTAGATTCTTCAAATATAATTGCATGAAAAGCATAACAGGACTTGTCTTGATCACCTTGAAGACACAAACATCTCCGAAATATTGAGACCCTCGTGAGAAAAACAGGACTATGCAGTCAATTAATTATGTCTCTAGTCGAAGACACAAACATCTCCTTCTTCTAAATGATTTTCTGTTGAAAATGCAACCCATCCTTTCCCCATTCTCATGGCTGAAGATGTACCAATATGGCGATAGCATCGGACACGCCATTGTTTTTCTCCACAAGTCTGAAGATCCACACATTGATTCCAAGCAATATGTCTGTCAGCAAATTCCTTAGGCACATACTGCACAAGAAAGAACAATTGCAATAGTTAAGCACATATATTTTCAAGGCCGTATTTAAAGAACTTTATAATGAAAATCATGTGTATATATACAAGACTTACCCTGTATAATAATTGCATGACAACCATGAAAGAACGACCTTTAGGCCCACAATTTGGCTTTCGATTGCTCTCTCTCTTCCTTTTGAAGAAGTATCCGAAGGCTGTTTGTCATGCCTTGAGATGTTTATATCATCTAATTCGGTTAAGTCCACAATATCTTCCAAATTAACATTATTGTCTGAACACTACATCAAAAAATGTCTATTACATCAAGTGTTAATACAACGAAATATGTATATAATAGTTTTAGACAAAATATTGCATCTACAAGTTAAAATTGTTGCAATAGTAATTTAAAAGTGTTAAATTATTGCATCAACAATAATAAGTTATAATAACTTATAGTTTTCAGCTGCAATAAAAGGTTTAATATATAAGGAAAAATTGTTGAAATAACTTAAAATGAAAGAATCGTTGATACCAATTGTTTTTGCAATCTATTGAATATTGGGATTGTAAGGTAGGAATTTGTTCCCCCCACATCTAATTGTACACGCGACGCGGTGCCAGGCGCGAAGCATCTTTGCCCTCTTCGACCGAGTGCAGGCAAGCCAAGGGGGGTTTCATAGTCTCAGCCCCAAGACCTGGAGTCCCACATCGGAAGGAGGAGCGCCCCACTCATGCTTTATATGCCTCTGGGACTTGCATGAGTACAAGTCCCAGAGGCATATAAAGCATGAGTGGGGCGCTCCTCCTTCCGATGTGGGACTTCAGGTCTTGGGGCTGAGACTATGAAACCCCCCTTGGCTTGCCTGCACTCGGTCGAAGAGGGCAAAGACGCACTGCGCCTGGCTCCGCGTCGCGTCGCGCTTGTGAGTAGTGGTACACTCATGCAAGTCCCAGAGGCATATAAAGCATGAAATTCCTACCTTACAGGGATGTTACTAGAGATGATGTTATTAATATTATTTTAAATGTGCTAAATTCAAATGTATTAGTAGAAGCCCTTTACCAAACAAATATAGCCCTTATCCCAAAAACAAAACGCCAATCCAAGTTGAGTGAATTTAGATCTACAAGCCTTCTTAATGCGTCCTACAAAATCATATCCAAAGTTCTTCCAAATAGGCTAAAACCGATCCTCCCCACCATTATATCAGAAAACCAAAGTGCATTTGTTCCTAGATTCATAAGAGCATTCTCATCAAAGGTGCTAAAAATGCTAAATGCTATTTTTTAGCATTTTTAACATATCAAATCATAAAAACACACCTACATCAAAGATGCTAAATGTTAAAAATTTTAGCATTGAGCTACAGTGAGCTGTTATTGATAACAACTCACTGTAGCTAGATTGTAAAACAAAAAAAAATTGTATTTTATTCAGCCAATGTCTCTTTTTTCTCACTTTGTCTTCTCTTTCCTCTCTCACTTCTCACTTCTCTCTTCTCTCTCTCGTGGTTTGGCGATTGTTGTCCACCGATGGTCGTGGTCTGTCGATGGTTGTGGGTTGCGGTTCCTGGTTGTGGGTCACTGATGGTCGTGGTTGTGGATCGCAGTTCTTGGGTCGTGGTTCTTGGTTGTGTTCTTGGGTTGTGCGGGTGGACCTGGTTGGTGGTTGATGGTGGCGATGGTGGGTGGATGTGGTGGGGGTGGTGGGTGAATGTGGAAGGGTTTTTTTTTTTCCCTCTCTCTCTCTCTCTACTATTGTTTGTGGTTGCGGTGGATTTGGCTATTGGCGGCGGTGGTGGGTGGATGTGGTGGCTGGTGATGTTGGGTTAAGAAAGAGAGAGACAGAGAGAGAGATAGAGGAAGAATAAATAATGAATAAAAATAAATAATGAATAAAAAATGATAAAGAAAGAATATTTAAATGCTTTATATTTTTGTCTCATTATCTCATATTTTGTATTGGTATTTTAAATTTTTATAGTACTTTTTCTTTTTACATTATCCTCTATTTTAAGTTGTACGAGAATAACTAGTAGCAAAGCCATTTTCGATTGGGATTGTAAATCCATATTATCTATATCTATATCTATACTATACATAAGAAGATTCCTCTCTTTCAACTAGACTTTATGTGGTTCAAAAATACTCTTATTAATGAAGGGTAACTTAATTTAGAAATAGAGTCATAAATGTCAAATAATAAATTCATTTTAAATTCAAAAAGAAAATTTCTAAAATTTAGAATTTTTTTACCTTCACATTCAAAAAAGAAATTACAGTTACTGTTTATCTCTAAAGTTTATCTTTTTTATTTGTTTACAAAATTAAAAAAAAAAATTTCTAAATTATAATAGATGTAAATTATTAACCTTTATCCAAAAAAATAAAAGAGTCTCTTAGCACATGTGTGAGTATGTGTTTAGAGGTTAGTTATATATAATAGGATTCTCCTCTTTCAACTTGACTTTTATGTGGTTCAAAAATACCATCATTAATGAAGGATAACTTCATTTAGAAATAGAGTTATAAATGTCAAATAAAAAATTTCATTTTGAATTTAAAAAAAGAATTCCTAAAATTTAGGATTTTTTCCCTTCACATTCAAAAAAGAAATTAAAGTTATTGTTTATCTCTAAAGTTTATCAATTTTACTTGTTTGAAAAATAAAAATATATATTTCTAAATTATAATAGATGCAAATTTTTAAACTTTACCCAAAAAAATAGAAGAACTTCTGAGCACACACAACATGCATGCTTAGAGGCTAGCGTTATTATATGTGTAACATATGACTTATCAATTTACAAATATAAGTAAGTTTTACTTAGCTCAAATTGTAAAATTTTTTATGGTTGAATAAAAGATCTGGGTTTCAATTCTTGTCTACATAAAAAACCGATTAATATCTTGGTCGGATGATAATAATAAAAAGTTATCATCAAGAGCAAACGCCTTAGGTCGAAACTATCTCAAAAAAAAAAAAAAAAAAATTACAAACATTAAATCATTTAATTATAATACTATAGTTACAAACATTTTGTTAAGGTACGTTTCTATTTAGTAAAACCATTGATTTCTGGAAATAACTAAAGACAATAATGAATTAGTATATTATTTATATATTGTCTTCTAAATTTAGTATTTTTGTCACTCCATTTTGTACTTCTTTTAAAGATTTTATTTAAAAAAAGTGAAGTAATTGAGTTTTCTTTTTTTATTCCTCAGAGCATTCATGGCAAAAGAATTAAAAATTTTAGTTTTTAGTATCTTACTTTACAATATATCCAATATCTAAGGTTTTACTTTGGAATATAATAAATTAAAATAAGAGTCTTTTGGCTAAATATTGCCAAAATTAAAACATTTTTACATTATAGGTACTGTTTGAAGTTTTTTGGCAAAATGAGGAGAGATGTTGAATTTCGGCAACAGCGTTGTCGAAATTCAACAAAATTAAGAGAGAGAATTAGGAAAGAGAAAAAGCAAACAGTGATTTTGAATTTCGGCAACAGTGTTGCCGAAATTCATCTGCCCATTTTTTCACGCTGCCCGTAAGTGTGAGTGTGAGAAGTGGAATAAGGGGTGCCCGAAAAAAAAAAAAAAAAAAAAAAGTAATTTCGGCAATGGTATTACCGAAAATAGTAGGAAAAAAAAAAAAAGGTGAATGCCAAAATTTAAAGAAAAATATAATGTGCTATGTACACAATATTTTTACAATATTTTCTTTGGCTATCACAATTTAAATTTGACATTGAGATTACTATTTTAATTTAACAATAACAACAAGTAACAACTTAATACTTAGAATTTGTTGTAAAAATATTGTAAAAATTATGTGCACCTATTATTTCTTAAAAAAAAAATGTAATGAATTTGCCGAAAATTTTGTGGCAATTGTGACTTGCCGAAAATGGGAGAAAAAAAAAAGTTTTACTGGGTTTGTGGCAATTTCTGGGAAAAAAATTAAAGACTTTTTTTTTTTTTTTCAATTGTCGAAATTAGTTAAAAAAAAAAAAAAAAAAACCCAACCAATTTCGGAAATACCATTGCCGAAATTGTGGGAAAAATTTTCCCACAATTTCGGCAATGGCATTGCCACAATTGGGGAAATTTTTGTTTTTTTTTTTTTTCAATTGTGGGTTTTTTTTTTTCCCAATTGTGGCAATCACATTGCCGAAATTGTTTCAATTGCCACAATTGAAAAAAAAAAAAAAAAAAAATTTTCCAAACGGTATTAGGGAAATTTTTTTTTTTTTTCAAATGGGACAATAACATTACCAAAAGAAAAACTTATTTTTTCCTATTGCCGAAATTCCGCAACGCCATTACCACAATTAGTAAAAAAAAAAAAAAAAAAAAAAAAAAACCCAACCAATTTCGGAAATACCATTGCCGAATTTGTGGGAAAAATTTTCCCACAATTTCGGCAATGGTATTGCCCCAATTGGGGAAATTTTTGTTTTTGTTTTTTTTTTTTTTTTTTCAATTGTGGCAATCGCATTGCTGAAATTGTTTCAATTGCCACAATTAAAAAAAATAAAAATAAATTTTTTTTTTCCAAACGGTATTAGGGAAATTTTTTTTTTTTCAAGTGGGACAATGACATTGCCAAAAGAAAAACTTATTTTTTCCTATTGCCGAAATTCCGCAACGCCATTGCCACAATTAGTAAATAAAAAAAAAAAAAAAGAAAGCCAACCAATTTCGGAAATAGCATTGCCGAAATTGTGGGAAAAATTTTCCCACAATTTCGGCAATGATATTGCCGAAATTGGTTGGGTTTCTTTTTTTTTTTTTTTTTTTTTTTTAACTAATTTCGACAATTGAAAAAAAAAAAAAAAGTCTTTAATTTTTTTCCCAGAAATTACCACAAACCCAGTAAAACTTTTTTTTTTTTCTCCCATTTTCGGCAAGTCACAATTGCCACAAAATTTTCGGCAAATTCATTACATTTTTTTTTAAGGAATAATAGGTGCACATAATTTTTACAATATTTTTACAACAAATTCTAAGTATTAAGTTGTTACTTGTTGTTATTGTTAAATTAAAATAGTAATCTCAATGTCAAATTTAAATTGTGATAGCCAAAGAAAATATTGTAAAAATATTGTGTACATAGCACATTATATTTTGCTTTAAATTTTGGCATTCACCTTTTTTTTTTTTTTTTTTCCTACTATTTTCGGTAATACCATTGCCGAAATTACTTTTTTTTTTTTTTTTTTTCGGGGCACCCCTTATTCCACTTCTCACACTCACACTTACGGGCAGCGTGGAAAAAATGGGCAGATGAATTTCGGCAACACTGTTGCCGAAATTCAAAGTCACTGTTTGCTTTTTCTTTTTCCTAATTCTCTCTCTTACTTTTGTTGAATTTCGGCAACGCTGTTGCCGAAATTCAACCTCTCTCCTCATTTTGCCAAAAAACTTTAAACAGTACCTATAATGTAAAAATGTTTTAATTTTGGCAATATTTAGCCAAAAGACTCTTAAAACAATGTAAACAATGCAATAAAATAATCTTTTTACTGCACTAACAATAAAAAATTAGGGACCATAACATGTCCATGAACTCACGAATTTGGACTTCATATGTGCCAGTCCTTGTATTTAGTACATGTAAGTTTTATTTAAATCAATAAAGTAATGTTCAAGAGTTATTATTATTATTTTTAATTCAAAAGATAATGTATGCTCCTTGTTAACTTGTTTGTGATTGTGGAGCTAGAAATTGCTACTAAATTATAATCGATCCCATTAAAAAGTGAATTTGATTTTGTAATAAGTATTGATTCTATTGAGACGTATGCTATAACAAAACATATGGTTAATCTTGTAAAAAAAAAAAAAAAAAAAATTACAAAGTAAATACTGTGGGTGCTTGACTCCACACAAAGGATTTTGTTCGCTTTGGGGAGCCAGGCCCTCACGAATTTGTCCTCTTTGACCGAGTGTGGGAAACTCTAGTACTCCCACATCGGAAGGAGAACCCTCCCACTAGTGCTTTATATGCTTCTGGAGCTTGCACTAATGTACCACTACTACATAATGTGGGTGCTTGACTCCACACAAAGGATTTTATTCGCTTTGGGGAGCCAGGCCGATAAGCTTCACTTTTTTTTTTTTTGGGTGAGATAAATATAAAAGAGGAGTTTATTAAAAAAAAAAAAAAAAAAATTTGCACCCAAACAAAACGGTGTCGTTTGAGGTAAGAACAACACTGCTTTTGCTTGCTTAATTCCGAAGTCAAATTACAAAATGGAACAAACAAAAACAATTATTCTCACCCGCAACATCATTTTGCTTTCAAAGCAATAATTATCTCAGAAAACCCACCAATTTTGATACTTTTTAAAACACCAAAACAAAAACGTTTTCATTTTTATTTCAAAAAACCAAAACTTTCCCATAAAATTAGCTATACACTTGTTTGGGATCCTAGAAAAACCAAAATGGAGAAAATGGCGCAAGGATGGTTCTCTGGGATCAGCAGCAGCAGTAACAGTGAAGAGCACCAGCAAAAGCCTTCGTCGTCTCTGTTAGCAGATTGGAATTCTTACGCGGCTGCTCAATCTCCGGAGGAGAGCTCTAGTTTGGGTTTGGGTTTCGATCTCGAATCTGCGGTCAGGTCCGCAAACGACAGCGTTTCGGGAACTTTCAGTGTGTAAGCTATCCCATCTCATTTCTCAATCATGGGTTTTTTTCCTTTTTGAATTATGGGTTTTGGGTATATTGTAAATGCGTTTATTTTTTTATATTGGGGTTTGGGGAATAGTGTGTAAGTATGAATGGATTAGACTATAACGAATAGTGTGTGTGTATGTACGTATATGTGGGATCTGGATGTGGGTGTTTGGTTTTAGGATTTTGGTTGTGTAAGTATGAATGAATCAATACAAGATTTACCTGATTTTTTTGCGTTGTGTTGAGTAAGTTTGAATGATTCAATATAAGAAAAAAGTACACATATATGGTTACTTGAATTTGCATTATGTTGAGTAAGCTTGAATATATGTTGTACCTTGGTGCGATGGCAAGTGTCCTCTATCCAAGTGATGTGTAACAGATTTGAGTCTGAGAATCAGCTTTTTAGAAATTGGGGTTAGATTGTCTATCAAGTTACCTCTTTTAGACTATGTTTAAGTGGAGTCTTGTAGCATGAACGTAGATTACTTGATTTTGCAGATTTTGTGTGTAAGTGGATCTGGTTGCAGTTGTTTGGTTTTTAGCGTTAGAAGGTGTAAGGCATAGTTGGGTTACCTGATTCTGCATTATGTTGCATAAGTGTGAGTGAATTAATATAAGTAAGAGTGTGTGTGTGTGTGTAGGTGGATCTGGTGTAGTGGTGTGGTTGTTTGTGCCTTGTAGCTCAACTGGTTGGTACCTCCTGGTGTTTCCAATGGAGACATCCAAGTTCAAATCCCCCCACCCCTAATTAATAAAAAAAAAAGTATCAGTATGGTGTAAGGCATAGCATGTTACAGTTGTTACCTGATTCTGCATTATGTTGCATAAGTGTGAGTGAATTAATATAAGTAAGAGAGAGTGTGTGTGTGTAGGTGGAGCTGGTGTGGTTGTTTGGTTTTAAGTATTGCCAGGTGCCTTGTAGCTCAACTGGTTGGTACCTCCTGGTGTTTCCAATGGAGACATCCAAGTTCAAATCCCCCCACCCTAATTAATAAAAAAAAAAGTATCAGTATGGTGTAAGGCATAGCATGTTACAGTTGTTACCTGATTTTGCATTATGTTGTGTAAGTATGAATGGACTAATATAGGAAAGTTAACACGCACATAGCTATGTTTATGTGTAGGTATTGGTGGATCTAGTTATGGGTGTTTGGTTTTAGGCTGTAGTTTACCTGATTTCTCATTATGTTGGTGCAAATATGAATGAATTCATATAAGGAAGTGTATATATGGGCATGTGTATGTATATGTGGGTCACATTATCTTCTTATACCCTTCATGCTTGCAAAATTGAAGATAATCAGAGATCAACAACTTTTTCATATATAAATAATAATAAAAATTTTATACTTCAAAACTATACACTAAACATGAGTTTATGGATTGGATTGTAAATAATATCCAATAACAAGAAATTTGGCATGTGTGTTAAGAATAATATAACTTATAATCCGATGGTGGGATTTCAAAATATTAATCCAATAAATTGTTGTAAGTTGTGTAACATTAACAAAATGTTACATTAGGTGTTACTTGATCCCGTGCGTATGTTTTAAATTCATAAGTTGCTTGATGGCCTTTGCTGTAAATGGCCGAAAGAAAGCATGGGCATCTTAATTGGCACTGACTCACCAACTTAGAGATTTAATTCCTAAATTCACAGATTAACACTAATTGCAAAGAAAGTATGTGCTACATATTTGAAGGAGACAGTGTTGGTAGCGAGGCCAGCTCACGCACTTAGAAATTTAATTGTGATGTTGGATGAAAGATAGTGCCAACTTGTGGATTCTAAAGGGTATATGCCTTTAGCGATAAGGTGATTCATAAAATGTCAGAAGTCTTAAATTTAGACTAGGTTAGAAGTCTTAAATTTAGACTAGGTGCTGTGAGTCATTTTATGTCGTTGTTGAGGCATGCTCATCAATACACTGCTCTCAAGAGATGTCCATGCTTATGTCTCATTTCTAATTTAGGCAGTAGCTGTGATATGTTTAGTTATTGAGCATCTATTACACCGTTATATGGAAGGTTTAAAATTTAAACAAAGCATTGTTTCTGGACATGGTGCACTTCGGAGAATTGGAAATCAACTCAATGTGAATTTTTGGTGAAGGACTTCTGTTAGAAGTTTGAATTTTTCAGTCCTGGACCTATAGCGTTGCTCTATAATTATTAGTTAACAGGTAACATATTATATTGCCCCTAGCCCAGTACATAAAGTAATCATATAAACCCAGGTGGATGGTAATTTTATAACTGATGCAGTGAGGAGTATGTAAGGATGTCTACTTTCATGAACTCAAGAGGTTTGGTAGTTATCTTTACCAAAGCTCTAGTGGAACTCCTTCAATTTGGAATCCTATCTTGGAAAAAATTGAGCGGAAGTTGGCCGGTTGGAAGAAGTTGTATTTGTCTAAGGGGGGTAGATTGACGTTACTTAAGAGTACGTTATCTAGTCTTCCTACCTATTTTCTATCGCTATTCACCATTCCTACTTATGTGGCTAATAGAATTGAAAAATTGCAAAGGGATTTTCTGGCCATAAGGAAACTTACTACTTTCAATAAGGCATTATTGGGGAAATGGTTGTAGCGGTTTGGGAAAGAGGAGAAATGGCTGTGGAGGAGGGTGGTAGCTTCAAAGTTTGGGGAAGAGGTGGGGGATGGACTTCTAAGTTAGGTAGGGGAGTTCATGGGTGTGGTTTGTGGAGAGGTATTCATATGGGCTAGGAGGATTTTAGCAAAAATTCTCAGTTTGTTGTTGGGTTGGGGAATAGAGTGAGATTTTGGCAAGATGGGTGGTATGGGGATTAACCTTTCCAAGTGGCTTTCTTGAGGCTGTATGGTATTGCTATTGATAGGGAGGCCTCTGTAGAAGCTTCTTTGTCAAGGCAAGGGATAGAAGATAGAAGAATTTGGGATGTTCGTTTTATTTGGGAATTTAATGATTGGGAAGATGGAAGAAGGGCTGCATTTTCTTCGTATCTTAGGAGCCAACACTCCTTCAATGGATGTTGGAGATTGGTTGAGATGGAAGTTGAAGCCTAATGGGGATTTTGACATCTGATCGTATTATAACAAGTTGCGGGATTCTCCCTCAGTTGTCTTTCCTTGGAAAGGTATATGGAGAGTTAAGGTCCCTAGACGTGTTTCTCTCTTCGTTTGGTGTGTAGCTTGGAATAAGATCCTAACAGGTGATAACCTGAGATTGAGGGGCTTGGATTTTATGAATTGGTGCATTATCTATCGACACTGTGAGGAGACGGTGGACCACTTATTTCTTCATTGCGAGATGGCTTATCGGTTATGGAGCTTTGTTTTTATAACTTTTGGAGTGTCGTGGATCATACCTAGATCGATTCCAGATTTACTTTTTGGCTGGTGGAATTGGTTGGGGAAGCATTTATCTCATATCTAGAATTTAGTTCCGTTGTGCATACTATGATGTCTTTGGAAGGAACGGAATCAATGGACTTTTGAGGATTTGGATAGTTCCAGTGATCAGATGTTTGCTTCTTTTAGAGGAATTCTTTTTGACTGGTCTCGGGCTTGGGGACTCACGAATAGTGATTCTCTCCCTTCTTTTCTTAGCTCTCTTTCTCTTTTGTAATTAATCTGTTGTTTGGTTTTCTATTATGTATTTTCTTTGTTTTCTTCTTGTGATTTTCTGGATTGCTTTGTGCTTTTCTTGCATAGAGTAGCCTTTCATATATATATCATTCTTACTTATCAAAAAAAAAAAACTCATTTTCTGTTGATCGGATCATAATTGGGCTTGGGTGAGTGATATCATGCTTTAGATTGAGATGGGTTTTCCTATTCTGTAATATGTGTAGACTGCACTATTTATACATAACCCGGATCATAATTGGGCTTCAGTGAATGATATCATGCTTTAGCTTGAGATGGGTTTTCCAATTATATAATATGCGGGGGCTACAAGTTATAATGGGGAATTTGTGGACCATCTCCTTCTTCATTGTCCTGCAGTACACTCTTTATGGGTGATTATGCTTCAAGTTTTTGGTATTCAATGGGTCATGCCAGGCTCTGTGGTGGGGTTGTTATTTTGTTGGAGTCATTGGCTTGGAAACCATAATTCAGATATTTGGAATTTGATTTCAGGTTGTTTGATGTGGATTGTACAAAAGGAACGAAACGGTCGCTCCTTTGAGGACACTGAGAAGACGTTGGTTGAGTTAAAAGATTTGTGCTAGCGTAGTCTTTTTGTTTGGTCTTGGTGCTGGGGTTTTACAGATTGTTCTTCTCTTATAGAGTTCATTTCTTCTCTTAGAACAGCCTCCTGATTTCTTTCCTCTTTGTTTTCTGTTATTGCTTTTCTATGTTCATCATCATGAACACCTTGTATTTTCCTTTCTTTTTTTCTTTTTTTTTTCATCAATAAAATTACTCTTATTACCTGCCAAAAAATATATGCAGGGACTGCTCTATTTATAGATAGTTCATAGTATATAGTCTATCATTAAATTTCTTTATGATATAGGATCCCAAATCCTGTAAACAACCATTCTTAAGTATGTACGTGAATTCTTTTTCATGTCGGTTACACGATGTAGCATGAAAAATTATAATTAGTGTAAAGGAAACTCATCTCATTTTCTTTTTACTCGGTCTGAACTTCAGCAAAATAAGCCAGTACTATTCTGTCATAATTATAATAATTAGTGAACTTATCAAAAAAAAAAAAAACCTGGTGAAGCAACTAAATCCTGAGCTTTGGATGGTGTGGCTACAAAATGGTGAAAGAACAATTGGGCAGGATCTTGAATTAAGGGCTCATACTGATAGGTTTTCTTTAGCAGAAACATGGGAATATGTAAATTCTGTTATTTTTTAGTTATGCATTTGCTGTTTGATACTTGTTCAGGGTTTCTAAAGGAGTGAGAGAACTACCTGGGAACCTACAGTCTGCCACTAGTACCGTCCCTTCTGGAAAAGCACTTATGTATTTTGGTTTGCTTCTGGCAACTGGGGTGTTCTTTGTTTTCATTTCATTTACCATGTTCCTTCCTGTCATGGTGCTAATGCCCCAGAAATTTGCCATATGCTTTACCCTTGGGTGTGGCTTTATTATTGGGTCATTCTTTGCACTAAGAGGCCCATCGAATCAGCTTTCACACATGTCATCAAAGGAGGTATATCTGCTATGTTATATACCTATGGTTTACTTTTGCAACATGGTCTTTGGTGGTTTGACAGACTATCAGCTTAATATTAATATGTTGTCTGATACTTTTTCTGTGTGGTATTTTTGTTATTTATCCAGAGACTTCCTTTGACATTGGGATTTATAGGCAGTATGGTGGCTACCATATATGTTTCCATGGTGCTTCACAGCTACATACTCTCTGTGCTCTTCTCTGTGATTCAGGTTTCTAATTTCATGACTCCCTTTTATATCTTTACTCTATAGACTATACTCCCTCATGCTGTTAGTCCTCTTTAGAAGATCTGAATTTTTATGGGAATTTCATTTAATGTATTTTCTTTCAAATAGAAAAGTTAAGGTTTCAAGTTAAAGATTTCCAAAACTACCCTGTTTAATTTGAGCTCAAATGAAAAAGGTATCCTATCAAAATAAAAATGAAAGGGTATCCTATCAAAAATTGAAAAAGTTATTTTGACTTTTCAAATAAAGTAAATGGAATTTGGGAAAGTCAAAAACAATATGGGACAGAGAGTATTTTTTGATTTACTGGGCCTTTGGACCTGGGTTTGTTGTTGTTCTTGCATTCCTGTAATTGTTGGTTATATTTTCACCGTTGTTTTATTGAAGCAGTTGTGCATGTTCTGGTTGGTGTTGAATTAGTTGTAATATCTTCATCCTTTTTCTACCAAGACATAATATATGTTGACTACTAATTGATAATCGATAATTAACTCTAAAAGTGAAGATATTAAGTTATCCAATTGAACAATGAAATTGATGTTCCCATGGAACTTGCAGGTTCTCGCACTCATGTACTATGCTATTTCATACTTCCCTGGTGGATCTGCAGGGATGAAATTCCTCTCATCTGCTCTTACCTCTTCAGTAATGAGATGTTTTGGAAGGTGACCTTGACCTTGCTCTGTTTATGGTTGCCGACTTGTATATCTCTTACTTTAATTTAGATCACTGTCAGTGTTAGTAGAAACTTTGGAATGGCATGAGAACTCAGCTGATTGATTGTTGTACTTTGCTTGCAATGCATTTAATACGAAATTTTCAAAATTCCTGATAAAAGCAAAAGAACATGATCAAATTTTATTCTGTGCTGTCCTCACTCTATCATTAGCTGTGAGATGTAGTGTGTTCTGTTTAGCTACCCTGAATTAAACAGCCATCTGAATGGTAACATTTTAAAAAAATTCATTTTGGATACACTCCAAAAATAACGTCAAAAAATTTTGCATTTTTAGTCTGTGCTTTGGATTAACTCGTTTGCCAAAAATTTATTAACTTATTTGCCGACAGTTGGTAAATGTACAATGTACCTAGAAGAATTAAAGTTTTAAAAACATGTATAACCCTTAAAAGGATTGGAAGGCTTTTCTGTTCTGTTCTGTTCCTCAACATTTTTTTTTTTGGGGGGGGGGGGGGGGGGGGTGGGATGTTTCTATAGCATACCTGTAGGATGGTCCAGGAGTATTAACAATAAAATTCAAATCATAGCAATGCTAGGTGTCTATGCAAAATGTTGCATTCTGACATTATCATGTGCCATACCAGCTCATTTATTTTCAGTCCCCATGTCTTGAATCTTGATGTGCCCTCTATAGTACATCTAAATCTAACTGGTGGTGATGCTAATCCAGCATATAGATGTGGTCCTGGTGGTACTGGTTCATGGTTTTCACACTTAAGGACATGGTTTGGCGTTTCAGCAAGACCCTATTATAGGCACTGTTGGTAATATCAACCATCATTTTCAGAAGGCTGTGCTTTGGCACAACCTTGGTTCATAGGCATTCATAGTGCACATGACAACCCATTTAATGAGTGGGCTTCATTCTATATCCATTTGCATTCTTTTTAGACTTTATTTTCAATTATATCCAATGATGATTATAGCCTTGCTTTTTCTAAATTCTCCCGGATCCCATAAGTTGAACCAAGGAGTTTCCATTGTATAAGGAATTACTTGGTAACTTGTAGGGCAAAATATTTAGCACTAGTTATTTTACACCTTGAAGTTTAAAGTGATCGATTTTAGACTCTTACAAGCTTAAATTGATCACTTTTGGTCCTTTTGTTAATATATGTCAAATCTCTATAATGGAACAACCGGGTGGTACTGGTTCATGGTTTTCACACTTTAGGACATGGTTTGGCGTTTCAGCAAGACCCTATTATAGGCACTGTTGGTAATATCAACCATCATTTTCAGAAGGCTGTGCTTTGGCCCAACCTTGGTTCATAGGCATTCATAGTGCGCATGACAACCCATTTAATGAGCGGGCTTCAATCTATATCCATTTGCATTCTTTTTAGACTTTATTTTCAATTATACACAATGATGATTATAGCCTTGCTTTTTCTAAATTCTCCCGGATCCCATAAGTTGAACCAAGGAGTTTCCATTGTATAAGGAATTACTTGGTAACTTGTAGGGCAAAATATTTAGCACTAGTTATTTTACACCTTGAAGTTTAAAGTGATCAATTTTAGACTCTTACAAGCTTAAATTGATCACTATTGGTCCTTTTGTTAATATATGTCAAATCTCTATAATGGAACGACGATGTGGCTAAATTAAAAATTGACTCATCATCACTTTAAGTTTGATAGGAACTAGGAGTGATTATTTCAAATTTTAGGGACTAAAAGCGATTACTAAGTACTTGCATTAGATGTGCTAAAAATTATGCTATTTAGACACATAAAAAGTTATTTTATCTATTTTAATACTTCACTTAACAATGTACCTTATATCACATATTTTATATTTTTACCACTCTATATAAAAAGTCCCCAACAATTGTAGAAGAGATAAAGTTTGTATAATTCCCAATGGTTATAAAAGAGAGAAAATTTGAATAAGAAATACCCAAATATTAGTAGCACATTTTGCCTTACATTGCTATTATTAGAATGTCACTGTAGGTCATACTAAATTCATTTGACATTTGACAAATCTAATGGAGGTGATTTTTTGTATATGGTGTGCTATATTGGTAGTGACTAAAAGTGACTACTTTAAACTCCAAAGACTAAAATCACTAATAGGCTAAAGTTTAAAGACCAACAACGGGTTTCAGAAAGAAAAAAAAAAAAGAAAAAAAAAAGAAGAAGATGAAGACTAATAATGTATTTTGGCTTGACAATAAAGTAGTGACATAAACAAGTTTATAACTTTTTTTCCTAAATGTAGTAGTATGTTGTGATTTGTGTATAATAAAAGTAGTGTTAGTGGTGGGTCTATGTAATAATAATATTTGCACCAATCACAACTTGCTACCTCATTAAATTGTGAAATTGTGTTTCTAACATTACTCAACTTAGGGTCTGTTTGGAATTTACTTATTTCACTGAAATTGAAAATTTTTTACTAAAAGTACTGTAGATAAAAGTAAATAATAGTTGAAATAGTACAGTAAGACCTATAAATAGTACCAAAAAGTACAGTGGGACTCATAAATAGTAGCAAAAATAAAATAAATAGTAAATAAATTGGCAAAAAATAAGTTATCCAAACGCAACCTTATTCTTCTAAAAAAAAAACATTACTCAACTTATAATAGTTAAAGTAGAAATTACTAATACGCGCATAGGATTTTGTGGGATTTTAATGATTGGCTAGCCATTTACCCCTTTTCATTTAAAAAATTGGAAAGTTTGAAAGTCAAAACTCAAAACCATTTATATTTGAAGGCTTTTTTAACGAATGTCCTAAATGCATTGGTTAAAGTGCATTTAATTCTTTATTAAATAATGTTTTTATATTTTTTTTTTTCAGAAAATAAAGTCAAACTATACACATATATGATATACCTAAAAAAACACATACAAGACAAAGCCACGATAAATTTAGGCTTGTAGACCGATGAATCATTAATGAGTGTATTTAAAAAAAAAAAAAAAACTATGCATTACAGCAAAGTTAAAGTCTAAAATTACAAAGATCATTTCATTAAAAAAAAAAAAGAAGATCTAAAATACGAAAACTTCTGGCAAGGAAGAACAATAAACAACCCTAATTGCAATTGCTTCCCTTCTCATATATTGAAATAATAATTGAACAAAGTTTGACTAAAACTCTAATCAATATCTTTTTATTTGATTTGAATTTTGACAAATTCACCATTAGATTATATTTTCTTATTATATTCTTTATGCTTGCAAATTTTTCAAAAGATCAAGGATCAATAGCTATGTCATTAATAAATATTTAAATTTCAAATTTTTATAATCTAAAATTATGTCATTGGTTAAAGTGCATTTAATTCTTTATTAAATAATGTTTTTATATTTTTTTCAGAAAATAAAGTCAAACTATACATATATATGATATAACTAAAAAAGTACATACAAGAAAAAGCCACGATAAATTTATGCTTGTAGACCGATGAATCATTAATGAGTGTATTTAAAAAAAAAAAAAAACTGTGCATTACAGCTCATAATTGAAAATTTATTAATTTTTAACTATGAGACACTTGTTAACATTGAAAAAAAAGTTAGAGTCTAAAATTACAAATATCATTTCATTTAAAAAAAAAAAATCTAAAATACTAAAACTTCCAGCAAGGAAGAACAATAAACAACCCTAATTGCAATTGCTTCCCTTCTCATATACTGAAATAATAATTGAACAAAGTTTGACTAAAACTCTAATCAATATCTTTTTATTTGATTTGAATTTTGACAATTTTACCATTAGATTACATTTTCTTATTATATTCTTCATATTTGCAAAATTTTCAAAAGATCAAAGATCAATAGCTATGTCATTAATAAATATTTAAATTTCAAATTTTAATAATCTAAAATTATGTATAAAAATAAGTTTATGAATTAAATAGTAAATAAAATCCAATCAACACGAAATTTGATGTGCCTGTTAAAACATAAAAAATATTAAATTCAACAGATAAATTTTTAAAATATATATCAATATTAATTTTTTTAGTGAGAGTTGTAACCAAACTTTGTTCTAAAAATAAAAAGGTCAGATAAGTTTGAGGAAAGGCTCTAAAACTTTAGTACACAGAAGTTGACTATGATTTTGAGAACGAATAGAAATGTTACAATTTTTGTGCTTTAGGTAAGGGAAAGGTTTTTATAAGCTAGGTTACAAGAGCTGAATCTCCCACCTTACATCCATTATCTCTCTTTGAATAATTTATAGGGATTAAAAAAAAAGGTATTTGAGAACCAAATCCTGAAATTAAGGAAAGATTAGGATGGCAATATTGCACTAGAGGCCATTGATTTGACCTTTAAGATGGAGCTTGTGTATGACAAAGCTTTGTTTTCATCGAGCCCTGTTTTTAATTACAAAATTATTGAAACCAAAGGGCCATCTTTTTCATTAAGAATATCAAAGCCAACCACAAATGGGGCATCATGAAGGTAAAAAAAGAAGATATGTATTGGAAACGAGAGGCAAAGCCAAAAAAAATTATATAAAAAATAGCAAACCTTAGTTATATATGACCTCTTTAAGGTGTTGCTTGGGTTTTTGACCCACCATAAAGAAAAGGAAAAAAGAAACAAAGAACGGTCTTCCTTATACCTGCAACATAATATTCTGTTGACATGGCCAAATATGTGTGACGTGACCAAATATTGTGGTAAGATATCAGATGGTGCATCCTATTCAAAAGAAACCAAAATGATAGAAAACTCACTTGGGAAAATAAAAAATTAAAAAAAAAAAAGGTAGGGAACATAGAATGATATGTAATAAGCCCAAGAACAAATCTTTTGTGCTCAAAGATTAGGTGGTGGATACAAAATAAAAGAGTGATATTTGGATGTTTCTTTTAGCCTTTTTACTTGTATAATTCATACAAAAAGAGGCAAAGAATGGTCTTATCTTAACTCATAAGTCTATTACCAAAGCAATTAAAGATTAGAGGGTGGTTCCCAATTAAAAGTGCCTATGGTGATGCTTTCATACTTCTTTTGGTCACTTTTTTTTATACATAAATCTAGCTTCAAATTGCCATTCAATTATGTGAGCTAATAGATTATTAAAAGTTGAGGGAATCTTGGAAAAAAGGTTTTGTTTCCATCAAAGTGTACCTTGTTATCAATGTTACATTGAGGCTAACACATTTTCCAAACAAGAGGCCCCTACCAATGGTTCCCAACTTTCTAAAGTTTTAGGTGTAATTTGAAAGATCAATCAGTGAGTTTTGGCTGGATGATTAGTAAGAATTATCTGTTTTATTGTATGGAAAATCACTTAGGACAATCATGGACCCAGTGGATTCAAATTGATTTGAACTTCATGCAATGACAAATCTTGTTTTGGATCCATCAAGGTGTATTATTAGGTTTTAAAAAGTCTAGGGAGCATATCTAATTTGCCAACTCCATTGCACGTGTGCCAAGCATCAATCAAACTTATCTTTTTAGGGGGGGTAAGTAAACGCTATAAAGTACCAATCACCAAAAGGTCTTGGTGATGGTATTACCGTGGACCACTCATAGGGTCCACCTCTCTCTCTATCTCTCTCTGTGGAGCTGCGAGACTCTTCGAGTGCTTGATTATTTTCTCTTGTTTCGCATATCAGTCAAGATGCTAATAAGGTCTAAAGAGACTTAAACCTGAACTTTATGGATTACTAGTGAAAGTCCTGTGCGTTGCATTGCTTTAATTATGAATTTTCTTTATATATATTTTCTAAATGAGTTATTATTACATAATTTTAAAACTTTTTCTGACTAAATGAATGATTATTATTATATAAAATGCATAATTTTGTATATTTGTCCTTATATGTAATATCTCTAATTAAAATTATCAAAAAAAAAATTTCTAATTATTTTTTTATAATTCCTTATTTATTAATGAAGATGGGGATTTGAACTCAAGCAGTTAAATCTTTTCTAATACTTGCATATTATTGTTACTTGTATGCGTAAGTTGCAGATTAAAAAAAAAAAAAAAAAAAAAGGTGCAAGAGAGATTCTATGGAAAGACCATTGGTGAATATATATAAGTTTTAAAATTTTGATAATAGATTTTTAGTTGGTGTAGGATTTAAATTTTTGAAACTTAGATGCATGTTGCATGTTTTGTTAAAATACTTATTGTTACTTTATCTAAATAAATTCATAAGAACAAATAAGTTTTTTTTTTTTTGATAAAAATACTGGAAATAAACTTCATTAATTAGAAAAAAGAAAATACATCAAGATGAAGAGCTTGTTCCAAGAAATAAGGATTCTCTTCCATCCAAACTGAAAAATCAACAATGTCAAGTTAAAAGGTGTGCAGGTTTGTTCCCTTGCCTCCTTACATGTGAAAATAAAATCCGGTGAAAATAATGTTGCATATTTTGTTAAAACACTTATTATTACTTTATTTAAAGAAATTAACAAGAAAAAATAAGTTGTTGTCTCTATTAACTGAAACTTAGATCCATGTTGCAAATTTTATTAAATAGTACTTATTGTTATTTATCTAAAGAAATTGATAAAAACATATTAGTTGTTGTTTGTCTCTATCTAAAAAATTATTTTTATCCAAAATAATGTTGTAATTTGGTGAAATCACTTGGCGTAACCATAGTTTCTAGTTCCAACATTTATTATATAGTAATGATATGATATAAGACTTGAAAAACCAGTAGACCTCTTCTAAAAAAAAAAAAAATCACTAGTAGACCTTAAAGGTTACCATGACTTTTAAGTAGAATTTGTGGTATGTGTTTATGACTTTATGTTCGTTCTCTCTTCTTTGCATGTGTGTGGTTTGTTGCTCAATTCCTTTGTGTTTGTTTCTTTAAAAAATAAAAATAAAGTAGCATATCAACTCGTAGAGATTTTTCCCTCTCTCACCCTCTTGTGGGAACGTTTTATTGTTCATTTTTCTTTTGTTGAACTTTCTTTGTTAAGATTCTTTTCCACATCCGTTGAAAATTTTCTCAGTGCACTTGCATATCCTTTATTTTCATGAAAAAGGGTTGATTCATTAACTAAAAAGCTTCTTATTCTTCTTTCAGTTCTCTCTCTCTGCGACTGACTCACATGTTCAACTCTCATGCAAAAACCGAAACTGACAACTTAACCATTTAAAAATTTGCACCACAAGGCAGTTTGTAACATGACAACTATGTGAAAATATGATGGTCATAAACAAAGCTTAAAACATAAGCTTTAATTACTCTTTGCACCATACAGCCACTACTTTTCCACCGTTTCTCAGTTAATTTTCTTTAAGTGCCATTGCAAAAACCAACAATGCCATGTCATGTCATGTGCCAATCCGACCTTGTTTGCCATTAAACCATTGATAGTGATCTGATTCCTATCAATCATGGATGTGAAATAAAGAAAATAATGTACAATATATGACATTCATGTGATGAGATCTACCATGTAGCACCAGAATGTGATTTAGATCCAAATCTCAACCCCTTCACATTGAGATAAACCATATTTGATTGTGACCAACATATCATGATTGGTGAATAAAGGCCAAGTTTATGAGGAAAAATAATGCAGCAGCTATAATAAATTTGACAGTGAGAAATAGTTTAAAATTTTTTAGAAATAAAATAAAAGTAATGCATTATCAAATCTCTCATAAGATTTAGAACAAGTCAGGATCCTTCAATTGTGACCTTAGTCCAAACTTATATGGCATCTTTCTTTAAGCCTTGCTATAGACACTGAAAATTTCATATACGCTCTTCACTTAGCCCACCACAGTACAAAAGTGAGTAAGACTTTTCGTTTTTTCCCTCAAACATTTTTCAGTGACTTGAATGGAAAAGAGGCTATGGTGGAGGTGGCAAAATATACAGGAAAGGAAAAAAAAAAAAAAAAACCCCACACAGCAACTGGAAAAGTTCACTCAGATTTAAACAATGAAATGGGTGATCATGTGCATGGCATCCCACAAAAGATTACGGTGCAAAACCAATTATTTATGTTCAATGACACAAATTTTTCACAATAACTATAACTATGATTTGTTGTAATTTGTATGTGTATAATAAAAAGTAGTAATAGTGTCTCTTAAAAAAAAAGTAGTATCAATGATTAGTTAAGTGAGTCATTAAAATTAAGGTTGCTCTAATTACAAATTATGATTGACAAAAGTCCTGTAACTCAATTAGTTGACATCTCTCAAAGACAAAACCACATAAAAGGTCCAAAAAGTTTCAAATCTTTAATTTTTACCACTAGATTTAGCTAAAATTTTCAAAAGATATACGGCTCCCCTCAAACTACTCAAATATTAGATTTTTACCTTGAAATTTACGTAAAATTTACAAGAGATATATGATTGCCCCCCTCTCAAAACTCTTCATATTTCTTGTATTACACTCTAAAATTAGTTTTTATTTTTATTTTTATATATATTTGTTATTATCTTCGCATCCCATTCTTAAAATTCCAATTCCATCTCTAACACTTCTTGATGTTTTCAATAGAAACATTGAAGATTCAAATTCTCAATTTTCCATTATAACCTCTTAATGTTTTAAACGGAAACATTCAAGATTCAAATCTTCTATTCCCATTGTAACTATAAAATTATTATTAATTATTATTATTATTATTTTTGTTTTGCAAATTATGGTTTTAACAAGTTATAAAAACAGTTGCGACTTGCAACCATAACATTAGTTAGTTGGTGTAGAAAGTTGGAAGAACTCAAAAAAGAAAAGGTACTCGAGCAGGCATAGGAAAATCGCCACACTATCTTGCTAGTACGTTACCACTACTGCATGTGGGAATTTAACCAATCATTATTGCTCGGTGAAAAAGACACCACGCACCCATTCGTGTAGTATGTATGCAAAAATTGATACCTCGAAAGTTGAAAACCAATATGATAGATAGGCAAAGGCAAGCCTATTCGTTTGAGTAGCCTTTCACCCAAAAAAAAAAAAACCATTTAAAACAATATGAGGCATGTGGTTAGAGGAGGGACCATTTCAGATGAACTAATTTTTCTCATCCATATTTAGCTGGATCCTTGTCCTTTCTTTCAGCCTTATATAATGCTAGAAAAAAAAATCATTTTTTTCCTTCAAAATTTATTGAGTTGATAGATTATGATTAGTGTAATATCACTTTTACGTAGACCTATCATCGACATTGCACCCATTACAATATACAAACTCAATAATTGTTAAACAAATTAATTGTAAATTTTTTGTTCACTCGACTAATTATTGATGAGATATGTACTTTTACTTTAGCCATTTTTTTAAACTTACAAATTGTGTTTATATCATAAGTTTGTTGGCAAATTCATGTCAAAGTACCCATCAATGTTGGCCAAATTGCACACGAGAAGTAATGAATAGTATAACGAGAAATTAAAGCATGGTGATGGAGATTGAAAGTCTCCTAAGCTAGCTACAAATGAAGCACCCTGGGGTCCATATCAATCAATGATATTTGGTCATGTAAGATATATATGATTCGTACCAAGAAGATAATGCATTAAAATTTATGGTCAGATTGTGCTTAAGGATCTTTAATCAAATCAGGGGTTCTCATCATTAGGATTCATTGGATCGAGTAAGGAAAAAGAAGTACTTCTTCAAGTTGTCTACACTTTAGTGGTCTACATCAGTGAATATTTTTTTGTGAGGCTATATGGTGAGGTTGCTACATTGCAATTACTGTTTACCAGATTTTTTTCACAATAAATATATGCTCATGTACCTCTCAGTTTAGAGGAAACTTTGATACACAATTAATAATGGAAGTTATACCATTCTTTTTGTCCACCATGAGGCAAAAGATACATAGTACAGTCTTTTAAGGTGGCCAGTAGCCTTGTTTACTGTTAAGAATTATTTATTTATTGATAAACACTTGCAAGATTTATGGCACTTGATAATTAGAATTTTTTTTTTCCATAAGTCGATAATTACAACAAGGAAGAGGAATTTGAACCCTAAATATCATGGATACAAGAAGAGATGTCAACTAGTTAAGCTATAGAGTAATATATAATATAATATATTATTATATATTATATCATAGATATGCATAACTATGGAAATGGTTTATTAGTTTATATACTTTTTGTTTAACATAAGGAGCACGTCTACGCATTATTCTAGGGGAAATCCTCCCTCCAAAAAAATCCATAATTATATATGACAAAATAAAACCTACATTTTCAATTGTGTCAATTTAAATTCTACACAAAGAAAATCAAAATCTCCATCTCAGTTAGTTAAATTTAGCATGAGAAATATAACACAAATACACACAAAAAGCATTGTCTTATTCAACCCTATTGCTTTCCATTTTATTTCCTTACATTAAAGAGAGAGGGAAAAACCTCAACAACAACAAAAATGTGAGATTTAAATTGGCATAATTAAAAGTACAAAATTAATTTATCACATGTATAAAACTATACTTTCCCCCACTAAATCCTATTACCAAGCCACAATCACAAAGTGATTTTTATTTATTTATTCATCATGTACTGTTATCAATAGAGACAAAGGAAGCATATTTGGACAATATTTCTTCAAAGAAACAAACATTTGTGAATTTAAGAATTCATATTCGAAAATGTAGCCCGTGACCTCATTATGCCAACTGCAATACGGCATGAGACCACATTTACCTAATATTTTACAACAATTATCCTTTTTAATTTTTAATTTTTTATGTTAGTCATTTGGGTTTGGTGCATTAATCTTAATTAAGAACTCTAAGTAAGTGTGATGTTCTCCCTTCCACTCAAGGACAATGAACCTTTTTTTGTTTTCTTAATCCTTTACAGCAAAGACCACCAGACAGCATGACGATATATGCAGCTTATAAAACTATATATATTATCATATTCCTCACTCCATGTGCACTTAACTTCTTCTCCATCAGATTCCACAAACTGCCTCGATTCTATAAAACAAAACCATATAGATCTCGATCAATGCCTTTCATAATGATTAAATATACTCATTCTCCTTCTATAGAATAAATGATTAATCAGTGACCTGAAATTAAGTCATAGCAAAATAATAAAGAAAACCTATTTTTGAGTATAGTTTCTTGACCAAAACTCAATTGAACCTTCCTAACACTATTTAATAATGCAACAAAACTCGTAAAAAAAAAAAGAAGAAAAAAAAAAGCAAGACTGTCTACCAATCACCATTCACCCTTTTTTTTAAATTTCGTAGAGGTGGAAGTTTTATGCGTTGGGTATGACTCTTATTCTCTTGCTCAAACATCAAAATTTGATAGAAATATGCGTACGGTGTACTTGTTTTTACCTCCTGAAAACACTGTGAAGTTACAGAAACACATTCAGTAACAACCACATGGCAGGTTCATCAACTATAAACCACATAAATTGATGGACCACCTCTGGACCTTGCTTATTAAAGAAGACATGACCATCTTAATTAACAAATCTGGGGCTAAAACATTCAAATGGGTCATTGTGTCTGGTTGGTTTGATCATTAGCCCATCACTATCTTCAGGATAATCCACCAATCGAACGGCTCACAGTTTGATAAGAGATAAGGAAACTGTTACTCATTTTATCAGTTCCTGACTTCCTGTACAACTTAACCATGTCAATTTTATCTTCCAATTATAATAACTACATAGATTGGGATACAAAACCCAAAAAACAAGATGATGAAACAGTCATAAGAAAGGAAATTTTCTTTACACAGACATTCTTCACAACCATATTCATTTCTGACAGCTTACTCCTGGTAAAAGACTAAAACTTACAAAGTGAGTAAAAAACAGAAATCCACTGTCAAAGTGAGCAATAAACAAAGGAAAATTTCTTTACACAAACATTCATCACCACCATTGTCATTTCTGACAGTTTACTCCTGGTAAAAGACTAACTTACAAAGAGAGTAACAAACAGAAATCAAAATCATAAAGCTTTGTGCTCAGTAACTGAAAGGCTAAACAAATAATGAATTAAAGAAAAAAACAGATACATAGATAAATCCATAAAGCTATCCCCATCACCATCTCTAAACTAAAAAACAATTAACAATTACAATAATAATAATAAAATAAAGAAGGTGCTCTTGGATCCAGATCTTCTGCTTTTCTTCTATAAACAAAACATGGGGTTCCCCCCTCTACAATCCCAAAACAGATTACCTGTTCTCTTCTCTCAGCAATGCCTGCAAGTCTAAGGCATCTCTTGCTTTCTCCTAGAGTCTTCTCCTTCATCTTACTTCTTTCAATAAACACACTTTTATTTACTTGCTGTTACTCTATTGATGAGCAAGGACAGGCTCTTTTAGCATGGAAGAACAGTTTAAACAGCTCCACAAACGCATTGAATTCATGGAATCCTTTGGACCCAAGTCCATGCAATTGGCTTGGGGTTCAATGCAACTCAAATGGCCAAGTGTTGGAGATAAGGTTGAAAGAAGTAGATTTGCAAGGCTCATTGCCTTCAAATTTACAACCTCTCAGGTCCTTGAAGATCATTGCCCTATTATCAACAAATCTCACTGGAACAATTCCAAAAGAATTCGGAGACTATCATGAGCTCAGTATACTTGATCTCAGTGACAATTATCTCTCAGGAGAAATCCCAGATGAACTTTGCAGGCTAAGCAAACTGCAAACTTTATCTCTCAATTCAAATTACCTTGAAGGTGTAATCCCTTCCAATATTGGAAACCTCTCAAGTCTTGTGTATCTGACTCTCATGGACAATCAACTCAGCGGCGAAATTCCAAGGAGTATTGGAGCATTAAGCAAGCTGCAAGTCTTCCGAGCAGGTGGGAATAAAGATCTTAAGGGTGAGCTGCCTTGGGAGATTGGAAACTGCACCAACTTGGTTATGTTAGGCCTGGCTGAAACCAGCATTTCTGGAAACATCCCTTCATCAATTGGAATGTTGAAAAAAATTCAAACCATAGCCATTTATACGTCTCTATTGTCCGGTTCTATCCCAGAAGAGATTGCAAATTGCAGTGAGTTGCAGAATTTGTTCTTGTATCAAAATTCCCTCTCTGGCCAAATCCCAAGGAGAATTGGAGAGCTTAAAAAGCTTCAGAAATTGTTGTTGTGGCAGAACAGCCTAGTTGGTACAATCCCAGACGAGATAGGAAGCTGCAGAGAGCTCAAAGTCATTGACTTTTCAGAAAATCTTCTGACAGGTAGTATGCCAAAGAGTGTTGGAGAGCTTTCCAATCTTCAAGACCTTCAGCTGAGTGTTAATCAGTTATCAGGTACCATACCTTCTGAAATCTCAAATTGCACGGCTCTTGTTAATCTGGAAATCGACAACAACAGCATTGTAGGTGATATTCCTGTTCTTATTGGCAATCTAAAGAGCTTAACACTATTTTTTGCCTGGCGGAATAGTCTATCTGGAAAAATTCCAGAGAGCCTCTCTGAGTGCCAGGAACTTCAGTCTCTTGATCTGTCTTATAACAATTTGTTTGGTCCAATACCAAAGCAGATATTTGCACTGAAAAATCTTACAAAGGTGCTGCTACTTTCTAATAATCTCTCTGGCTTTATACCTCCTGATATAGGAAACTGCACAAACTTGTACAGGTTAAGACTCAGTGGCAATAGGCTTGGGGGCACTATTCCATCTGAGATTGGAAACTTGAAAAGTTTGAATTTTGTCGACATTAGCAGCAACCGTCTTGTTGGAGCAATTCCTCCATCAATATCTGGCTGCCAAGGACTTGAGTTTCTTGATCTTCATTCTAATGGACTCACTGGTTTTGTGCCAGATACTTTTCCCAAAAGCCTGCAGTTTGTGGACATCTCAGACAATAGGCTTACAGGGCCACTGACTCATAGCGTTGGGTCATTGACAGATTTAGCCAAACTCATTCTTGGCAAGAATCAACTTTCTGGTATAATTCCAGCTGAGATCCTGTCTTGTAGTAATCTACAATTATTAGACCTCAGCAGCAATAGTTTCTCTGGTGAGATTCCTAAGGAACTCGGTCAAATTCCAGCACTTGCAATCTCTCTCAATCTAAGCTGCAACCAACTTTCTGGTAAGATACCATCTGAATTCTCTGGTCTTAGCAAGCTGGGAGTCCTAGACATTTCCCACAACAAGCTCAGTGGCAATCTGGACACTCTTGTAAACCTTCAAAACCTTGTCTCCCTCAATATCTCCTTCAATGACTTCTCAGGTGAATTGCCCAACACTCCATTCTTTAGGAAACTCCCTCTCAGTGACTTGGCTGCAAACAAAGGTCTCTACATCTCTAATGGGGTCGTAACTCCTGCTGGAAGCATGGGACCTGTTGGCCATGCCAGAACAGCTATGAAGCTAGTTATGTCCGTCCTCATTAGTACTAGTGTAGTACTGGTACTTCTCTCAATCTACATGTTAGTACGTGCCCGCTTGGCCAACAGCAAGCTCATGGAAGATGACAATTGGGAAATGACTTTATATCAAAAGCTCGACTTCTCCATTGATGACATAGTCCGGAATCTAACATCATCTAATGTGATTGGCACTGGGAGCTCTGGAGTTGTATACAGGGTGACAATTCCAAATGGAGAGACACTAGCAGTTAAGAAGATGTGGTCATCAGAAGAGTCAGGAGCATTCAACTCTGAAATTCAGACACTTGGTTCAATTCGACACAAGAATATCATCCGGCTACTGGGTTGGGGATCAAATCGGAACCTGAAGCTGCTGTTCTATGATTACCTACCAAATGGAAGCTTGAGCTCACTTCTTCATGGTGCTGGCAAGGGAGGTGCAGAGTGGGAGACTAGATATGATGTTGTTTTGGGTGTAGCACATGCACTTGCATACTTGCACCATGACTGTGTGCCTGCTATTTTGCATGGGGATGTGAAAGCTATGAATGTGTTGTTGGGTCCTAGCTATGAACCTTACCTTGCTGACTTTGGTTTGGCTAGGATTGTGAACAGCAATGGTGGTGATGATGCTACCAAACAAAGTCAAAAACCTCATCTTGCTGGTTCTTATGGATACATGGCTCCTGGTACTTTTCTTTTTCCTACCTAATTTCAATTAGCTTAATTTTGTTCTTCAATAATTTCATTTCAATAACCCACTAATAAATCTTTATTATTATTATTTTGGTTTTCTTAGAGCATGCATCAATGCAGCCTATCACTGAGAAGAGTGATGTTTACAGTTTTGGTGTGGTTCTACTAGAGGTCTTGACTGGGAGGCACCCATTAGATCCAACATTGCCTGGGGGTGCAAACTTAGCTCGATGGGTGCGTGACCACTTAACTACCAAGAGAGACCCAGTTGACATTCTTGATACAAAGCTTAGGGGGAGGGCTGACCCTACAATGCATGAGATGCTCCAAACACTAGCAGTTTCATTTCTCTGTGTCAGTACGCGACCTGATGATCGTCCTATGATGAAAGATGTTGTTGCAATGCTCACAGAAATTCGACATGTCGAGGCCACAAGGCCAGAACCTGACATGTCAAAGGGAGGTTTGTCAGAAGCTATTCGTTCCTCACCTCCTGCTAGGAAAGTAATTTTACAAGGGTCTTCCAATTGTTCCTTTGCTTTCTCCGATGATTCAATCTAAGATCAGAATCAAGATTTCAAGAGGCTATTTGCTTTATGTTTTGTGCATATCCATTAGAGGAGGCAAGAACAATACAGGATGAGTTGTAGTGTAATTTTTACTATATGTGGTTGTTGTAAATCAAAATAATTAATCTGTTAGCAAAATTCTCAATTAAGTAGTAAATATAGCCTTAACATAGGCAACATAATTCTGGAGCTTTAAGATTGTAACTTCCTTGATGTCTCTGCTATAGAGGAGGATTATCTTGGGAACAGTGATGGCTTAACTGTCTCTTGAAGGTCAGAGAGAGACTGCAGGGTGTGTTGAAGCCAATACAATGATTGGTATTTTTTTAGACCAAAAAAAAAAAAAAATGATTGGTATTTTTGGATTGATGTAGTTAGAATTTTTTTGTAAGGGAATGAGATTCCTCTCTTTCTCTCTCTGTGATAGTCTTTCCAGCAGTACCCACATGGTCCCAGTATACATACATCACATGTCCATGTGCAGTCTGAAAGAAACTTTACAGCAATAAAAAACTCCTGTAAGGATATTAGTCTTGGTTTATAAGACTCTGTCTTAATCGGAAGCACATGTGCCAGCAGGCCATTAACTTGTAGACATACCAAAACAACATAACAATTCCAATTAAAGAATCGCTGCACATGGGTTGTGATAATGTGAGCATGATAATAGCACTAATAGGATCATTGAGGTTAGCTTGATCTTTAAAAAAAAAGTTAACTCTCATTTATATTGTGCACCCAAGCTGTCTATAACATCCACAAGAATTAAATTGACCTAACAGTTTATATAACATTCCAGTATTTACAAGTTCATTTTTTCATATAAGCTTTCATACATTTTTTTTTTTTTTTTGGATGACATAAGAGAACTTCACTCAGATTAGTTACACGTCGCAGAGCATACTGTACAACAATCCTCACTGTTAATCAAACTCCTACGGGCAACTGACCCCACCCGCCAGAACTAGTTATCAGGTAATCCAAGGGCTTTTCACCCTTGACGGGCTAAGCAGTTTATCCTCATACCTAGGAGGCAAAGCTTTCATACATATTATCAAAAAGAAGCAGCAGCAGTTTTCAAACATGAACCGTAGCAACATTTATATACAATGCAAGTAAGAAGGTAAATCCATCGCAGTTTATCTTCTTGAGTAATAACTACAAATCAATGACTAAACACATACACCATACAAACCACTGGATTTCGTTAAGATGGTTATTGTGGTACATGAGAACTTCTACACTTTGAAATAAGAATGTTGGTCCCACCAAAAGCATCTCTGCATCGTCACTTAAGTAATTCTACCTAGATTAGATGGCTCTAGGGTAGGCTGATGTAGTAATTTTTCTGGACAGAGCATTTGTTCCAATGGAGAGCGTAACCCTATCCAAATTACACAATTTACATGTGAAGTGATGAAAATGGCATAGCATCCCAATTCGTAGGAGCCACGAAAATAAAACAGCCCCATCGTTGCTTAGGGAGGATGCTGAGATTCTAATTTCTTTAATATGATGCCGATAACACCCCAATTGAACCCTCGGTATTGAAGCCAGCGAATTATCCTTGATTTCCTTTTCTCTTTTGGCACATCCTGACCTCGGAGCCACTGCTTTGAGGCCTGGATAAATAAATGATCCACAGAAGTCTTTGACAACCCAAGACTTGACTCATGATCGCTGGATTCACCTTTCTCAAAAACCAGTTTTACCGCATTCTCTGCATCAACTTCACTTACTCCTTTTCTCAAGAGTGCCTGATCCAACAACAATGCTCACATAAAGAAATATATTTCCCCTAAGAATAACATAAAGAAAATGAAAGCAATAAGTCCCATTCTTTACCTTTACAGATTTTCATGCAATCTATCCTCAAATTTTTTACTTTTAGATACCACACACAAATATCACATTATTCTAGAAGGTTACAAAATTAAGACTATATTCCAACTTAAGTTGACGATATGAAAACAAAAGATTTTGGGGTAAATCATTTAGAACAAAATAATAATGGATAGCTAAATAGTTGTCTCCCCTAAGGTTTTATTAATAGAAATTCCACAAAAGTAATATCTGAACTCAAGAAGAAGCAGCATCTGACAAGAAACAGCTACCAAATAACATTGAAAAGAGAAAGAAGGCCCATGGCTAGAAAGGCAGCTGAGCTCTCAGAGATTTATATAATAACATGTTGTGATATTTAGTAGGACACAATAGTTTTTATTTTTTAAAAGTGTTTGGTAGGATAAACAGGAGAGCTTACCTGCTTGATACGCCTTGGACCCCAACTTGAACTAGACCATCTAGACCGAGAAAATGTTTCCGCATACAAGCTATCATTTATAAACCCTCTACAATAAACAAAAAGGGTCAAACTTGCAAACAGAATCTATACGGATGAGTGAAAATATTAGAATACAATGATATTCATAGTAAAAAAAAAAGTGCTAGAAATAGTAATACATGCTTGAAAAATGAGAAATGGATTGAATACACTTGAAAGCCTCTTTTTTTTTTTTTTTTTTAAATTTTTAAATTGGTAAGTTTACACACACACGCAAGGGGTTTTGAACCCACAACCTTACCCTCCACCTTTTCTCATGGGGGAGGAGGTGCTGTCTGAGCTAGAAATCATTGGCAAGAATATCTTTGAAAGTTTACTGAACAAGTTCAAATTGACGAAGGTTGTAATAGAAAATCAGTTAAAACTACAGATCTGATAGAAAGTGCCTGGAGTCCTTTAAAAGATAACTCAGATCCACAGGAAAGAAGAGAGGGGGGGAAAAAATCCCAGTTTCAAAATTTTGACCTCTAGGCATCAGGTAACAAGAATACAACATCCTACAATAATCTAGAATAGAAATCGTGCAACTGCAGCTGTAATCTAAATTTATAAGCTACAGTCCATTGTTAGCAGCACCTGACTTATAAGAAAAAAGAGTGATAGCTTCAAAAATGGGAATCCCAAAATTAAACATTAACCTGAAGATTTGATAATGCTATTTCTAGTTCTTTTTTAGTCCATAATTCTATTGTTGATGCGAATGGAAGTTGATAAGACTTAAGAGACACAAGAAGAGAAAATATTCTTGCCCAGTTGCAATATAAAGAAGAACAAATAATCAAGAAAGTTGTGGACCCAATCAAGTCAGTGACCATTTTAAAAAGTTGCCAATGAACACCTTAAGCATAATGGATCATAACTAATTACTTTTGCACCTTCTCTGGAAATCATCTATCACTGACTCCACGGTATCAGGTGAAAATCCCTTGCCATGCAGTTTCTTTCTCATTTCAACAGCTGTGAATGCTCTGCAAAGAAAGAAAACAAACTCAAAAAACAGATTGCCCTTATCTTCTTCTGCTCGCAGAAGCAGACACACATGCTTGATACGTCCTGAAGCTATGAGTTTGCAGAAAGTAATATTCTAACCTTGTTGCAAGTAATTCAATTGCCAATTTTTCTGCATCTTGCTTAGTTTCAAAAGCACATGATATATCCTGCTTGGAATCCTTCCTTTGATGGATACTGGACTTTTCAATAACCTCCTCAGTCTCTTCCATGAATTCATAGTCTACAAATGCCACATCATGAAGAATTTCTTTTTCCAGCCATAGAAATGCCTTAATGTCTTATGCATATTGCTAGAATTTTGCATACATATTGAGCCCAGTTAACAACATGAGAACAACATGCTAAAGTTACATCAAACAGAAATGCAACATCTGTAGATTAATCTATATCCATTTTCTTTGTACATAACACACAAATATACAAAGGGAACACATGGTTTTAAGAATGTCATTCTTCATGCTTATCTAACCATCTGCATGGCCACCTTATTTTCAACTTAAAACATATAATATACTGTCTCCCCACTTGTGAATAGAATGAATGAATCTCAAAGCTCGGACCTCATACTTAAAGCTCATGCATTACATAACCACGAAGTTTCAAGATCACCACCACCAACAGATTAAAATGCTATAACATAACATTGCCCACAAACATTGCACCATCAAAACATTACTCATAGTTTACCAATCATTCAATGTAGAAACTAATATCAATTTTCTTTCACCACTTTGAATAAACTAAAAATACATTACATACCTCGTTCAAAATCATCCAACAACACATTATCCTTGAACATATGATTGTGATTTCGAGATTTATCCTCATCAAAAACTATACTTCTCTGCATTGTATCGGAACGGTTACTGGGTTTCTTAGAACCCTTTATTGGCAGAGGACTTTCAGGTTTGTTAACCTTAGAAGATTTCTTAGGAATGTACCTAACTGGAACCGATGAACTATAGTCCCTACTCTGCAAACAAGTGATTGCAGTGGCATTGTTCTTCTTCACCCTATAAATGAAAAGAAAATTACTATTAGAAACTACCACAAGATTACATGTCCACAAATTTTCAACTTTCAGTGAAATAATTCTGTAATTTTTTAATCTTTTGTTTGGTTGCTGAGAAGTTGTAGGAAAAGAAAATAAAAATTGAAGCATTAGACTTGAGAGATTTCATTGATTGGGAAGTGAGTTTTAATTTTTTTTTTTTTTTAAAAAACCATTTTCTGAACTAAGAGAATAATACCCAATTCCAGAAAATCCAAAAAGATTATAAGTATATGATTTAATTTCCATTTCCTTCTTTTTCTAGGCAGCCAAACAGAGGGTACAAAAGTTATGAAGCAGAATGCAGAGAAATTTCTCACCAGGAAATGAAGAAGACTCGATATTGAAGTTGGGATGAGATTCTGGAGCTGAGATTTCCCGCCCAAGCCGCCATTTTTTGAGTTTTTAGAGACACATCATAAACCCTAATTTGGGATGGGTCAGGGTTTTGTAAATTTGTTTTCAGGGGCGCGTGTTTTACAATGTTCTAGTAGGAGCGTGAATATTCGGTTTCTGTAATTTTCTGGGCCATGATGAATAAGTTTTGGGCCCAATCATGTACTCAGGGCTCAGGCCCAAATAATTGTTTGCTATTGTTTGTGATTTGATTTTGAGAAAGAAATAGAGCCTAAATTAATGTTTTGTGGGAAATGAAGGATTAATTGTTTATGTATATCTCGTTGTTTTTCTTAAATGTTAGAATATAATTTTTATTTTGTATAAAGAAAAAAAAAATTTCATGATGAATTTTTTTAATCTTTTAAATATTTTATATTTTTATTATTTCGTAGGTAAAGAAAGAAATGCATTAATAGAAATTAGAAAACAACAAAAAATTGAGGACAACGTTTGAAAAATAATAGATTATTCAAGTCCGAATAAAAAAACATCTAAGTATCTAACAAGTCCATAGGTCGACTATTATATAACACAGAAAGACTGGATTGATTGGCAGGCTAACCCATCGACACACCTATTAGCTTCATGAAAGCAATGGTTATGTTGAAGCAAAAAAGTTAATGAGTCGTTGATAATTAATTAGCACTTTCTTTCACCTTAGCTAAACCCAATTGTTGGACGACTATGAGCCATACGTGGAGAGGTGGCTGATGTATGGAGACAATGCAAGTATATCTAATCTTGGAATGGGCGGTTTTGGGTAAAAAGGGTAAAAGAATATGGACTTTTAGGTTTAGTATTTGTTAAATATTCTATAGGGTTGTGTTAATGGGAACGGAAAGTTGCCCGTTACTACACCACTTTATGTCAGAATTTTTGTCAATCATTCAGTTTTATGTAAGTATTTTGTCAACTTTATTGGTTTTAGGATCAGCTTTATATAATTTTTCCTATTTATTTAATTTATTTTTATTAAATAAGACTCACATTATTTTAATCTTAACAAGTACCTTACGGTACTTATTAACATTTGCCTATTCTATATTATACTATGGAAAATTTTCATGGCGAGGACTACTATTCCAAAAATGATAGGGGCTAATAATAAGTAACTTATATATGATCCAGCCACCGGAAGTGAAAGTGATTCTTGAGTCCAAACTGGAATATTTGAAGGATGAAAATTTATTACAAGGACCATACTACACACAACGAGTAATATGGAATGGAGATTTCGAAGGTAGGCGTACATCCATACGTTGTTTGGTTCAATGGTGAAAACATACATAGGTGGATCTTGACTCTTTTTTTTTTGCTAAACAAACATTATCATTCAACAAACAAAACAGAGGCAATCAGCCTTACAAGCAGCTGCAATTTCTACAGGAAGACTATACATATTGAAACACCAAACACTACTAAATCTAATAGCATACTTAGCAGCCACATGGGCAGCATTATTGCAGCATCTTCTAACCAGGTGGATCTTGACGCTTGATTATGCTTTGGGATCTCCTTTGCAAATTCCCATACTTAAAAAAGAGCACTTGCATAAGTGTTTGCATAATAGAAAAAGTATCACATTTTAGTTAAAGTCCAAAATTTATCATCAAGCCATGTAAAGTTGTGTAAAAATATAAGTTATTACAGGAACCTTGTAAATTTACACTGACACTATTTATTTTACATTTAATTTTTTATTCTTTCTTTATGTATCCTAAAGATGAAAGAAGACAATGGATTATGGTTGTCGTGTGCGAAAAAATAGATAAAATTAAAAAAAAAAATCAAGGAAAAACAAATGATATTTTAAGGAAGTGTCATGTAAAATAGACAATCTAGTATGAAATAGATAATCTAATATGAGATGTTTTGAAAAGTAAATATGTAAAATAGATAGAAACCTCTACACAAATTGATACAAATGTTCTAATACGATCCCGTGAGAGATAATGAAGGACCATGGATCAGCCCTAACTAGTAAAGGCAATATTTGTATATGCCCTTTTTTCAGATATGGAGTTGGGACGGATTCCTCCTTACCATGCTAGCCAGATAAAAGGGATAAACTAACGGTAGAGACGGACTTGTGAGATTGAGTCCACAAGTTTATATATTTACATGCAATCTTCCAAAATCATTAAATTGATCCCATGGTTCTGTCTGGATAATTATACTTTTTCATTGAAACTTTCAAATATGAAATATAGAAAGAAAAATTCAAATATACTTAAGTTCTATTATAATTTTTCTTCTTAGTTAACTATAAATCAACACGTAAATATGGTCATTTTTATATTACGAAAAAAATGTTCATCCTGCCAAAAATATATTGTCACTAAAGTAGTTGATCAAAATACACTTTTAAGCTTTAAAATTTAGGGTTTTCTTCTTTTTGGCCCTTTACGATTTAAATTTTTCATTTTGGCTCACGGTATTTGATTTTATTTTTATGTTGGTCTTAATTTTTATTTCTGTTATTAATTTGACTATCCATAATATATTTTTCTTCCTACAATGATGAAATTTCAGTAGCATTTAAGAACTAGTATTTCATAAAATGGTTAAACATAAAAGACATTTAACAATTATTCTAATTTGTTAAGGTGGTAAATAATAATTAGAGCAATATCATTTTTACATAGTTTCTCCATTTTTATTACACACCAATCATGACATCATCTCAACAATTGTGAAAAAATTTGTGTCACCAAAGTTATTGATAATAGAGATTAATCTGCTACCTAATTCATATTTTGATAACAATAAGGACAAAATTTAGTTACAAAATTGGTTGTAACCTAAGATTATAACTTCTTTTAAAAAAATTAATATTATTACATATTTTGAAAATCTAACCATTGGATTGAATGTTCTTTACACTCTTAACATACATGTCAAATTTTGTGTCAATTAAATATTATTTACTATATGATCTATAAACTTATATTTTATGGATAATTTTAAACTACAAAAACTTGCAATTTAAACAATTTATTGATGATATAGTTATTGATATGATCTTTAATGTTTTAGAAAATTTGTAAGTATGGAGGATATAAAAAGAAATTGTAATCTAATGGTAGATTTATCAAAATTTACTTCCAATAAAAAGATATTGAGTAAAGTTGTAACATAAAGTTACAACCAATTTTATAGTTAAATTTTACCCTAACAATAGGATGGGTACTAACAAATTATACAACAGTTTAGTTCTTGGATCCATTATTAATCTATAAAGAGATTCATAGGTGAGCCTAAAACTTGAGATCAAGAAGGAACAGCCTATTTTAAAGGAAGAAGGAACCACTTAGTTATGATGGTCACTATTGTTTTTCTATTAATAAACTTTTTTAACTGCTACGGAAACTCTGTACTATTTTAAAAATGCAACTTGTGGGATAGAGCCAGTTTGGAATTTTGGTTTGACTTGTTCAACTATTTCCTAAATTCCAATCTACTAACTCCAATTTATGAGCCAAAATAATTGTTAAAATAGATAACATTCTGCAGGAAAGTGAAATGCCCAAAAGTTCAAGTTAAACTCATAATTTACCATTTTCTGGTGCCAAAAAAAAAAAGAAAAAGAAAAGAAAAGAAAAAAGACTACATTCAAATCTCATGTCAATAAAACTTTATCTAAAGTTTCACAGTTCGTGGTAACTAAATGTAAGAAATGCAAAAACGATGAATATCAATGAAGTGGACAATGAAGGCTCTAATAATGTTACACTGAAATATTATCCATGTATAACATAATAGATAATGTTGTGAATCACTGGACACAACTAGTCTCACACTCTTACTCAGTTCTCCAAGCATATAAAAAATGGCAAAAAGTCTTTTTTGATGAAGGGCTTGCAGGTGCTGAGGCTACTGAGTCGATTATGCTGTCACTATCATTTCCATTGCTGCTGTTACTACCATTAGGATCACCATCTGCTTCACATTCTAGTGTGCCATTAGGATCACTAATTGCTTCACATTCTAGTGTGCCTGGCTTGAATATGAACAAGCCAGGGCCTGACCCGTGGATAGTATGCAACCAATCATGCACATCCCATAAAAGTTGTACTGGCAAATTGTTCAGCATCACGGTTTCATTACCTCTAAATCTCCAATTCAAGTTCATAATGCGAATCATCATTTCCCCGTCGATGCTAATTGACATTTCAGGATCACCAGGCCCGGATAGAGAAGTGTCAATGACAATATCATGTTCTCTTTTACCATCAACTAACATGGATCTCGTACAAAACAATCTTTTTCCGTACACAATCTCTTTCTTGTACAACAAGATAGCGTCTTCTAAGGTTGGTCTGGACCTGGTTCTTTTATAAGCCTCTTTCTTTAAATCCCCCAGCAATAACACCACCTCTTGACCACAAACCATGGCAACATAATAATTAGACCAGGGATCCGGGTTGCCGGAAAATTTTGTGTGTCTAAAATCCCAGAAAATATCCACTCGTTTCCTGTCTAATTCAAAAGATTTGAGACCTTTTCTACCCCAAAACTGCCAAGTCCTCAAGTCAATTTTGCAAGTATATTGATCTTGATTAGGAGGAGTTTCCACCGTGATGCTAAGGGAATGGTGGATCAGGTTCTTGCACCATGTCACTGTTACATTCCGCCACAATTCTGCTATAATGGTTTGGTAAACAAAGGTGACAGAGGCCTGAGGGACTGCTTTATTCGCTGCCTGATGCTCATGTGCTTTCTCCTTGGCTGGTGGTTGATGCGGGACTGGTTTTGGATTGGGAAAAGGTGCAGCACCCAGAATATAATTAGACATTTCAAAGAACTTTTACTAGGACAAGATTGGATTGAACCTGCAAATGTGATGTTGATACAGGATTGTCATTTGAAGCTCTTTGATCCCTGGTCACCAAATCCATATAAACTTCAATGCTTCCAAGAATGATAGAACTGCATAACAATATAGAATATCTTCTTCAACCTTCACTTAGTTTGGAATATCAGCATCATAAGATATTGTCTATTTGAAGTAAAGATTTTAGGTCAAAGATATGGGATGAATCAAAATTTCATTGCTATTATTATCAAAGCCAAGAAAATCATTGAAGATGTTTGAATGCCTAAATTATGTTTATAGAAGAAATGAAGGAAACCGCTGTACCAAATTTGCAGGCACCGAGTTGAATGGGGAGGGAGGCTCAAACTACAGGTCAAAGAACTGCCAAAATGTTATGTTAGGAAATGGTGAAACTGTGGGAGGTTTTGGAAAAACTGACTTGAAAAGGTTAGTTTGAGGAATGAAATCTACGCTGAGGCTGTCCTTGAAGTGTAAAAAGCATAAATATTTTTCCTATTAATAGATTAATATCTCTCTGATTTTATAATGATGCCATGAAGGTAGGGTGGCTAACCAAGGGAAAAGGATCAAGAGTTCATTTAAAATTTTATTTTCTGTATCTATAGTGTACTGTATTATCTCCATATATTAGGAGGATTTAGAAAATTAATTATGGTTTTAGAAAATGTAAAATTACTCCTAATTTAATTAGATAATCTTTATTCTTAAAAAATAAAAAATAGATTAAAATTGTAATTCAACAAAATAAAAAAAAATAAAAAATAAAAACTACCAAAGAAACTTTTTTCCTAAAAATTAGCACACTCTTTATTTAAATATAAATATGAGAGTTGTTACGTCTATAACATTTTCACAACAAATTATAGGTAGTTAGTTGTTATTGGTTCTGATTTGAACCTACTACTGAAATTATTTTTCTACTTCATCAAAAATAATTCGTAACAACCTGTCATATAGAATTTGTTGTGAAAATGTTGTAAAAAAGTTATGGACATAGCATTTCTCTTTAAGTATATCTTATGCACGTTTAATACATTTTTTTTTTCTAAAAACTAGCACACACTAAACTATGTAGTTTGCTCCATTTCAAATCCTAAATTTTATTTTCTTAAAAATTCTTTTTTGTGTAACCTTGCTAACAATAGATAAATTCAAATTGAAAAATTATATTAAACTCAAAATTTAAATATAAAAAAACCTCATCGCATGTGTAATGAGGCTAGTGTCATTTAAAATTTTAAAAAATGTGACATTTGATACGCCTTTAGATTTCCTAATATTTTATTTGAACAATGAAATAAATTAATTTCAAATGTCGAGAATCATTTTTCCTAATTTAGGTGCTCCTATGACCACCTTGTCCATTTTCTTGGAACTAATCAATCAATCTATATCTATGTCTATATCTATATATATCTAAAAGTTGAAGCGTAGCATTTATTGCTATTACGCTTCTATTAAGTTACATCAGTGACCATGTCATTATTATTATTTTTCTAATTTTTCCTATAATTTTTTTAACATCTACGTGTTTAAAGTGAATAAAAAACTCTATTATTTAACAATCAAAATATCATCTCTTTCTAATTTTTAACTATCATTCTTATATTAATTTTCCAACTTATTGTTACACTTTCTCTAACTTTTCTCCACACTACTCTACTTTAATGTCACTCTTTTTCCATCTTTTTATCTTCCTTTATTATGGTTCTTATTATTATCAATCCTCATAAGATAAAATTCTTATTATCTCTTTCATTCTATATATAGTTTTCCTACGCAAAAAAAAAAAAAGGCTCTCTCTCTCTCTCTCTTTGATTTTTTTTTTTGGTGGATTTTTTTTATTTTTCTTGCATCTCCACTTTAGGTTGATGAATTTTTGTGTTCTTTAGAAGTCTACTTTAGGTTGATGCAATTTAGTTTTGTGTTTTTAAGTTGTTGTCTTTTTTCTTTTCTTTAATTGTTAGATGTTATCCTATAATCCTATCGAATTATGAAAATAGTATATAAGAATATAATCTCTATATATTAAGAGGATTAAGAAAGTTAGTTATGGCTTCAACAAATGTCAAAAATACCTCTAATCTAATTAGATAATCCTTATTTCTAAAAAAAAAAAAAAGGGGTTAAAATTGTAATTCAACAAAATTAAAAAAAAAAAAAAAATTAGCACACTCTCTATTTAAATATACCTCCCACATGCTTGATACATTTTTTTCCTAAAAACTAGCACTCACTAAACCCGACAGTTACTCCATTTCAAATCCTAAATTTTAGTTTCTTAAAAATTCCTTTATGTGTAACCTCACTAACAATAGATAAATTCAAATTGAAAAATTACATTAAACTCAAAAAAAAAAAAAAAAAAACCCTCATCGTGCGTGTGGAGTGCGTGTGATGAGGCCAGTGTTATTTTATTTATATAACATGGCTTAGATAATTTTGTGTTTTTTACTATATCATTATTTTGTTATCACTCACTAAACCCGACAGTTACTCCATTTCAAGTCCTAAATTTTAGTTTCTTAAAAATTCCTTTATGTGTAACCTCACTAACAATAGATAAATTCAAATTGAAAAATTACATTAAACTCAAAAAAAAAAAAAAAAAAAACCCTCATCGTGCGTGTGGAGCGCGTGTGATGAGGCCAGTGTTATTTTATTTATATAACATAGCTTAGATAATTTTGTGTTTTTTACTATATCATTATTTTGTTATTCCTCACACATTGTCTCCTGAAAAAGTAATTATTCTCTTTCTCGATTTTTTATTCTTTCTTACAACTCTATTTTAGGTAGATGAATAATTATTTATTTCCACGCATTACATGGGTCTACGAATAGTATATATATAAAATCAGAGACCTCGTACAGACAACATAAGATTCTGCCATGTAATGCACTCTTTAAAAAGATAATTGAAATACTCTTAAACCACATCAAAGATAAGAACAAATTTAAAAATAGGGACTCTTTATTTCCTTTGATTCAATGTTTCAAGATCTTTCCTCTTTCTCAAAAACACAAATCTCTTTGCATTTTCATTCACAATTTTCACTTCTACTCCTTTGTATACCATACTCACAACTCTTCATGCATCTCATTTCAAATACACCCAAACCAAAAACAATCATTTACCTTCAATCTTTCAACGTCACCAACGTAACTCCAACATTGTCGTACCATTTGATCTAACCCGTATGTGTAGATTGTGCCCAAGGAAAGGGGCTTGCATTTTTTATTAAAGTGACAATAGCTTACGGTTTTGATATTGAAGTCGGATGTTGTGAATTTTTTGAAAGCTGTGATTGGCTTTAAGTCTTTGGGTGTTTGAGATTTTGGTGTGGGAAAGTTATAAATGTATTTTGTTTTAGAACCAAAGAGAAGGAAAGAGAAGCATTCTAATTGATTATTTATGAAGTTGAGTTTTTATTTTTTATTTTTTTATTTTAGAACTCATAATTTGTAGGTTTCTTTGTACGTTTTTTAATTGCGAATTTTTGTTGTATGAACCATAGTGATAAAAATAAAAAGTGACAATGATTTCAAAGTGTTTTTGGTTAAAAAAAAAAAAAATAAGGATACAGAAGTCCAACTAAAGACAATTAAATTTTGATAAAAGAATGTGTTTTTAGTCAATTTTTCTTTATTTAATTGCATTCTCTTTATGATGATATTTACACATGATTTCCTTAATTTCATTGAAAAAATGAATTAGGTGTTTGAGATTAGGGTCTCCATATTTGGTTGTGATAATGGAGTGGTTACTTAAAATGTATGTAATTTTAGGCTATAAAAATATTTTATTCCTTAAATTCTTATTGAAAGATTTCAAAATTATTTAATCATTTTAAAAAATAAAGTCTACTTTTAACAATAATTATTATAATACGTTTTGGTCTTATAGTGTTATACAATTTAAAAATAAAATAAAATATGAATTAAGAAAACCAAGTTTCAAAGCATTCAACAATATTGTAACAATCATAAATACTATAAAACAAAATAAGTGTTATATATAGGTATTAATATACATAAAAATGATTTCAAATGAAATTGTAAAGTATTCGCACACTACGCTGGGCATCATCTAGTTTTAGTAAATAAGAAATTCATCAAAATGTCGGTAAAAAGAGTGTTTGATTACAACTAACAAAAATCCAAGCATGGTTGAGATGGTTTTATGCTCCTTTGGACATATGAATTCCTTTCGGGGAATTGAGTTTATCTTTCATTTTAATCCAGCCATGAAATCAAAATTTTCAAGCTATAATAATAAGTAGTAAATTAACTGAAGTAGTTGTGAGCTCCATTTCATTCCCAATGTGTCTGTTGTAGAATTTTTCCCTAAAAGAAACTAAATAAAATGGAACCTATACGAACAGTTTTTCCACTATAAATAAAGTTTTTCAGTATTATAGGTTGAACAATACATATTCTTACGTTTACATAATAGATATGGTATCAAAAGCTGCTTCAGATACACAAAGAACACAAGTATTACAACCAGAAAATATAAAGCTAATTTGATTTGAATTACATAAATATATTCCCAGAATATTTATCAGCAAAAGAGAAAGAGGTTCCACCATAATCACCGCCAAAACATCATCAGAATCCTCATAGAAGAAGTAAGCAATTTGGAACGTGAACACTAAATAGTAGTCACTGTACAAAATTTGAAAGGAAAAGAAATTAGTGGCAATAAAATTCAATGCTGTATACTGTGAAATCCTCAAGGTAGAATTAAAAATTTCCCGCGAGGTGAGGAGCGACTCCTTCTGAATTCAGGCATTGATGTGTTGCTGCCTTCCTTTGGAAAGCGAATTAGACCATTTGGAACCTTGTTGTCAAGCTTCCCAGCCAATATGGGTTCAACAATTCCTCTGAAAGAAATGGGGAATGCCATTTTAATTATCAATGACCATATGGAGTTACTAATATTTCACATAACTGAAAAAATAGAAAGAGCAATTCAACTTTTTTCCCCCTTGTACAACCACTCAGTATTTAAGTCCCTTAAGAGAAGTTTTTCATTATACCTTGGTTCAAGATTTTGGGAGTTCCTTGAGAAGTTCTGTCGAAGCTTTTTCATCTTCAAAGCATGCAATGGTGACTCAAAAAGGCCATGCTCATTTTCTGGCTCAGAGAAGTCACTCTTTTGAGGTGGTTCCTCCATCTTTTCACCAGGAACATCCATGTCAGACAGCAATGTTGTCACCACATCAGACTTCTGATTCCTAGCAGGCATTTGATGAGTCCTTGCCTTGGCCTTGCTGTCAACTTTGCTTTTCCTAATGCCACCTTGCCTGATATTAAGAGCTTGCTTAAACTGCTCCTCTTCATGTTCTGGGTAAACTTTCCTGGTGCTTACCCTCTGGAGGCCACAGAATGCATCATAAATGTTATCCTGCTTTGCTGGTTCATGTGAACCAATATGTGCTCTTGAATTGCTATCTGTGGAAGGGATCATTGACATTGCTGCAACAGATTTATTAACCGAAACTCTAGCCGGGAATGGTACTTTTGCAATGGGTTGGTTGTCAAGTGTATCAGATTTGATCCTGCTCCTAAAGACAGATCCTCTATCAGTGGACAATGATCTCCTAATAGGAGGGGATGGTGACCTTGGCTTTCCAGAGCTTGCTAATCTTTCATCTGCTGGGAAAGGTACCTTTGGCGTAATCTCCTTGTCAGCAAATGCAGAGGGAAACCTTGACCTTCTCTGCTTACCAGAAGAGCAACTCCTAGCCTGAAATCAAAGTTCATCACAAGATTTATATTATCCATTTCTGTTTATTCCTAACTTGTCAAGAATTTCTTTATATAAATTTCAAATAGTATATATCACAAAACAACCATTCTAATGTATTCAATGAAACAAATTCCTGATGGCTATTGACTCACTTCAAAGCTTTTAGTATCATCAATGGGTCGCTGACTAGTTTCAGGCTTCAGGCCAGCACTAGTACCGCATCTTGGCATTCTGTAGGGTGAAACAGCTCTTGGTCTTTGGGATTCAATAGTGCTTCGAGTATTTCCAGCTTTCATTTGCTCTAGTTCTGTCTCCTTCCTCTCCACTGCCAGTTTAAGGTTTGATATCTATATAGATAGAAAAAAAGTTAGAAAGCTTTCATGTAAAATATTCAAAATGTAGAATTGAACAGGAGAATAACTGAAAACTAACCTCCTCTTTAAGGTCTCGGATTTCACCAGTTTCTTTATTAGATCGGGCTGCCCCAAGTTCTATGGAGGCAACTCTTTCAGCAAACTTGAGTGTGCTAATTGTCTCCCCAAAAGCATTAACTTCAGGGTTTATATGTACAAACATCAATGTTTTTGCTTGCCCACCTATTTAAGATGGAAAAATGGTAAGAACAGTGAAAGAGATAAGGATCTTTGGAGGGATTTTGGCTTAATATGTTACCTAATGAATCCTGCAATACTTGAGTAAGTTTGCTATTCCTATAAGGAATGTGTGAACTCTTTTGTGCAAGAGCAGATATGACATCACCGAGTGCAGATAGTGATCTATTTATATGTTGGGCCTCCTTCAGTCTCTCACCAACAGCCTCGGATTTATCAACTCTCTCACTTCCAGCCAAATCCACTAGGTGGAGGCAACCCTTAAGAATGGAATTAGAGACTAACTCTTTTCCATGGACATGGACAGTCAAAACACTGCAAAAGTATAGCCAGAACCAAAAACCATTAGTTAAAATAATAGGTATTAATAATAACACTCAAGAGAATCCCAAACTTCAACTAACAAAAGCACCTACCTATGTGAACGGCTACTTCGCTCATTTAGAGCTGTAGCACCCACGGCACGATTCTTTTGGCCAATCCTCATCAAGTCAAGAACATCTCGAGTACATGTAACCCGAACCAAACTTGCATCAGGTACATTAAGACCATTCAATTGAGAGTTGTTTCGTATATCTAATGTGCATGGAGTTAAGGTACTGAACTAACAATATAGTTAATAAATTTAGTAAATCCTCAGTTGAAAATTTTCAAACCCAAATGGGCATAATGTACCCAAATGCTTATCACGTTATTTAAATAAAGAAAGTAAATCTTGGAAAGGATATCTTCTGTTAGATCCATCACTGACTAATAGATCTCTAACTTGTTCATTGTAAATTTCAATCATTTGGACTCCAACTTCATATTTTATGAATTCTGCCCTTTCCTTTGATATTTGAAACAAGTCACGAAGAGCTCGATAGTTTACACCCCATGTCTCCTCAGATGTCAAATCTGGGCCACTCTGTAAAAGAAGATAAAGTACCATTATAATTTAGATCGTATAAAAATAATGCTGAGACAATAGTGACATTGATTATCTTATAGTTTCCTTCTACTTTCTCCAATGGCTAGAGAAGGTTCTGAGTTCACAAAACAATTGAGTGCTTTCACTTTTAAAAACACCATGAAAAACACACCGTCCAATTAAAATTCAAAAGGTTATAAATCTAAGAAGGATCCCATAATATTAAATGGCATTATGATGATGATAAAATATGCAACTATGACACTGGGATGAGCCTTATGCCAAAGTTTTAGGGACAGCCTGATACTCATGATCTTATAGAATATGTATCAGATTCATTGAATGGTGTGAAATCTACAAACAAGAATTACAATGTTTGGAATCTTACCATTGTATATGTCTTCCCTGAGCCCGTCTGTCCATATGCAAAGATGCAAACATTATATCCATCTAGAACAGACCTGATCAATGGTTGAGTGTCAACATATATTTGCTCTGCACATGATAGTGATAGTGGTCATCAGTAGTTTCCAAAAATATATCAATGTACAGACTAAAAGTGACATATTAGATTCATTGTGTTTTAGCTGATCTTAAAATTCCACTCAGTTCTGCATTTCTGACATAACATCAATATGTTTTGCTTATAAAGGAGCTAGGTAACTAGATCCTTATCTCTCAGTCCTCCAAAAATAAACCCATATAACCATCATCATTTTATTGTTAACATTACTAACAGTAGTTAAAAAGAATAATCTTTAGTTCATGATATCCATTCTGAGTTTTTTACTCTTAAGTTACTTTCAATATCTCCATCTTTGGGTTATTTACCCTTTCGTTACTTTCAATAAAGCTATGCAACAGGTTCAAATAAAAAAATGTTTAAACCAATCCCATAACTTGCAATGTAGTTTATGAACCCTGCTTTGGATAGGAAAACTACCTTGTGTGACATTAGTGCTAAACACTTTATTGAATGAAAATACCCTCCTTGCATCTTTGCCCTGCTTAAGGGGATTGACAATCATGATATTTCCATTTTCTCCTATGTAGTCCACAGTAGTCTGCCCATTTGATTGCCCAGGTAAGAAAGGCCTCACTCTACAATATACCCTAATGGTTCCTGTAAGAAAGTAAATATATTAGTTAAGCTTCATATCTAGTAACATATATAAATGATCAAGTTGAAAACTTCAAAGTTTTAGATGAACACCTTTGAGGTCTTGGACTAGATTGTAGAGTTGGCGGTTTTCCTCTAAAACCTTGTGATAGGATGAGGAGGCCACTTCAAGCCCCTTAATATGATGCTCTGAGGCAACAAAAATTGTAATTTACCAAATCTTTATAGATAAATCTAATAATACAAGTGACTGAGGCCCTTCTATTTAACCACAGGAATATTCTCAAAGAAGATCAAGTCTCTAGGTTCTCACCAAGCCTCGTAAGTTGTTGCTCATATTTTGAGTGAACCTGCTTCACCTCTGATTTTGTCTCTTCAAAAGATAATTTTAGGTCCTAGTTATCAAAGAAGGAAAACATCACTATAGCATTGATGAAAGGACATGTCAAAGATTAAAGTTTCAGTTTGGCATAGAAAGCCATGCAAGAATGAATATCCAAGAGTTACCCTACATTTAGTTTGAGGAAAAGAAGCTGCTAATGTAAAATTGAAACATTGTGAAAGGAGCATCTCTGTCTGTGAACAAATATTCATACCTCGAGCTGTTTCTGTTGAATATCAATAACTTCTGTGTTGCCGGCAGGGAGATAGACATTTGGCTGAACCCCCTCACGTTTCCCACCACAAATGCAAAATTTTGACAAATCACTTGACGCCAAACTAGTTCTTTGATTAAGATATTGTGAAATGGCTTCAATAAATTCATCTTTTGATAGGAAACCAGTATCACCTTTCAATATTTTCTTCAAAAACAATCCAAGCTATGGAAAATAGGGGAAAGAAAATTATAGATTAGTTACTGTAGCGAGGAAAATATAAGGATGGTACTCATATTGAAAAATTGGTCTGGAAATACTTTTGGATAGAAGTATTAACAACAGATTCAATGACACTCCAAATTCTTAATTACCTGAGTGCCTTGAGAAACTAGCAGTGCTGAGAAATCTTTGACTACCTTACTGAGCAAAGTATCGATTACCTACAAATTTTACAATGAAAAGATCTTCAGTTTTAGGTCAAAAGAAAAAGATAATTGTAATTTCTCACTATCATAACCTTTTATAAATTCCTTATGGGTAAACTAGATATTCATAATCATATTGGCTTGAGATGGAATAAGTTTTTTTTGCAGCTAGCAAATGATATTTGTATTCCATATGCATGAAGATAACAAAAATCTTTGTTGCTAGATTGCTAGTGTTTGATCTTATATCGTGTGTATTAGAGAAAGCTGTGTCTGCAGAAAACCAAAAATAACCTGCAATGCACAACAAATTGGGAAGGATCTTACCTACCATTGCATTCAAAGGCAAGTCTTCAATCCCATTACTCTCTCTAAGGTAAGCCTGTAGGAGTCCAAGTCCAAAATGATCGAAGAGGAAAGCCAGTGCATTGGCAGTTCTGGATTCTTCAATTGAGACCTCATTAGAAAGATGAAGAAAATCTAACAGCTGTTCATATTGTGATGACTCGGATTCATCTATTGACTCATCAGCACTTTCACTGCTTAGAATGGAGGATGGAGATCCCTTTGGAAAGGATGTGATCCTCACAGTGCCTCCATACCTCCAAACCCCAACTCCACCTGCTAGCTTCCACTCGTAAAATCCTTTCAGACACAGAATGCAGTCCACAACTTTACTTGACGAACCCCCCTGGATATCCAAGTTACTCAATTAAAGACTAGTAAAGTACACACACACACTCTTTCTCTCTCTTTCAGGAAAAGAAAATCAAATGTACTAGTCATATATTTGAAATAATAGGTTGTAACATGCATGATTAATAGCAAATGCAGGAATTGAAACATAAGCCAAACCTTTTCCAAGTCAGATGCTTCAAACGTCAAGAGCTTCATTTCCTTAACAGCCTCCAAGAAATTCCTCATGTTTTCAAAATATTGAATTGCAGACTGTGCTGCTCCCTCTGTAGACTGAACCGCAATGACTGAATTGTCCACCACCTATATAAATTCCAAAACGGAAACAAACCCCAATCTCAAAATCAAAAGAGACCATGAAGTTTAGAATAAACCATGCTTATAACTTAAAAAAGATACCTTATCAAGCAAAACTTAGGTATAATTTCTTAAGTACTATACCTTAGGTCCTCAATTAAATTCAACCATATGGCTATACTTGCTAATAAATTACACAGCTAAATTTAATTGATGTTAGGTGAAGATAGCATCTTTTGTGCTACATTGATCAATGCAACCACATGGATGAATTTAATCTGAGAACCTAAGGTACAATACCTTAAGAACTGTACTAGAAAAAAGAACTTTCCAAAATAATTAGAGAATTTTAACAAATTCTAAAATGTTAAGCATTTTTTCTTATAAGAAAACATTTTGAATTCCATGCATGCATATTAAAATTAACATGAAGGAAAAAATGGTTAGAAAGAAAAACCCATCTTGGACTATTAGTCAAGTTCTTCATTAGTTTATTATAAGAATTGAATACATGATTGTTCAGCACAGTTTTGCTTGTAATGAAACATGGACATGATACAAAGGTAGGAGTATGTATATATATATATAACCTTGAGAACAGCACCAGGGTTGACTTTGTTGAGGACATTGCAGAGAATGAGACCATTGCGAAGTGCAAGGCAGAAGTCTTCCTCGGAGGGTTCTTTGGGCAGTGCTGATGATGCGCCATGGTCCATTTGACGTAGCCATTCTGATGCTTGGTACCTCCTTGAAGCTAAAAAAAAAAAAAACACACACACACACACACACATGTTAGTTAAGGTTGGACTACTAACTGTGTTCTTGACAGTTGAGACATCAGCCACTCCAAGGGAAAAATAATAATAATAATAATAATAATAGGAAAAATTACAATTTTCTATATTTTACTCCTAGATTAATTTGGATTAAATTAAACTCGCTAGGGTTCAATTCAAAATACCACTAGCTATAAAAATTGTGGAACTAAATTGTGATTAGGTCAAACCATAAGGGGTAACTTATTAATTGTCCAAAAAATAAAAGCAAAATTTGTTAATTTGGACAGAAGTTTAATATTTTAATTTCAATCAAAATGAATCAAATATAATAATTGAAAGCTTATGAATCAAGTTGTGAAAAAGCCAAATAGGGGCAGATAATGTACCCTAAAATAGGTAATTAAATTACCTTTTAAATCTATATTTTAGGAATGGTTTCAAATTAAATCCTAAATTTTAAGTCTATTATAAATTAAATTTTATGGCTTCTTCAAATCTTCAAATCAAACATTGATTTTTATAAATCATATCAATTTAAACCTTGGACTCTTCCAGGTTTAATTTTTCAATTTGATAAGGGGTATAAATTGTTCTAATTTTAAAAGTCTAAGATTCAATTTGAAATTAACAAAATTATACAGTTTAATTTGTAATAATCTTTCAAGATTTAATTTGCTATAGGATTTAAAATACAGTTTGTCCTAAAGAAATATACTAAATATTGTTACAAAATTAATTTGGAAGTTTTTTTCCCTGCCGAACTATATGATCATTAGAATTTAGAATTCGTTAAAATAGGGAAAATTGGGCTATAGCCAATAGTGTAATTAATCCATCAGTATTCTCTAAGAATAGTGTCACGGTGAAAGCTGACTAAAATGATGCCAAAATGTATTATTAGTCAGCATGGTGTAGTACACGTGAACATTTTAAATTTTTGTTACAGGTTGGGTAGGTGCAACTGGGCAAGTGCAGCAACCAATTTAAATATGCCAAAAACATTTTTCCCTTTAATTGAAATTGAAACATGTAGGTATGTTTAACAGTTTTAGTCTGCCAATGTGACTCTGGGCACGAATCCATGAAGTACTTTTTCCATCTTTCTTCAGCATAAATTTTCAGAGAAAAAAAGAAGAAAAAGTACTTGTTAATGCATGAAATTCTGTCATCAAGTAGAGCACACAACTATTTTTATCAAAATCTCCATATTTTTTCAAGTTGGGCACAACCATTTATAGATCATCAATGTGATTGCGTAGTGAAATTTGTGTCTTCCTAACTTTGTTTGGTTAGCCATGTTAGGAGATTAAATGGACATTTTTAAAACTTAAAACTCTGTTTTGCAACCACAAATTTCCATAATTTTTCTTACAAACGCTCATTTTAAAATGAAAATACAGTTTTCCAACAGCTGCAAATGCACCGATTAAATTATGTCACCTTTTATCATCTACCTAAAAAAATTGAGACAGTACATCTCCTTAGTTGTAATGTTTCCTTCACTGTACATCTCCTTAGTTGTAATGTTTCCTTCACTGTAATTCTAAATCCATGTAGCCAACAAGTACGCTACAAATAAAACATTAATGTAAACCTTCTTTCGGCTAGAAAGAACAACATAAAAGGGGGACCTAATATATTTGGACCCACATTACAAACTCATTTTTAACCCTTGGATCACCGCATTTTGCGCAACATTCTGATGTGCTGCATAATCTTTTATTTTAGCTTTCTCAATGTTTGATGATTATGTGACCACCAAACCAAACCCACCCACACCCACACCCACTTTGATCTCAGCCCAAAAAAGAAAAAGGCAAGTTTGGGTATTTGAAGTTTGACCCCTCCAAAAAAATTACCATCAAAGAAAAATAAAATTACATTTTAAATATTACATCTGAAAGGTGGTTTCAAATTAATCCTAAACTTTTAAACTTGTACGGAGTATCATGTAAAATCCCTAATCAAACCTAAAAAGTTCAATGTTTGAATTGATATGATGTTATTAGTTTTGGATTTTATTTAAAACAATATAAAATTTTAGGGTTAAATTTGAAATTTTGGAATTATATGATTTAATTTGAAACCACAGCTAAACACAGGATTTTAAAAGGTAAGTTACTAAATTTCAAAAAAAAAAAAAAAAGAAAAAAAGAGGACCAGAAAAAAAAAAAAATATATATATATATATATATATATTGTCCAAGAATTGTGCAGCTACAATAACCAATATCTCGGAAAAAAAGATTAATGAATTTATATTCTATTTTATATTTCTCCATGAGCTTACTCTATTGTAGTCATTATATATAATAATTATAATTTTCCTATAAAGTAGGAGGATTCTAAATTACTCATAGTGGTGGTGGTAGAAATAGTACCTGCTTCTTCAGCTTTTCTGTGAGCTAATTCATGGTCATTAATAATCTCTTCAGTGTATGAAGCCTCATTGTTTGCAATCAAAGCCTTTAATCCTCTTAAGTTCTTGCAAGGAGAGGTTAACATTGGATTGGTGTAGCTTTCTTGTGGCATATTTGCCTCTCTCTCTCTCTCCCTTACAAATATATATTCTTTAAGCCTGCAGGGATATATTGTATTAAACAATGTTCACTGCAAAACAACCACAGAAAGTTCAGTTACATACTCCAGAGTCCACACTATCCAAAGCTGAGAATATCTAAGGTAAAAAGTTGGAAACAAAAATTATATTATTATAATATTTTAATAATAATAATTAACATGCAATGAACCTTATGCCTAGGTACAATATAAAGAAATGGACAGCACAAAAATTAAGTGAGAGAGTGATAAATATGAAAGCATGAACCACTACTGCTAAAACCTCCTTAAAACTCTCTAAAACAATCACATTTTGACTAGAGGAAAATGAAAACACAACGGTTTTTTCAAACAAGAAATAAGAAAACAAGGATAGAAAAGTTTAAGAAAAGACTCTACCTCTAAAGGGTGTTGATCCAAAGTTCTGGGAAAGGCCAGGAAAACTGAGCAAGAAAATTGAGTTTCAGTGGCAGTGAGAGGTTAAAGTAGAAGAACTAGATCTGATCTGACTCCAGGAAAAAAATGGGATTTGAAACAAGTTTCTCGTGAGTTCTGAAGGAGCATTCAAATATACAAGCGGCTTAATAAATGCTCTAATGTGAAGTTGAACAGAGAGAGAGAGTTGAGTTTTGTGTGTAAGTAAAGAGGAGAAATAAAAAGACCCTGAAATTGAAACGTTGGTGGTTTGGCCTAGAACTAGGACCCAAATAAAAGAATTCAAAGCCATGACACAGTGCATTAACGGAGTTATACTTACATCAAGTCGTTACAACTTCTATACAATATTTTTTTATTATAAAGAACTTCTATACAATTTATATCGAATGTAGAGAACAGCTAGGAGGAGGACTTTTATTTTTCTTCCCTCAAAAAAAAAAAAGGACAACTTTTATCTAATTTTTCTTTTTCCATCTAAAATAATTGGTAGAATTTTTTTATTTATTTGATACACTAATAGTTGGAAGTTGAGAAATTTAAATTCTGTATCTGTATGTTTCTATTCGAAATACCAGGAGATCTTGATTGAGCCATATAATTTTTGGCAAAAAAAAGTATTTGTTAAAGGGTCTTCTTTCATAAACTTTCTTTAAGTTTGATTTTTTTTTTCTCAATTATTAACTTGTAACTTTTAAGGTCTCTTATTTTCAATTACAACTATATTTTTACTCGTTTCTTTAAAAAAAAAAACTATATTTTTACTCATTTCCAACAAATCAAAAATGTAATAAATCAATAAAAAGTTAATTAATACACACTTAGTGCCAAAAGTACCTGCCTAGGTCCTTTCCTTTTTCTTTTTTTTTCATGGATAGTGTTTGTTTTGTACAATATGTTTTTGGTTAAAATAGTAAAATACACTTTACACCTTCTAAATTTAGGGTTGCAATGTGTCATCTAAAACACTATTTTTAATGTGTCCCATTAGTTATAGATTCACACATTTTTATCGCAACCCTACCCAAAAACATTGATCATTTTTTCTTATATTTTTCTATCCATTAATGACATCAAATATTAATGAAATAAATTTTAACATAAAGACACATTACAATTTCACTTAAAGGCCATGGTACTTGAGAAGATATATTACAAGTTTTCAAAATTAAAATACAGTAATTGATTGATATAGAAGTGATCCAAAACTTATACGATATAAAGTCCATTTTAACTCTTATTTTTGTAACTTTTCTAAAAATGATTTGTTTGAAAATATTATACCTGAAACATATATATATATATATATATATATATATAAGAAATGGTAGACGGCGTTAAACTTTGGGTTGAGGGTGTGGTTTGACTTGAGATGGACATTCCACGTGGCACATTGGGAGATGACAAGTGTGGTCTACATTGGGACCCTTGGATCGTTGGACTGGACGGCAGGATCTGGCCTAAATGATGAGCACAAGGTGCTTTATAAATCTTCGGACTATAATTTTTATTTATTTTTTATTTTTATTTATTTATTTATTTATATAAATAAATAGCCCTTTTATGCTAGGCTAACGTACGTTGTTTACCAAATACATGTTCCTTAATGCTATGTGTTTGCCACGCTGCATTTACTCTTTCATGATGAATAAGATGTTCCAATCTGTTCCTTAATTGACCTTCATGCTGATTTGATTGCAGAACAAACGAGTTGGAGTATTAAATTTTTGCTTTGATTTAGGACAATTTATATAAATATTTACTAAAAAAAATTGGTTTTTTCTTCATGCTACAAAAAATACTTCTTATTAATTAATTTAACTTTTATGTAATTTTTAAAAAGTAATTAAGGTCTCTCTAATCAAACAAAATCAACCATAGGCCAATCTCCATGGTTTACAACTTGGAATTCATCTTATCTTTATTTTTTTCTTATCCGAAAGAAATAATAAAATTGAAAAGGAAAAATTGAGAATAGAGCACAAAATTATGGTATTTCAAAGTTTTGATGCATTTGTTTACAATTTTCCCCCTTTCATTTGTGGATCCATATTTTTAAATTTTCTAATTTTTTTTTAAATGTCTCAATTGGATAATCAAGCTAGTAAAAAAGAAAAGGACATGTTTTCAATTAGTCAATTCTTTTTGACTTTTGAATATCTTTGTCAAATAGTTTTGCATTTCTCTAATCAAATAAAATGGGCATCCAATGGTGCTTAGAGCTAGCCATTTAAGCCACCATCTATTGCAACTTATTTAAACTATTTTCATATTATTGATATGTTTATCAGCATTTGGTCTTGCATATTGACTCAACCTTCAAGATCCATATTTCGACATAGGCTATCTTTTTCTCACTATACCATTTAAAGGAACCAAACTAGAAAGTTACAAGAATAGTTATTTTCTCCCTAATTCCTCTTTTTAACTTGGGAAGCGCAAATGAGGATATTTTCCCCCTAATCCTTCTTTTTCACTTGGGAAACGCAAATGAAGATATGGTAAGCATCACTTTGGAGAACTAGTAATTTCTTGACAGCTATGGCGAATTCTTGGATAATGAAGCAACACACATATCAGTCACTAAATTGATTGATTGACTATATTCAAGCTCAAGGTCATGTTATTAAGGTTTAATAAAAAAAATTAAGTGTAGGTTCAATTTTGGTCCCTCAAATTTTAAAAGTTTTGATTTAGTTTGTAAATTTGTTTTAGGTTAAAATGCAAAACTGACTCTCTAAGTTACTTTAAATTTCATTCTAGTACTTTAACTTTACTTTCGTTCATTTTAGTCCTTTAAGTTTCAGATTTATTCAATTAAGCATTTCTATCAACTTTTGTTGAATTTTTTTGAAAAAAAAAATCTGGGAACTATTTTTCAATCATTAATTGAATTTTTTTAATTTAAAAATTTTGAAGAAAAATTTAATAAATTGAAAAATTAACCACAACATATAACAAAAATTGATGGAAAGACTTTAATTAAATAAACTTAAAAGTTAAAAGACTGAAATGAACGAAAACAAAGTTAAAGGATTAAATGAAATTTGAAGAAACTTATAGGGTCAGTTTTGCATTTTAACATTTTTTTTATAAAATAATTTAGTCATCTCATTTTTTATATTATTTTTTCAGTTTATGTCACTGGCGGAATGCTAATCACCATATTTTTAGAGATCATATTGAAACCAACTACATATTTAAAGAACCAAAATTGACTGAAACCTATATTTAAGGGACCAGAATCGAACCAATCTGATCAACAGAAGGAAGAAATTATTTCCATTTAAAAACTTTAAGGAACGAATTTAAATTTTTTTTAAAATATAAATGATTAACAGAAAATTTACCTCAAATTTTAGGAACAAAAATATAATTTACTTTATTATTAAAGTTGTAGTAAAGTGTTGCCAAATAAAGCGAATTATGTTAGTACCCAAATTGGGCACAATTTTGTGTCACAATATGGCAAGTTGTGGCATAAAATTATGCCCAATTCGGTGTTCTAAGCATCACTCAAATAAAGCTCACCTATGACACACTATTATTCTCCCTCCCATGACCTAGTGTTTGGTGAAGAATAAGATGGTGGGTGAGAAATTAATGGCAGTACATTAACCTCATAACCAGACACAGTAAAAAGGTATTTCTTTTTACCTTTTTTTTTTCACACTCTGAACCATTTTCATCACAGACAAACATGAATCCAAAATCACCCACTAGACACTAAATTGGAGTGGGTGTCAATCAAATATAGAATAGAACGAGCTTGATACTGCTTTTAATATTTTCTTCTAGTGCTTAGTGGTGGCCGGGTCAAATCCAGTGATGGAATAAAGGCAAAATTGAAAGTATACGTTAGGTTTTTTTTTTGAAATGAACAAAGAGCGAAAGTGAATCCATTGAAGAACGTTGGATCCCCCACATTTTAAATCATTGCAGAGGGAAGCTTTTTCATGTGTCTTTTAACATTGTGTACCCCATTTAATGGACCACTTAAGAGAAGGTTCTGTTTTTCTCTTTCTCTTTCTCTATCAAATTATAGTCTCTAATACTTTATTAGCTTTTTCTTTGGATTAGTTAAAGGGTATGTTGGAGGAGACTTCTAACATAAGCATGTAATTTTTGGTCAAATTTGTTACAGTTAAAAATACAAATAGTATCTGGTCAAAGACCCCATGAACAGTAACTTCTTTCTTGCAAGTATATATATATTTTCTTCTGATGTTTTTGTCTATAAGTTTTCAGGTTCATCATATAACTTTCTTATTTTAAATTCTTGTGTACTCTAATGAGTGAATCCTTTTCAAATAATAAATAAATATATAGAATGAGTATATCTTTTGATTCTTTTCATTGGATCAGGACACTTACTATTAGATCATAGTTAGTTTTTTTATTTTCTTTTTCCTTGTTAAAAGAATAGACACTGAATCTATCATTTTTAAGCTTAATGAGTTGTGTCATGGTATGAGATAAGTTTGTGTATCCTTTCAAGGGAACAATCAAAAGATAGTTCATTCAATAGCATGCTTTGTTAAAATAATAATGGATGAAAGTATGAAACAATTGATTGTATAATTGACTTGGATAATGGGTACCTCTAATTTCATAAAGCAAAGATGTGGTATTGTAAAGATTTCTAGTACGTACGTAGATTGTCAAGGTAAATCACATGAATTTTTCTCTCTTAAATAATTCTAATATAGTATCAGAGTCAATCTTCGTATATAGGAGTAAACCCACCCTTGACTTAGTTGTCGACCAACCAACAATGACGAGGTCTCTTGATGTCATCATTCCAATTGTCAATATTTCTATAGTCTAGCAACCCACAATTTTTTCATTCATCAATGTCATCATTCCAATCTCCATTTTTTATTTTTGTTGTTTGGTGTTATCGATATATGTCTCGTGTGTTCCATTTCACATCTTACATTCCAGATTCAAGATATCTTTAAACTTTCATCTTATGTTTGAGAGAATGTTAAAAATATCAATCTATACTCAATTTACCTACACAACTTGTACTTCACTTTCCCGTCATATTTTACTCATTGCAACACATCAATTTTATATTTATATAGTAAAGATTTAGTTTCTTAAAACTATCTATTTTTGGATGTCATTCATCAAATCAAACCACGTTAATATTTCTCTCTTTTTCACATTCTCAACCCTATAAATAATTATAATATGGTAATTAGAGTTAAGATGACTACTATCATCTCACTGTAACATTTAAATGACTTGTATTTTCTTTTTCTCTTTTTGCTAATAACATTTAAAAGAGTTGAACTAGAGAGTTTGGGAGGATTTTCATTTTTCAATTCTTGATTTAAACTAAAAAGCACAAAAGAGCATTATGGCAGCTATGTATCACTTAAGGAAAACTAGTTAATTTTATACCCATGACACACTCACCCCTCCATCTTTGTTGCCTCAATAGAACTGCTTTCTCTTCTGCCAAACATTTAATAAAATATAAAAAGGAATAGTATTAATATATGAATGCTGCTCTTTACAATGTGGGTATCTTTGCCTTTCCAGAATTTCTTATATTGCCTAGATCAAGGGGTAAAAAAAATCAGTGCTAGACATTACGTACAAAAGTTGTGATGAACGAGCAATACAGAACTAATTACTTTCCATTGTTGACGGAAAGATTTATGCTGTGCATGAGAGGAGAAATGATTATTTGGGTCCCCTACACATATCATTCACGCATGCAAATACTCTTTTAGTATGTGTGGATTTGGTTCTTATTAATTAAAGCAGAACTGTATAATACACAGAAGAAAAGATTTGCATGAGCTTAACTAGTGCCGGTCCTTGTTGTTGGCGTGAATGCCGTGTAATCAACTACTACTGCTGGTTTCAAAGTCTTCTGGGACCTTTTATTTCTTTATCTTCTACATAATTTCAAAGACAGAATTCTCACACACCAAGTCTTGGTGAACTTTTTGTTGCTTTTGTGTTTTGTTAATAACTCCATGTCTAACTTTGTGTGAATTGTGATACGTGGGAGTGTTTAAGAGATCAATGCATTCAAAAAGGAAAGTCTTGGTATAAGGGAAAAAAAAAGGAAAACTGACTGTGGGGGGAGGAAAAGTCCAACCCAACGTATTGGGCTCAAGGCCCTATATGAGAAACACTGTTCATCCGAGGAGATTAAGACACTCAGTCAGAGGCCCATGTAAAAGGAGAATGTCTGGAGATGAATACGTGCACTATCCGAGGAGATGTTCATATGTCCGAGGAGTCCGATATCCTCGGATCCGACGAAGTTTTGCCCGACACGTGTATGGGAGGTTCAAGTGATCTGTTTGACAAGTGTTAAGAGAGAAAGGAGCCTCGGACACGCATGAAGGTAACAGGAACAGAGAAATATCAAGGAGACAGACTTCAACCACCGCATTTAATGACTGCACCTACCTTCCTGACCGCATTTATGTGGAGAAGACCCCTGAACAGTGCATTCTCAGCTACCGCCACTCAGACAGGGCTAAAGGGGGAGTGTGATGGGACATGCACTCAAGTGGGCGTCTAGATGATGAACAAGTGGACGGTGAAGATGTGGAAAGGCAGTACTATATAAGAGAGAGGTGTCTCTGATAGAAGGGGGGGAAAACCAGAAAGAGAAAAGAGTGTATTATTTTACTGTAGCTCTAAGAATTGTAACCCAAGTTCATCAATGAAAATCACCTCTTCGGACGAGACACTTACATCCGTCCGAGCACATATTAATTCAAATTCTCCCACTAGCGTTGCTGTTTAATACTGTTATTTTCATTATTAGTTTAGCTCTTTCACCCACTCTCTACAAATTTATTGTTTTGGGTTCAGTGGGCTCCAAATCCACACCTTCTTGGGCTTGGGCTGCAAAATCTGACCCTACACTAACAATACCTGAAAAACAGTAGAACTATAGTACTATCAGTCTTCATTGATTGATTTTAATGAAATTCCTCTTTCTCTTGTCAAATAAAAAAAATAAGGATTTTATTAACGTGTGCTCTAAGGGCACACAATAGTATACCATTTTTTGAAATAGTTTTATCAAGAATTATAAAAGTTTTGACAACTTTTTCAATTCTCAATAAAAATTTTCTAAAAACGGATTTGTTAATGTATGCCCACATTAACCGGACCCAAAAAATAAAGGTCTTCAACATTTCCTAAGCTAGTAGGCTCACAGCTTGATTACCATATCTTTAAAGTCATACTTTACATTTTTATTTATTGGATTTTATTAACCACAGCAATTAAAAAGTGTTATATCTACAATATTTTCACAATAAATCTTAAGTGGCGTGTTGTTATTAATTAGTGGGTAACTAGTGGGTTAAAAAATCATTTTAGTGATGAATTTAAATTAGAACTAATAACAACTTCACACTTATGATTTGTTATGAAAATGTTATGAACATAGCATATGCTACGTTCATAACATTTTGTTAATTATCAATAAATGAGAGGAAATATTGATCCATTTAAAAGTTTGGTAGAGGATTGAAATGGACCTCATAATTAAGGGGAAAATACAATTAAACCTAAAAGGAATGGTGACTACTTTATTACACATTCCTTTTTATTTTATTGTACATGTTCTTTTTTTTTTCCCCTGGATCATTGGGCTTCACAATAAGAGAACTAGAGAAATGCTCTTCTTCAATCACTCTCAAACCTCTCCATGCCCATTACTATCTGAACTCAAACCTAAACTTGAGATTTGAAACTTGATGGTGTGTCATTAGACCTAGGCCCGTCTTTTTTCTTTCTTTAGTAATAGTAGGGGAGTGCGTAATTTTTTTTTTCCCCACGAATCATTGAGATAATATGTTGTGATAACTTTTTTCAGCAAAAGAAACATTGTGATTAAATTTGAGTAACATAACTTTCACATATATCTATCATTAACAATATTTTTATTGGCTTCAAAAAAAAAAAAAAAAACAATATTTTTATTATTTCCAATTATAATAGGGAATGTCACTAGTATTGTGATTGGGGTGATATTTTTTCACATGTTAATTTTTATTTTTTTATTCATATTATTTTTATGGAATCGCATTCCAATAGATATGATAATAAATGGAAAAAAGAAATTATGATGTCTGAATATTGTTGAACAACATAGGTCGTGGAACCCGTGATGTCGACCCAGATTATAGTTGCATGGTTACCAATTTTCAAAGCCCCCATTAACAAGAAATCTTGCTTCACCTTGTCCTGTCCTCTTTGGTTGGTGAAATAGAGCGGGATCACAAGTTCAATTTGATTAAAGAAAAATTGTACCCTCATAATCAACTGGATTTACCAAATTGACACTGGAACGTCTCTCATATAGATAGATAGGTGACAAGAAAGATATTTTCCTTCTGTCTTTGTCAAAGCCAAAGTAGTAGATATTTAGCGAACGCATATATCCATCTAGCCAAAAAAATAAATAAAATAAAATAAAAAATCATAATGTGGGTTTACTCAATGGTTTGTTGTAAACAATGGGATAAACTTCCATCTCCCATTAATCCTTCCTTTTAAATCATTTTGGGTATAAAAAAAAATCAAAATTATGCGAATTAAAATATTATTATGTTTTTTTTTTATTTATAATCTTATTGGTTTGTTATAAAACCTTTTAATGTACTGAAATAGTGAAATCAAAATAATCTTTAAAAAAAAGAAAGTAAAATTGGTATACTTTATTAAACTGAAGAAGAAATAAGCAGTATGGTTGAGTCCTTGGTGTCTCAAGATGTAATACCTAAATGAAATAACCATAAGATTAGTCTATAATTAATCTAAAATTCAGTTTACTATATATTCCTCAATTGAACAAAAAGTAAAAAATAAAAATGTGGCAGCTAGGAGTCCTAGGACTATTCCTAAAAAATGTTGCATATTTGGCTTCTTTCCAAAATATGTATACAAACTTTGATGCTCAACTATGTTTTTCTTTGAATTATAATCAACTACTACTGCTGGTTTCAAAGTCTTTGGGACCTTTTATTTCTTTATCTTCTACATAATTTCAAAGACAGAGAATTCCCACACACTAAGTCTTGGTGAACTTTTTGTTGCTTTCGTGTTTTGTTAATAACTACATGTCTAACTTTGTGTGAATTGTGATACGTGGTCATGTTTAAGAGATCAATGCATTCAAAAAGGAAAGTCTTGAACCCCATTTGGATAGCTGATTGCGTTTCACATCAGGCGTTTTTGTCTTTTTTTTTTTTATTTTTTTTGACCAGCACCTCTTGCACTGTTTATGGGACACGAACAGTGCATTAAGGCAAAGCTACAATACATTCAGCAGTGAACAGTAACCTGAAAATTATTTTTTTATTGTTTTCAGTAATAAGTTTTTAGTTTTCAACAAAATAAGCGGTATTCAAACAAACATTTGGTATAAGAAAGAAAAAAAAAAAAAAAAAAGTAAAACTAACAATACCTGAAAAACAGTAGAACTAGTACTATCAGTCTTCATTGATTGATTTTAATGAAATTCCTCTTTCTCTTGTCAAATAAAAACATAAAGGTCTTCAACCTTTCCTAAGCTAGTAGGCTCACAGCTCGATTACCCTATCTTTAAAGTCATACTTTCCATTTATATTTATTGGATTTTATTAACGCCAAGCAATTAAAAAGTGTTATATTTACAACATTTTCATAATATTTTATAGTAAATCTTAAGCGGCATGTTGTTATTAGCAGATAATTAGTGGGTTAAAAAGTCATTTTAGTGATGAATTTATATTAGAACCAATAACAACTTACCACTTATGATTTGTTATGAAAATGTTATGAACGTAGCACTAGTTTCTCTGGACAATTTGTTAATTATCAATAAATGAGAGGAAATATTGATTCATTTACAAGTTTGGTGGGGTATTGAAATGGACCTTGTAGTTAAGGAGAAAATACAATTAAACCTAAAAGGAATGGTGACTACTTTATTACACATTCCTTTTTTTTTTATTGTACATGTTCTTTTTTTTCCTGGATCATTGGGCTACACAATAAGAGAACTAGAGAAGTGCTCTCCTTCAATCCCTCTCAAACCTCTCCATGCCCATTATTATCTGAATTCAGACCTAAAACTTGATATTTGAGACTTGATGTTTGCCATTAGACCTAGGCCCGTCCTTTTTCTTTCTTTTTTTTCTCTAGTAATAGTAGGGGTGTAATTTTTTTTTTTCCTACACATCATTAAAATAATATGTTGTGATAACTTTTTTCTTTAAAAGAAACGCTGCGATTAAATTTGAGTAACATGACTTTCACATGTACCTATCATTAACAATAATTTTATTATTCTCCAATTATAATAGGGAATGTCAGTAATATTGTGATTGGAGTGATATTTCTTTACACATGTTAATTTTATTATTATTATTATTATTATTATTATTTTTGGAATCGCATGTTCATCTTTGATAATACTTTTACCATATGCTAATCCCAATAGATATGATAATAAATGAAAAAAGAAATTAAGAAAATTATTGTGACGTCTGAATATTGTTGAACAACATAGTTCGTGGAACCCATGATGTCGACCCAGATTATAGTTGCATTGCATGGTTGCCAATTTTCAAAGCCCACCACCATTAACAAGAATCTTGCTTCACCTTGTCCTGTCCTCTTCGGTTGGTGGAATAGAGCGGGATCACAAGTTCAATTTCATTAAAGGAGAATTGTACCCCCATAATCTACTGGATTTACCAAATTGACACTGGAACGTACGTCTCTCATATGGATAGATGACAAGAAAGATATTTTCCTTCTGTCTTTGTCAAAGCCAAAGTAATAGATATTTAGCCAACACATACATCCATCGATCTAGCCAAAATATATATATATATATATATATATGTGTGTGTGTGTGTGTGTGTGGGTTTACTTAATGGTTTGTTTTAAACAATGGGATAAAGTTCCATCTCCCATTAATCCTTTCTTTTAAATCATTTTGGGTTAAAAAAATTAAAATTATGCGAATTAAAATATTATTATGTTATTTTATGAGTTTTTTTTTTTTTTTTTAAATCTTATTGGTTTATTATAAAACCTTTTAATGTACTGAAATAGTGAAATCAAAATAATCTTTTTATTAAAAAAAAAAAAAAGTGAAATTGGCATACTTTACTAAACTGAAGAAGAAATAAGCAGTATGGTTGAGTCCTTGGTGTCTCAAGATGTAATACCTAAATGAAATAACCATAAGATTAGTCTATAATTAATCTAAAATTCAGTTTACTATATATTCCTCAATTGAAAAAAAAAAATAAAAAAAAGTAAAAATGTGGCAGCTAGGACTATTCCTAAAAAATGTTGCATATTTGGCTTCTTTCCAAAATATGTATACAAACTTTGATGCTCAACTATGTTTTTCTTTGAATTGTAATATGCATGATGTAAATGAGATTCGATTTATAAATCTTTGATATAGACCATAAAACAAAAGCTTTCTTATTGGATTAACTAATGCCGACCTATAGAAGTAGAACACAACCTTAAAACAAAAAAATAAAATAAAAATCAACTTGTATGCTAAGGTGATCTGGACCGTGCAGCAACTCCAAATTTTATTTGGGCCTTGACTGGGCAACACCTCAAGGGTCTAGAGATGTGGGCCTTTTCTAGATTGTTTCAATGATGGTTTGGTCACCATTCAAACTTTTTCTAGTTCTCCATATTTTTCTCCACCATTTTTTTTTTTTTCACTCTTTGGTGCAAATCTAAAAGGATACATATGGAGCTCATTTCTATTTTAGGCCTGGGTCAAAATTGGCCTGTCCTTTTAAGGACACGGACAGATAAGGCTTAAGAATGTTCAGGCTAGGCCAACCAAATTTATTGCCTTGTGTATAGTGTAGCTGCTTGTCTTTCATAAAAAAAATAAAAATAAAGTGTAGCTGCTTGTCACTTTAGAGTGATTGCTCTTGGGCTATCACCATTCCTCTAATGGAACTTCAATTGATTAAAAAAAGTTCATCTTCTCCTATGGGAAACCGAAGTAGTGTTTAATTTATGGGTCCGGTTAATATATGCTCTAAGGACATACTTTAACCATCTACTTTTGAAAATTGTTTACGAGGATTTAAAAAAACTATAAAAAAAAAAAGTTAATCACATTTTCATTTTCTCATATAAAAAATTCTCTAAATGGTTTCCTAACATGTACCCTAAGGGTATACGTTAGTAAAACACTCTCTCTCTCTCTCTCTCTCTCTCTCTCTCTCTCTCTCTCTCTATATATATATATATATATATATATATATATATATATATATATATTCTTTTTGACTTATCCAAAAAAAAAAGGATTAGACCTATGGACTAGAACATCTAGGAGAAATAACATTTAGAGTCCGTTTAGATAAAACCTATTTTGCTGAAACTGAAAACTAAAAATTGAAAACACTATAGCAAAATAATTTTTAATATGTGAATAGTGCCGTGAGACCCATTTTTAATGAAAAAGTTGCTGAAAAGTGAAGTTTGTGAGTCCCGTGAACAATGCACGAGACTCACAGGTGTGATGAAAAGTGGCTAAAAAGTCAGAAATATACGGCTACTGTTCATGAACAGTAGTATGAACAGTAGCCGTTTGTCCCCCTGAAACGCATGCTGCAAAAAAAAAAAAAAAAAAAAAAATGCAAACGCAACAGCCAGATCCGAACAGATACTTAGTCCAAACAAAGTAAACTATTATTGAATTATATCCAAACAACCAGGGTTGGCCCTAGGCCTAGGGCCCCTTACTAAAGAAAGTCCCCCAAAATTTTGGGTAAAAATTGAAATATATTTAAATTTTTTTTTTTTTTTGAGATATAGGAAAAAAAATTAGTTTTACATTTTTCCTATACTTATAAGAAGTCCCAAAGAATTGAGTAATGCTAGAGATAATACAACTTCAAATACATAGGGCTTATAAATATGTGTCACTAATCACAAGAAATAATTTCAGATAGGAAAATGCTAGAAATAATATAAATTTTACTTCAAAACCTTTAAAAATTGATATGACAATTAATATGAATTGTGGACGTTAACAATCTATTAAATACATTTTTAAATTACTTTTTGTGATTGCTAATACATTTTTATTAGCCTCATGTTGTAAAATTTATAATATCTCTAACATCATTCATTCAAATACTTGTTTATTATTTTTCTAAAAAAAAACTTGTTTATTATCTTCTTGAAGTGTCACTAATCACATTTATTGCTATATCATTTGTAAGTTTTTTGTAGTAAAATTTGTTATAACTTTAGCATTTCTTAAAAATTATATATATATATATATATATATATTACAAGATAAAAAGAATGGATTTTTGTTATAAAAAAAAATTAAAATATTAAAAATTAATTAAATATTATTTAAGTAATAACAAAAATGTCACATTTAAATATATCTGAAAGTATTTTGACCGCCCCTGCAGACAACTATGATAACATGAGGGCAGTTTGTCCCCACCTTTTGTCCTAATGGAAGAGGAGAAAGATAATAGAACAAAATTAAAAATATGTGGAGGTGCATATCTTTATTTGGCGATGTAGAAAAAGCCATAGCCTTTCATATTAGTTCATTCTAAGCCCCAGAAATAAAAGTTATCCTTGTTTTGTTCAATACTTCATTCAATGTATTACTGTTAAAGACATTTTATGTTTTCAAATGAGTGTGATATTGACTCAATTTAGAGGACTTTATTATTTCCTGCGGAATTTAAGGGACAAGTAATAATTAATAAGTTGCAAGAATGAGTTAATGGGAGTGGTCAAGATACATTTAATACTTTATTAAATAACATTTTTATACATTTAAAAAAAATAAAGTCTAACTATACACACATTTAAAAAAAAGCACATACAACCACTATAAATTTGTGCAAGCTAATGGATTATTAACAAATGAATTTTCTTATTTTTAAAAGATGTGTATTACAATTCATAAGTGACCACACTTATATATTAATCCTTAATATGTGTCCTTAAAACACTCATTAATAAGACCATAGTATAAAACACAATATGAAAGACAATTTTTTTGCATTAATTGGACTAATATGTGACTATGTGTTCCACGTGAAATTCTAGAGTTTCTCGATCGAATCCCAATATAATCACTATATGTGAATGTGATCTTGTGCATAATCTCAATCAAGATCTTTTGCACAAACAAAGCTAATCTATTTAAATATTAGTATAACTTACTATCAAGAACGGAAAAATAGGTGTTGTAACTTGGAAATGGTCAATGACCCTGTTTTGATAATCTTGTTAATTATTTTTACTTCATGCTTCAAGAAGGATGATATAGGTGATTTGTCATTATTATTCCTCCTCAAGTCTTAGAGCAATCTATTCGAGTTCCTGCTTTATGAAATAGATTAAATGGTAAAACCAATCAATCAAGTGCTCGCAAAAAAAAAGGAGAACTCAGAGGTGGCACCGACTTAATGATTTCAATGCTTGAGTTGGTAGGATTTTGGTCGGTGAATTTAGTGAAAGCAAGGAAATTTTTTCATAACTATTCTTGATTTGGATTTCTCAATATATAGGCTTGTCCTCGGAGCAATTCCCCTTGATTTAAGCCATTTCCTTTAATGTGGCTATAATAGGCCTATAATGAGGGATATCGGCTTGACTTTTTTCCCTTGGTTATGGTTGAGATCTTTTAGCATACAAGTGTATATAGGTTCTCATAATGGAGGTAACATGGCAATGGTTTCCAAGATATCATGCTCAAATCTATATGATTAGGCCCTTGTGCTTGAGGGATTGATATTTGGTGCGACAATTTAATTGTCTTTCAAGGGTTAAGATTGAAAATTTAAAAATTCACTTTTAATATTTATTGGATGAAAAATGTGTTAGCCTCTTAACTTTTTACCTTTGTACCTTTTTTTTTTCTCTCACTTTGATAGTCCGTTTGGATTGTATGAAATTTGGATGAAAAACTATTTCATTGAATTGATTCTATAGCTGTACAAATGTATATATATATACTAACTTAACAACACATGTGAACACATCAAAACAAATATAACTAACTCTCTCACGTGTATGACTTAAAACTAACAAACTAACTAATCAAGAATCAAGGAAAACTACATGCCGTTTATGTGTACTCATCAAGCAGTCCAAGCAAACCACACTGTCGTTTAGAGGAGTAATTGCAAGTCTTCACTTTCTTCAACTCTGAGAAGTAGTCTGGACTTCTATTTGAATTTCTCATCTTAGTTGTTCCAGTGCTGCTGCATCGAGTACCAATCTGTGCTGCACTAATTGTGGCAGCTGGGTCTGCATCACCTGATGCATTGGCTGCTGCACTGAGTGGCATGCTATGCTACACTGAGTGGCATGCTATGCTGCACTGGTGTGGCAGCTTTACCTGATGCACTAGCTGCTACACTAAGTGGCATGCTATGCTGCACTGGTGTGGCAGCTGGTGATGCATCCTGCTGCACCAGCTCATCCTCTTGTTTTTCATACTCCCCCTCAAGATGGACTGAGGAAGAATAGAGGTTAAGCAGTCCCATCTTGGACGTTAACATAGAGAATTGTTTATGGCCTAATGCTTTAGTCAATAAATCTGCCAATTGACAATGTGTTCTCACATGATTCAATTTAATCACTTTAGCCAACACCTTATCTCTTACAATGTGACAATCAATCTCTATATGCTTGGTCCTTTCATGAAAAACTGGATTGGAACCTATGTGCAAAGCTGATTGGCTGTCACAAAACAGCATTGCCTCCTTATCATGTCTAATCTGCAGATCCCTTAGCAAATAAAGTATCCATACAATTTCACAAGTTGCCACAGCCATGGCCCGGTATTCTGCCTCAGCTGAAGATCTTGACACAGTAGCTTGTTTCTTTGATTTCCAAGAAATCAATGAGTCTCCAAGGAAAATGCAGTAACCTGTAACAGATCTTCGTGTATCTGGACATGATGCCCAATCTGCATCACTGAAACCTTTGACATGGAGTTCTGATTGTGCAGAAAAGAATACTCCTCTCCCTGGTTCATTCTTGAGGTAGTGAAGTACCTTAAGTGCAGCAGCATAATGAGGCTTTCTAGGTGTTGCCATGAACTGACTGAGCTTGTGAACAGCAAAAGTAATGTCAGGCCGAGTAATGGTTAAGTATAGCAGCCTTCCTATCAACCTCCTGTATTGACTAGGATCATGTAACACATCACCTTCATGTTTACTAAGTTTCAAAGTAGGATCCATAGGAACCTTGGCTGGTTTGCATCCTAACAGTCCAACATCTTCCAAAATCTCTAGAGCATATTTCCTTTGACATAAGGAAATGCCCTTGGCTGTCCTTGCTACTTCTAAACCAAGAAAATACTTCAAGTCCCCTAAATCCTTCAACTTAAAGTTCTGGTCTAACAAAACTTTGAACTCCTCAACTCCCTTTTTATCATTACTTGCAATTAGAACATCGTCAACATAAACCAGCAATGCAATAAATGAATCTCCTTGCTGCCTAGTGAACAATGAGTAGTCAGCCTTGGATTGAACAAAACCAAGATCAATTAAGGCAGTTGAGAACTTAGAAAACCACATTCTAGAAGCTTGTTTGAGACCGTATATTGATTTATTTAGTTTACAAACCAACTGAGGCTGTTGCTCCCCCTTGCTGTGAGAAAGCTTAGACTGCTGAGAAAGCTTAGACTGCTGAAATAGAGGCTGCCCCTTGCTGTGAAAGCCTGGTGGAAGTGACATAAAAACTTCCTCATGCAAATCTCCATGGAGAAATGCATTGTTAACATCAAGTTGACTGAGAAACCATCCTTTCACAGCAGCCACAGCAAGTATAGCTTTGACAGACACCATTTTGGCAACTGGTGAGAAAGTGTCAATGTAATCCAACCCCTCCTTTTGGGTGAAACCTTTGGCAACCAATCTGGCCTTATACCTCTCAACTGAACCATCTGATTTGTACTTCACTCGATAGACCCATTTACAACCAATGGGTTTCTTACCAGGTGGCAAGGAAGTAATAGTCAAAGTTTGATTAGCTTCTAAAGCTAAAATCTCAGCATCCATGGCTGCCTGCCACTTGGGGTTACCAACAGCTTGGTGGTAAAAAGTAGGTTCAATGATGGAAGAAATGGCATAGCAAAAAGATTTATAAGGCTGGGACAGATTAGTGTAAGATAGATAGGAGTGAAGGGGATGAGAAGTACCTGAAACATGATTGGAGGAGCTTGGAATGGCTGCTGACTTGACTTGATTACAGTGATAAGCCTTAAGGTAAAAGGGTGGTTTAGAAAGTCTGGTAGACCTTCTAAGATCAGCAGGTAAAGCAGATGCATCAGGAACATCAAGAAACTCAGATGCAGCAAGGACATCAGATGCATCAGGAAACTCATGAACTTCTTCATCAAAATCTTGATGGATTTGGACAATAGTGTCATCAAAAATGGTAGAGGAAGAAGAAGGAATAGAGAGTGGAACAACAATAGATTCAGAGGAAGAAGGTGAATGGAAGATAGGTAGAGGAATAAGAGTGACAGATGGAGAAGAGGCATCTGAAACAAAGGGAAAGCTGGACTCATGAAACACAACATCTCTAGATAGAAAAGTAGTGTGAGAATCAACATCAAACATTTTATAGCCTTTGACATTGAAAGGATATCCTAGAAAAACACACTTTCTAGCTCTAGGTGTGAATTTGTGTTTATGAGGAGTGAGATTGGCAGCATAACACAAGCAGCCAAAAACTCTAAGATGTGAGTAGGAAGGAGGTTTGTGAAACAAAAGTTCAAAAGGGGTTTTATGATTTAGGAAAGGGGATGGAAGCCTATTTATAAGGTAGACTGCATTGAGGACACAGTCACCCCAGAAAGAGAGAGGAACATTGGATTGAAGTTGCAAAGCCCTGGCAGTAACAAGGATGTGTTGATGCTTTCTCTCCATAACCGAATTTTGTTGTGGAGTGTAAGCACAACTCAATTGATGAACAATCCCTTTGGAGTTGTAAAAATCACTAAGATTAAACTCTAAAGCATTATCAGATCTAATGGATTTAATCTTGGTTCCAAATTGAGTGAGAACCATGGTATAGAAAGAGACAATGAGAGGTCTAACTTCAGATTTTGCTTTGAGCAAGAAAACCCAAGTTGCTCTAGAAGCATCATCAACAATGGTTAGGAAATACTTATGACCATTAGAAGTTAAAACAGAAAAGGGACCCCATACATCCATATGAACAAGATCAAAAGAACAAGCACACTTATTATTATTGAAGGGAAAAGGAATTCTTTTCTGTTTTGCCAAAGGACAAACAGTACAAAGCTTATTACAACAATTCTTAAGGAAAGGTAAAGTGCTACTTAAAGAATGAACCTTGACATCAGAGGGGTGCCCAAGTCTGGAATGCCAAAGAGAAGACACATTTGTAGAGAGAGAAGAAGAGCAAACAGCAAAGAAGGATTTGAAATTCTGCTTGGAAAGGAAATTAGAGAGGGATGTGGTAGCTTGGGAGAGGCTTGAGTCTTGCAACAAGTACAAACCATCATGCATTTTACCCATTCCAATCGTGCTCCAACATGTAAGGTCCTGCAGAAAACAAAATTGAGACAAGAAAACCAAGCATATAAGTTGGGATTTTGTTAAGGCACTAACTGACAGAAGGTTAAAGGTAAATGATGGAACACAAAGAACATTACTAAGGGTTATATGGGAGGAAAGTTGAATGGTACCAATGTGTGTAACAAGAGCTGTTTCCCCATTAGGCAGTTCAACCATAGTATGCGAAATTTCAGTATAAGAAGTCATCAAATGAATGGAACATACTATGTGATCACTTGCACCAATATCAATGACCCATGTATGAAGATTATAAGCTCTTCTATTAACAGTTTTGGCAGAGAAAATAGAATGCCTGAAGTTGATAGAAGTACCTGCAACAACATTTGATGGAAAGGTCACAGAATTGGCAACATGAGGTTCTTGACCTTTAGGAAACTGTTGAGTAGAACAGGAACCAATTAAGGTCAGAAGTTGCTGGTATTGGTCACGAGTGAAGGCTGGAGCTTGAGATACTGACAAGGGTGGAACAAAATCAGTGACTCCAGTAGAGGTGTTGCCTTGAAGTAGTTCAAGATTCGTTGAAACTTGATGTGCAATGGCATTTTTATTGTTCTTGAACTTGAATCCTGGTGGGAAGCCATGCAACTTATAGCATTTGTCCACAGTATGGCCTAGCTTTCCACAGTGAGTGCATAAGGGCCTGTCTTTGCCTTTGAAGTTAGTTCCTGAGTTCTTGGTTGCTAAGGCAGTGGATTCAACTCTAACAACACTATGCACAGACCTCTGCATTTCTTCTTGAATGAACAAAGAATGAGCCTTATTGACAGAAGGCAAGGGATCCATTAATAAGATCTGACTTCTTACTTGAGAGAAAGCATCATTCACTCCCATAAGAAATTTCATGGTGGATTCCTTGGTTTGAAGATTCTTCAACCGTTGATTAATTCCACACATGCACTGACCACAAGTACACTGGGGAAATGGACTCAAATTCTGCAATTGATCCCACAAAATTTTGAGCTGAGTAAAGTAATCAGTGAGTGATTGCTCTCCCTGATGAATCTCAGCAATTTGTTTCTGGATATTAAAGATCTTTGTTCCATTTCCTTGACTGAAAGTGTCTCGAAGGTCAGTCCAAATCTCCAAAGCAGTGTCTCTGTAGATAATGCTTCCTTGGAGCTTTGGTGATACAGAGTTGATAAGCCAGGTGCCAACGACGTTATCAGCTCGAATCCATGCTTGAGCAGCCTCTGGAGAATTCACCAATGGTGAAGAGTTGGTTAAAGATCCATCAATAAATCCTAGCTTGTTCTTGCCAATCAAAGATTTTCTCACTAATCTCGCCCAAGCAGGATAATTCTCACCGCCAATCAATGGTTGAGAAGTGAGAAGTGCTCCTGGATTTTCCCCAGGATGCAAGAACAGAGGATTGCTAAGATTATACAAATCTTGTGAAGAAGACGAAGCTGCTTCTGTAGTATTAACTGTTGCTGTTTCTGCCATTAAAGAAAAGCTTGTAGAACACAATAATGGTGGAGAAGAAAAAAAAAATCGAAGAGGATAACAATGCTCTCTGATATGAAAACAAGAACAGAGAGCAAAAGAAAATCTCTCTGATATGAAAAACAAGAACAGAGAGTGAAAGAAAATCTCGAAGGAAACAGATAGAGTTCCCAAAATTGATCTGAGAAACCCTAAGAAAATTAGAAACGCTTAAGAAATCGCTCTGATACCATATGAAATTTGGATGAAAAACTATTTCATTGAATTGATTCTATAGCTGTACAAATGTATATATATATACTAACTTAACAACACGTGTGAACACATCAAAACAAATATAACTAACTCTCTCACGTGTATGACTTAAAACTAACAAACTAACTAATCAAGAATCAAGGAAAACTACATGTCGTTTATGTGTACTCATCAAGCAGTCCAAGCAAACCACACTGTCGTTTAGAGGAGTAATTGCAAGTCTTCACTTTCTTCAACTCTGAGAAGTAGTCTGGACTTCTATTTGAATTTCTCATCTTAGTTGTTCCAGTGCTGCTGCATCGAGTACCAATCTGTGCTACACTAATTGTGGCAGCTGGGTCTGCATCACCTGATGCATTGGCTGCTGCACTGAGTGGCATGCTATGCTGCACTGGTGTGGTAGCTTTACCTGATGCACTAGCTGCTGCACTGAGTGGCATGCTATGCTGCACTGGTGTGGCAGCTGGTGATGCATCCTGCTGCACCAGCTCATCCTCTTGTTTTTCATAGATTGAGGGGGAGCGAGGGGGGAGTAGAGTAGATTTTGCCCAAAATTAGCCTATTTTTAGCCAACTCTACTTTACTCCCCTCCACTCTCCCTCCTTCCCCCTTCAATCCAAACAGGCCTTGAAGGTGCAATTACACGATGCAATAGCTAGGATACAAATCTGTGTTCGAGTTCTTCAAGTCGGCCTATGGAGTTATAGCTTTTGTCCTCAATCATGGTATTGAGAAATCCTTAGGTTCAGACCATATGAGGTCGAGAGATTTCGTGGTCGATCTTTTTATCTAGTTGGTCCAATTTATTTGTAGAAGTGGCATAGCATGGTTATAGTCATTGAATCACCACTAACCTTCAAATTGTCTTACATAATGGTTTGTTCCTATTTAGTACTGATCCTTGCCATGTAAAACCTATTTCCAAGTTGAATTGCATTGATGCCCATACTCTGCGTGGTGAATAAATTTTTAGGGTTAACAGTTAAAATATCAATAGCCAAATATATTTTTAATTCACTGATATTATCTTTCTTAACAATGAGAATCTAAATTCAAATCCCACTTATTCTAAGCAAAATAAAAGGAAAATAAATACAATATAATATCAATAAAAATGTCTGCCACAATAAGGAGAATCCAAATAGAAGGAATATATAGCAAATGTGGACATAGGAAAAGGAAAGATGTATAAGATTTTCTGGTTATAGGTATCTTTATCAAGGAAATTTTAGTCAAAATCACTTAAACAGTAATTAGCTTTTTAGGAATTTGTAAAAATGTTCGTAAGAATATGAAGGATTTTGGGAATTAGTTTCTCATGTGACAAAGTTGTTCTAGAATTCGGCCTATGTGAAGCGCATTATTAATGTTAAATCACAATCATTATCTTTTGTGGTTCTTATTTAGATCACCAAGAAAATTCTATACACTTAAATTTCTAAAAATAATGGAGCACATACATCATATATAGATTATTTTTCACGGTTCACATTTATCATTATTAACATCACAAAAAAAAAAAAAAAAAAAAAAAGTAAAAGTTCACAAGTCCAATTAATTTCAGCATACAAACAAAAAAAGGAATAGGATCAAAGATTTGATTTTCACATAAAAGCAGTAAAATGAATAAAAAACAAAAATGCTGCATGTGAGGTTTGACGAATTGCGCGTCACTTTTCAGATGGATTCACTATTTATAGTCAACCACATCAGATAGTTACGAAGACGGATATAAAATTGATTGTGACAATTATGACCCTATAATTTTACCAACAATAACGATGGAAGTGAAGTTTGAAGAATTCACCTGAGGACAATTATTCTCACACTCAATTTCACAATTTGCTTATTTATGCCATTATGAGTAACTAATGTAAAGTGGTGGGTCACAAAAGACAACAAATTCTGATTACTCGGAATCGTATAAGTCAGAAAGTTGTGAAATGAGTAATGCTGGTGTCACGTAAAACTAGTGCCACAACTGAATAGTAGAGGTGTATCCCCCACATGGCCTCACCATTACACGACTACCACTCTCAACTCGCCACACAAGCAAATTGCGGCGCAAATTATACCATTTTACGTGACTCCGGCATTAAACTTATGAAATTAGCCAACTAAGTTTGATTTTTTAGAATAATTCAGGTATGAAAAAACAAGAAAAATGAGAAGGCTTTAAACGGTGTGTTAATTAAACTTGTTTATCCCGTGGGGATAGCGTGGCAAAATGGCAAGAGAACATTGGATCTGGAAGTGGCCAGCTGTGATGATCACAGCGGTATCAGGAAAGGGGGTCCCACCATCACGTAACCAACGTTTATCATAATTGCATCGAGCCCAGCTCAGTTGGTGGATCTACATCTCTACCTCCCAGTCCCAGATAATGGCATGGCCCACCGCCTCCTCTCCTCTCCACTCCAAAAACCAATCATGGAATTGATGCTATAACTAATTTTCTTCACGTGCCAACTATTAACATTAATTAAGCCCAACTTTTCTTTTATTTACTTTGTGTTTGTAAAAGATTCTCTCCCCTCTTTTCCTTTTTTATTTTTAGATACTCTTCATTTTTTACTTTCTATTAGTAACATTGAAGTTTATTTACATTAATATAAATTCACGACGTTCCTAAATTAGCATATTACTTTGCGCGTGAGTCATTAAAGAAAATTGAAATTATATATAGATTGTGACTGATTTATTTGTGAAGTAGTATACTAATTTAGGAATGTTATAAAAATATTGTGAATTTTTATTGTGTTTCTAAATCGGTTAATATTTTCTCTCTTTATTTATTATTTCATTTTTTAAAATTGTTCATTTATTACTTTCTATTAATATTTTCTCTCATCTTTGTTCATTAAATTTTTGGGGCAGTGGTCATTTAGTCATTTTTGTCAAAATTTTATCTCTTCTTTTCCTACCTTGTATTTTGGGCACTTTCAATAACTCATTATTTATGGTGGATTTTCCCCAATAATTATGAGTTTGTTTTCCATTTTTTTTTCCAAGTAAAAAGGTGTTTTCCATTCTTTTTTTGCCATGTAAAAAGGAAAATAGAAAGTCTATATCTATTTGGAAATATTTTTTTCTTTTAGTTTTTTAGTTTAATTAGTATTTATAAACATCTTTTTTAAAATTTCATTTTTACGTATAATTATACTTTAACTAATTTTCACCAAATAAAAAAAAAAACTTGAAAAAAATCCAAACATATTATCACAAATTGACATTAAAAAAAAATTATATTCTTCATTTTCTATTATAGGAGCGAAGTTTTGTAAACTCAATACAAGACTTGTTAATTCAATAGTGTTGGTGCAATCGCAATAATAATGAAAATAACACAACGAGAAACTGAATAATACTTCTGAATATTATTTATGTAAAGAAAAGAATTACACAACACTATTTGGACTGAGGCGCGGCACTCGCTCTCTTTAAGAAGATTCAAGCCCTTGGTTGGTTAAACTTTGTAACCGGTGCAGACCGTCTCTGACCTCCACCCTTCACCTCCCTCTTGCGCACGTATCTAGCCCAATATCTGAGACAATTCATGTTAGCCCATTAATCACCACAATTAAAAAGAATAAAATAGTCTCTCTCCTTTTCAAGGTGGGATTAAACATTTTCACTAACTCCTCATCTTCCATATTCACTCTCACATCTTTACATTTATGTTGTAACATTTATTCATTTTAATTATTTAATATTAAAATGCTCCAACAAATAGATTATGTTTTGTGTTTTGGTCTATAATAGTAAAGCTTTGCTACATGAGACAAACCCTAATAATAATTTTTAATGTGAAATGCCCTAAGAAAATAATTTGATCATTGAATCCCTCATAAGTAACGATAAGTTAAAATAAAACAGAGAAGGGATTGAACCGTACTTGTGGTTGTGGGTGTCTTTTCAATTTTCATTGGAATGATCTCTAAATATTATAAAAATATTTTGAAACTAATCAAGTCTCTTTCTTTATCATATTAATATCAATCTAATCCTCATTTCAATCGTTTGTCACTAAAATCGAATTTAAGAAAGTAAATAAAAGTGTCCACTCATTATGTTGTTGAATTAATGTAAAAGGCAACAAATGAGCACCAAAATATTGGTAATCTTGTTTAAGGGGCAATGGGAATTCTTAAGATTAGGATTTGCCACTAAGAGTGGTAGATTAGATATAAAATATTTTTGGCTATAGAATGTGGAATATTTCTGAAGGAAAAGGTAAAAAAAGACACCAATTTGATAGCTTCTCCTGTCCTTTTCTTTCATGTTGGATAATTAATTTGCAACTAGTCCATGCACGCGCATTTGGACTTTTCTTTCCTTTTTTTTATTTTTTTTTCTTTTCATAAACAAATATTCATTGGGTAATTTTTCCTTAAAATAATTAACTATTTGAATGGGAAAGAGTTTTAAAAGTATTCGGAGATACATTTATTTAAGAGGTTTTTTCAAATTAACTATATTATTTCAAATTTTCTTTAAGCCATTTGTCTAAAACATGTTGTTGGCCTTAATTTGCATTTTTTAATAAAAAAATAATAATTTGAACTAAATAATAAGACAATTTTTCCCAAAACAATTAACTATTTGAATGGGAAAGAGTTTTAAAAGTATTCGGAGATACATTTATTTAAGAGGTTTTTTCAATTTAACTATATTATTTCAAATTTTCTTTAAGCCATTTGTCTAAAACATGTTGTTGGCCTTAATTTGCATTTTTTAATAAAAATAACAATTTGAACTAAATAATAAGACAGTTTTCCCCAAAACAATTAACTATTTGAATGGGAAAGAGTTTTAAAAGTGTTGGGAGATACATTTATTTAAGAGATTTTTTCAAATTAACTATTTTATTTCACATTTTCTTTCACCCATTTGTCAAAACACGTTCTTGGCCTTGATTTGCATTTTCGGGAAGTGTTGAGGATAAATTTTTCACACCACATGGCTTCATTTCATTGGCGACCCGCATCAGGTCAACACTATCATGGATTTTGGGAAAATCTATTCTAAAGCCCAAAAGAGTCCATATTTACACAAAAAGGTGTCAAAGTCTACGGTTCAAGCTCATAGCACATCATCTCATTTTTTGGCTCATGATCCAAGCTCATGAGTCTCATCGGGGGAATTTTGGGAGTTGTGATTTGGAGAGCCAAGAAGTATGTTCAGTAAAACTTCAGTAGTTCAAAGTTGATAAATGAAAGCATGTTGCTTGACATGTCTTCCCCAATTCCCTGAACTCTGACGGGTCAGTGTGCAATAGGTAGCATTTGGTAAGCCTCTCATATCACATAACACTTAAAATGATAAAACCCCCCATGCTCTTTACAAAATTAATGTCCATAATATAATATAAGTTTTAAAATATAATTATATCATTCCATATTAATTATATTATTATTTTCATATAAATCAATTCCAAGCACATGGCTAAATATATATTAGTATTTCATATCTAGCATTAAAATGATCTCCTTACTCTCCAAGATTTGGTTAAAATACAAAAAAAAACCATAATTACATCTCTAAAACTTCATCAAATATCAACCAACTAGTCTTTTTCTTACCAAAATTATATATGGACTAAACATATAATTTTTTCAAGAGAGGAAACTTAGTCGAAAACACCAAAAATGGCTCCAGCAGAAGCTGCAACAGCTTCTGCACAAGCTATAACAGCTCCAGCAGAAGCTGCAACAACTTCTGTACAAGCTAAAACAGCTCCAGCGAAAGTTGCAAACAACTTTTGTAGAAGTTGTGATAGCCCCAGCAGAGGTTGCAAAAGCTCCAGCAAGTTGACACATGTCCTAAAATGATGTCATTCGCCCATTAATGCCCTATCCTAGTAGCTGTGGTACCAGAAATAAGAGGATACCATAAAGATTATCTTACCATCTTTAGCCAAATCATGAATTTAATGCCAAGTATTGTCCTCCAAGCAAAAGATATCATCAACCAGTTGCGACAGCTATGATTGATAGCTGTGACAACAGCTCCATCAGCCTTAAGGTCCCTAGCTTTCTTCTTTTGGCTAAAAAACAAAATCCCTCTAATGAAACCACTTGCTTTGTCAATGACTTTTCCTCATTTGCTTTTTTTCCCTTCAACTAAGTTCTGGTCTAGTTACATAGCTTGACTCTATATAAAGAGGACCAAGCCACACACCAGTGGGCTTTCTCTCTCTCTTTGATCCCCAAGATTTTGAAACTTCATTTTGCTGCATATGTCTCTAAACTCTTCTATACTTCTCCATCTCCCTTACAAAAATATCTATTCCTAGATAACACCATTATACACTATCCATCTCTCCCACACTTCAATACTTTGAAACTTCATCATTTTGCTGCCCAAAAACACATCTCCATCTCATTCTTTATTTCTCATACAAAATTTCCTTTCTTAGAAAGCAACATAACCCATGACATAACACAAAAACCACTCCAACAGTTGCTATAATCTCATCTATTTACTATATTTAACTTTCATATCATCTATCTTACACTTCCATATATTTTACAAACACGTTCCTTACAAAATACCCATACATACTCCTTATGTATCTTTAAACTCCATGTCTCACAAAGTATACATATACAAGATCCATATCCAATAAAGTATCTACATATAATTCCTATACATATTGCAAACACCATATCTTACAAAATATATGTATTTCTTACCATTTCCACACATCTTAAAACATATCAAAAACTCTTCCAAGAACTTATTACTAAAAACCCTTCCTCATGGAAGATATATATTTACAATGCCAAAATCCCTTCTTATGAAAGACAAAATACTAAAAGTCATTCTCATGGAAGGCAACATCATTCATACTTGACTAAAAACTAAAAGAGCATTACATGGGGAAAATCATTTAAGTGCATGATTAAGGGGACAAACTTAACCAACCGATGCACACGGCTGGACATGCTCTCTCTCCCTCCAGTTGCACTCATTTTTTCCCTTTCAAATATGAAGGTTGCTAAATTGTTAAAGCACACTGATGTTGTACGGCTGGAGCTACAAAATATGAAGATAAGTCATTATATTTTTGTCTTCAAATTTATACTATTAAGTATATTTTATTCATTATTATTATACCACTTAACTAATGTTATTATACTGCTGGAATGTCATTAGCTCATTGTTGTTATATGGCTAGAGCCACAAATCATTCAAAGAACAAAGTGATGCTATGCAACTGGAGTCAGAAATACACAAGGCTACTGAAACATCTAAGTCCACTGCTGTTCTATGGCTGGAGCCCCAAACTATAAAGATAAGTCATTATATTTTACCTTTAAACTTACATTATTAAGTATATGCTAGCTCATTATCATTTTACCACTCGATGCAAGTTACTATAATATTATCTCACCATTTAATAAACATGAATTCACTAATGCTTCATTAATAAACATATGTATTAATAAATTGAATCCATATCACTACCGGACATGTATTATTTGGACATAGACCATTGATGGACATGCATTACTTGGACATGAACCACCCTTGGACACATAATTTTTGGAATGAACTACCATTGGACATATATTATTTAGACATGGACCATTGCTAGACATACCTTATTATGTTGAACATGAACCATGAACCGCAACTAGACATGGACTATTGGACTCATCCCATTGTTGGACATTGGACACCTAATTAACCACTTTCTAATATTGGACATCACTTAATAAACATAATAATAACATATCAACTCACCATTTAATCAAAGCTATCATGCTAAGTATATTATTTATTTATTTCAACCATTATTATGATTCTAAGACTTTGGGTTTTATCTATTTTGTAGGCTTAAAATACACCGGAAGCCATTGGTCTATGTGACCCAATGTCGAGTTCCGGATTGACCTCCCCAAAACAAATCCGGGCCTAGCAAAGTCACACATTCAACGAAAGACATGTGGCTACGCGCAAAAAACCGCCACCGACAGGAAGTTTAGGCTAATGCCAAACTAAGTTCAAATCTTTTCAAAATTGACAAATTTGGTCCCTAAAGCCAACTTAATCTTTCAACACTGTTAGGCCAGTTAGTTGTTTTTTCTTAACTGTTTTATGGACTAAATTGGTTTTAGGGATTAAATTGGTTAGTTTAAAAAAATCTTGAACCTGACTGACATTAGACCAAACTTCAGGATATGTTAATGAAATTTACATTTTTTTTTAGAAATAATAAACAAAGTCTGAATTTTTATTAATTTAGATATCTCTTCTTATAAGAGAAAGCTCTATAAAAAGTATTTGAAATAATTTTGAACCAAAAGACTCTTTATAAAATTAAAATTAATGGATAGTTTGTGTACATTTTAAAACTTTATACTATTTGCAAGTTGTTTTCCTGTATATTTTATCTTATAGAATAGGTTTATATAAATCTCCGTTCTCCATGTCCGAAAAAATCAGGCTACCATCTTCCTCTGATGAAGTAGAAGCATTGGCAGCGGCTAGAGCCATCTCTTTCGCTCAAGAACTCCATCTATCCTCTGTTATAGTCGAGGGAAATTCGGAGTTGATTATTTCAGCCTTACGAAGTGAGGAGGAGTCCTTCACTTCCTTCGGCCATTTGATTTCCTCAGCTAAGCAGATTTTTGAAGTCTTTTCTTGTATTTTCTTTTCGCACATCCGTAGATCGGGTAACTCTCTAGCTCATAATTTAGCTCAATACGCAAAACATATTGATGCTTTCATTGTGTGGATGGAGGATGTTCCATCACAACTTCATCATGCTCTTGTAACTGACTTTGGATGAATTAATAAAGTTTCTTGGTCTTGATTCTCAAAAAAAAAAAAAAAAACTCGTATAAGAGACAAACACTGTTGGCGATTAGATCCGTCAATCTCATAAAAAAAAATTCCCCCAAATAATAAACACGTGTATATAAGAGACAAATGCTAATGTAGAAGATTGGTCATGGTAGATACAAAATTAATGTAAGTTGAGAACTAATAAAAATCTACCAACTTAATTATTATATAAAAAAAAAGTTACATTTATAATATTTTCACAACAAATATTAGGTAGAAAGTAGTTGTTGATTTTAAATTAGGCTCAAGACTAAAATTACTTTTTTTGTTTACCAGTAATTGTTGATAACAATTTTTTATCTAAAATTTGTTGTGAGAATATTGTGGATGTAATGTTTATCTATGAAAAATATTGTGAAAATTTTTATGCATGTAACCTTATCTTATTTGAGAAATATTATGTCCATAACACTTTTACGATATTTTACAACAAATTCTAGGTATTAAATTAACACCGAGATTACTTTTTTACTCACTAATAATGACATGTAATAACTTACCGCTTAAAATTTATTGTAAAAGTAATGAGGAAATACTATAATATATTAAACTTAATTGTTTTCCACTTTTTCTCACCAATAAAAACTTAAGAAAATTTTTTTTATGCGATATTATCCTATTTTACAACAAGTTTTAGATGATAAATTATTACTAATTTTAATTTAATATTTAAATTACTTATTTTTTTTCCCAACGTGCAACAGCGAATAATAACTTATAATTTGTTGTAAAATTTACGTAAAATATCGTAATATATTAAACTTAATTATTTTCCACTTTTTCTGACCAATAAAAACTGGGAAATTTTTGGTGAATTTCATGAAACGGTGCTCAAAATCAAAAGTGAGTGGACCCTACAATCCGAATCAGTGACGACGTGGTACCTTTATCTTCAAAAATGTAATCACTATCAAGTCAACAACTACAGGGACCCACTGACATAGTTTTTCCCCATTTAATTATTGCTTGCCTTTTACTCACTCTCTCTCTCTCTCACCACTGTGTCAGTGACTGTGACTCTCTCACACCTCACCGAGGAGTGGAGGCAGTGGCTCCCTCTGTAATTTCACCCAAACTCTATGCCCATTTTCTCAACTTCACCTCCTCAGGGATCCACTATAAATACCCCTACCCCAATTTTTGAGTCCGATACGGACATTCATTGCCGAACCTCCGTAAATATATAAATTTCTCTCTCTTTTTTTACAAAATTACTAAAAATTAAAAAAAAAAAAGTAAAAATTTTGGTTCCAAATCTGTATCTCTCTTTCTCTCTCTAGAATTTTCTGTTCGAGTTTTCGTCTTCAGGTATGTTTTGTTTTGTATTCTGCATTTGATTGTTTATTGTTTTTGTTTTTGGTTGTTAATTTAATGGCGATGTTGATTTTTTTGTTGTGTTGTGAGTATTGGATCTAGAAATTGATTTTGTTAAGAATGTGGTTTGATTTCATTTCTCTCACGTTATTGATGTTTTTTTTTTTTTTTTTTTGCGGAGATCATTGGGATTTGATATTGCAATTTGTGTATTTATGTATGTGTGTGTGTGTGGGTGTGTGGCATTGAGGATGTGAGTGGGCAATGATTGGAACAAGACATGGTTTTGAGGTTTGAGTTGCTTTAAGGTGCCGTGATGCTGCCTCTGAGTTTGGCGGTGATCGGTTTCGTGTTTAACGTTATTAGTTTTGGAGACGCTGAGGTTTGATAGTGATTGTTTTGTGTTGTTATTTGGGGTTGTTGGTCCTTGCGGTGCAAGGAACTACGAAACGGTATTTGATTGGGGTAGGAGTGTTGGGGGCAATGTAATTTGAAGAATGCGTGATTGTTGCTTGCTTCAATTATAGTGTGAGATGGTTGAGATTTTGAAAAAGAAAAGAAAAGGAGTGGTTCCTTTTTGTTATAGGAATAAAGATAGGAAAGAAGGAAAAAGGTGTAAACTTTAGCATCTTGTTTGTTAGTAGGGGTTGTGGAGAAAGTTAGATAAGGTGTGACAACAAAGTTTGCCCACGGAAGGTATTGCGAAATGGGCTTTAGTTTCTTAGTAGAAAGCTATCATAAATATGTTGTGAAGATAGCCGGCGATAGGTGTTCGAAGACAGTTTTTGTATGTGCTGGCAGGAACTTGGAATACAGTCCTGGTCCTTCGCATAAGCTAGGCGGGCGGGCCGGTGTTTTGGTTAACGGAGGGTTCTGAGTGTAAGTGGCTTGGAGTTTTCTTTTTTTTTGATAAGTTTGTAAGTGGCTTGGAATAAAGAGAATGGACTGGGCCTTAGGTTGTTTAGGCTCGTGTTGAGGCATTGGGTGGCCTATTAAGTGTATAGAGTATGCTAACATTGTGGTAGATTCAAATTTTTCGCATATGTAAGAGAAAGTCATGCTCTATTTAGAATTGTAGCTGTGTCGGAGTGTAGCTGTTGCTTATTTGTTCACAAGTTTCTTGTTTTATGTGCTGAAAAAAAAAAAAAAAAATAGAAAACAAGACATTTCTTGTTTCATGTGATATTTTTTCTTGCTATTGACGTTCTGTTTAGTTGGCTGATTAGACCAAATTACTCTGGCTCCTAAGCATGCTATTTGTTTTCCTATTGTCCTAGGACTTTTATATGTTGTTCACACTCTCGCCTAATCCTCTTTTCATCCTCGGATAGCATTTGCTGAGTTGTACTCTTGACATTTTACCTTGTGATTGGTCTTGATCCCTTTGTATCTACAAATTCAAAAGGGTGAATGATTGGTCTTTTAAAAAAAAAAAAAAGTTAACTGCATACAGCACACATTTGTGTGTGATTTTTGCAGAAGTTATACATTTGACAACCTTTACGTTTAGAGGATAGCACAGATTCTTAAATGTGTGTATAGTCTAAAGACTCTAAACTTTTCCATTCATGTTTTTTCAGACTTATGACCTCCTTTGCACTTTGTTCTTAAAATTTCATATGCAGGTCCCTGCCAATGGGTTCTACTTCTAAATCAGTTGTGGATTTAATAGAGGCCTCCTCAGGGGTTCATTTTTCTGGATTTCACATGGACTCTTTGGAGCAAGGAGTTAAAGAGATGGAACTTACAACAGCGTCAGCAACCAAAGAATTGCATAAACAGCCTTTTGTCATTGGTAAGTGTTTATGTGGAAATATATGCAAATTTCTTATAATTTTTTGAGAGGCGGCAAAAGGTGGTGCATGTGCAACCCTTCATTGGAAGTACAGAAAAGGGTTCCCCTAAAATGAAGAAGATAGAAGGGACACCGGTTGGTATATTTTCTTCGAAATGTGGAAGAATCTGACTCACAAAGGTGAAGTTTGATGGTTTTAGCATTGGTAGTCCTCTTACCTGTCTCACGCAGAAACATGCAACAAAGATTGTATCTATTAGTTTAAGCTAGAATTGAGTGATAACTCTGTGGTACTGGGCATCCTCTATGGTGCCCAATGTCTTAATTTTGAACCCTACCTTTCCCCTCTGCCACTACTTACCTAGCCAAAAAAAAAAAAATCTCTTTTGGAATCCAGAATGTTATGCTTGTGATTCTTGGATTTTGTGACTTTAACTTTCCAGTCTAACTCAATTATAGCAAAGCCTTCAAAATTTGTTATTTTTTGAGTTCTAGGTGTGTACAAGTTTGAAACTTTTACCTGGTTCTGGAGCATTAATTTTACTTTTAAAAAAAATTGGTCTACGGTGCATCAGAAAAAGAGAACATCTATTCACTTATTCTTCATCTTTATCCTAAGCATCGGCTTTCTAATAAATTTTGTGGCAGGGGTTGCTGGGGGAGCGGCATCTGGTAAGACAACAGTTTGTGATCTTATTATTCAGCAGCTTCATGATCAACGCGTTGTTCTTGTTAACCAGGTAATGTTTTTCTGATTCAAATATGTTTAGGTGGCTGAGTAGAGAAGTTTTTTCTATGATCAAATATATTTCTGGCTTACAAATTGAATCATTTAGAAAACAAGGAAATTGATGAAAATTCTGGCATACAATATTTGAAAATTCACATTGTGTTACTGTTTCTACTCCTTAATGTTTGCTTGGGATTTTCTTATAAATTTCTAATAATATTTTCTGCAGTTTCAAGATGGTTCGATTCTTTTTCTTTCTATTGTATTTGATAGTGAAAATATATTCCTACTGGTTTTTCTTATTGCAGGATTCCTTTTATCATAATTTGACTGAGGAGGAACTTAAACAAGTACATGACTACAATTTTGACCATCCTGGTGAGTGCAATTTCGGTGACTGAAGTCTGAAGAATATCGTTAAAACAATGACCTGTGTAGAATTTCAGCCGTGTTATTTACTGAAATAAACTTTTTTTTAATCCTTTGCTTCTACTTAGTTATCAACCAAGTTTATCTTATATCTTCTTTCAGTAAAGAAATGCATTTTTATAAATGGCTCAAGCTAATTGCAAGTATGTTCTTGTTATAGTACTATAGACTTATATCATTCAAAAGGCTCCCACTTAGTGGTAATGTCAATGACCATCCATTAGGATTTTTCACTGTGGCCAAATCGTATAAATAGTTCATTAGTAAGGTAATGAGTTACTTTCAGTCTGATCAGTTTGTATCCTTAATGAACATAAGTATGGTGTTCATTATTTGCTGTTAGTTCAATTTTTTTGCTAGCTCAATTAATTCTTCTAACTGCAACATGGGATTTCCATCAGATGCTTTTGACACTGAGCAACTGTTGTGTGTTATGGAGAAGTTGAGGCATGGACAAGCAGTTGATATTCCAAAATATGATTTAAAGAGTTACAAAAACAATGTATTTCCAGCAAGAAGGGTACAGCTTTCATATCTTTGGGCTCCAGTAGGCATCATTCTACATATAACTGCTATCTTTTTATGTAAAGACCCATTGCAGATATCTTCGCAGTGGCAACTTCTTGCATTGATAGTGTTTGTTGTTTTTGTTGTCGTTTTCCTTCCAATAGTTCCATAAAATTAACATATTTGATGTAGTATGTGAAGATATTTATTATGATTACATCTGCAGGTAAACCCTTCAGATGTTATACTTTTGGAAGGCATACTCATTTTCCATGATCAGCGTGTTAGAGATTTGATGAATATGAAGATATTTGTTGATACAGGTCCTCTATATTCATTTTCCCTGTTTTTAAAATTGGATCTTATTATAATGTATATCTCAAGCTCATCAGGTTTACTAGAACATTCATTTTTTTAGAAAATATATTGTGGTATTCATGTTATAATTTACATTTCAAATTCTATATTATTTTCTTTTTTTTTGGCCACTAGAAATTATTTATGAAGATTGCTTGGGATCTGTAGTTCTCATGAATTTTGGTATTATGAGGCCAGTTGCACTTTTAGCATGGTGCCTGGTTCCTAAACGTTCTTACATTTTTTGCTCATTCCATATAGATTTCTTGATATGAGGAAATGTGGCTTAGTTAGACTTACAGTATTTGTTGTCAGGAAGACCTGTCAGTTAAAATGCAAAAATGCACTAGTTCAGGCAACAATACTGTAAGTCTTACAACTTAAAAAGCATGGTGAACTTACAATATTGTTTTTTTTTTCCTTTCTATTTTTGGTTACTTCAGATGTTCTTGCAAATAATTGCTGATATTTCCATCAAAAGATGGACTTTGAAAAAAAGTTCTTGTTGTATGTAGTGATGAATACATTTTATATCACTTCATCGTGTTACAAAGTTGGACTGTTGCTTCACATTTTAAAATTTTCAGTGCAGATGCTGATGTTCGTCTAGCAAGGAGGATAAGGCGGGATACTGTTGAGAAGGGTAGGGATATTGGTACAGTACTTGATCAGGTTAGTAACATTTCAAATTAGCAATTGCACAGGCATAAAGACCATAACCATAGTTCGTTAAGCTGTAATTGGCTTTAAAGCTTCCTGTACTAGTGGAACCATAACCCTTGAGTTCCACGCTGCCACCCTGCAATGTAGTGAAATAGTTTGTTTTTGGTAGAAAGAATTACTATAATTCATTCTCTTCGAATAAATAAATTATTTACTTGTAAATAAAGAAAACATGATAGTTGGGTTTTTGCTTTTGAATTTAGTAGATTATACTATGGTGTAAATCTTTTTGTACTTCATGCCATAGTATAGTTTGGAAGGAGGAGAGGGGGGGGGGGGGGGGGGGATAATTCATTCAGGACTCTCCTGTGTGAATCTTTTTTGTACTTCATGTTTTCTTCCTTTTGTCAACAATTTTTTAAAGTTGGACTTTGAATTTTATGTATTCAAGTTAATTTTCAGTGTGTGTGTCTGCGTTTTTACCTTTTTATCTTGACACATGTTGATAGACGTTATTTTGATGCAGTACTCCAAATTTGTGAAGCCTGCTTTTGATGACTTTATCCTACCAACAAAGAAGTATGCTGATATCATTATTCCTCGAGGGGGAGATAATCATGTAGCCATTGATTTGATTGTACAGCATATTCGTACAAAGCTTGGTCAGCATGATCTCTGTAAAATATACCCTAATTTATATGTCATTCACTCAACTTTTCAGGTATCCATTCCCTTGCTTCCCACTTATAACCTTGTTACCTATGTTACAGTGACATATATATTTCCTGGAGCTTCAACGTCGATGTTATTATAAAGGTTAATGTAGCATGGTTCTTTGAGTCTTATAACTGTTCCTGTCCTCATGCAGATACGGGGAATGCATACCCTCATACGTGATGCTCAAACAACGAAGCATGACTTTGTTTTCTATGCTGATCGGTTGATCCGTTTGGTGGGTATAGTTTTCCATTGAGCCCATGGGTCATTTGTTGGTTTTTCACTTGCTCTTTTATATATATATATTGTTTAAATTATCACTTATCAAGATTCTGGAATCTTGACCAGGTTGTTGAACATGGCCTTGGACATCTTCCATTTACCGAAAAGCAAGTGATCACTCCAACTGGTAAGCTGGTGTTAATTTAACTTTGTAGGTTTTCCAAATATTGAATTTGGTTTCTTTTGAAGCCAAATTGATCCGACTGCCCTGAAATATATTAGTTAAAGAAATTTGTTGTATATTAGTTCAAATAGATAACCATGACATGGATGATATGCTTGTTGGCCCTCTGGTTAAATAATTGTTTGTGCTTGTATATTTAGGGTTACTGCCCAAGTTAGATGATCAACATTAGTTCTATGCTCTGAAGATCATATAGGAAAGCCTCAGGCCCTCAGCTACCATATTTGTCCATGATATCTTCATTAATCTTTTATTTTTAGGTATAGCTTGTTGAATTATTGAAATATTTCAATTAAGTAATGTTTACAGTTCTTTATATTGTTATCAAAAGAAACTTTAGGCCTCACATACCCAGATATCATCTGTGTCCTATGCTTTACATGTGTGTAAATATATTACAGAAATGGTAATGCAGCTAATTCATTAATGAGAAGTCAGCTTTATGTTTTTTCTTCATGATGTGTTGCTTTAACAGCATTTCCCTTCTGTATATGCAGGGTCTGTGTATACTGGTGTGGATTTCTGTAAGAGGTTGTGTGGTGTCTCAGTTATCAGGAGGTATTCAACCTAGTTTTGATATGACATTTTTAATTTAGAAGTATGACTTATGCTCTATTAGATGCCCTGGATTAGAAATTTAGAAGTATCAAATTGTCAAATTTACAAAATTACTAATTGGACAGTGTCCTCGCCCCTCGGAATCAACTTTCTTCTTGAACCATATTGTTGTCTACCCATTGTTGTACTTGTCGTATGTGTAAATATTGTTGGACCTCCTTTCCATAGTCATTGTATGACGCTAAACATTTCCATTGCCAGTGGTGAGAGTATGGAGAATGCTTTGCGAGCATGTTGTAAAGGTATCAAGATTGGGAAAATACTTATTCATAGAGAAGGCGACAATGGTCAGCAGGTTTGTGCCTATCTTTGGGTCTGTGTGTGCATGCGTTTCATTTCCTTGGTTCTGACCTTTTTTCTATAAATAAAAAATGCTTCATTTACTGGGCAGCTAATCTATGAAAAGTTGCCTTCGGACATCTCAGAAAGGCATGTATTACTATTGGATCCTATCCTAGGGACAGGTTTGTAGTTCTCATGTGGAAATCATTATCCTTTTTTGAATTGTTGTTGGTTCTTATGTAGGGGACTCTGTATAGTTTCCTTGCTCATATGGGGCTCCATTTGTTTCCATTCCTGTCTAGTCGTATACACCCTATATAATTTGAGCATGCTTTAGACAGCTGCAAATTTTTATTGTTACCTAAGGCAAGAACAACTAAGAATTTTACCTTTTCCTCCAGGAAATTCGGCTGTTCAAGCTATCTCTTTACTTCTAAGGAAGGGTGTACCAGAGTCCAACATTATTTTTCTTAATCTCATATCAGTAAGTGAATTTTGTCCATGAGTGCTCACCTTAAAAAAAAGGTTCTTTTTGGTTCCCGCTTTCCCATGATTATGCATAGATTCATTCCTAGTAACGCCGCTACATTATTTATCTCACCAGGCACCTCAGGGTGTACATGTGGTCTGCAAAAGCTTCCCAAGAATAAAAATTGTCACTTCTGAGATTGAGATGGGTCTAAATAATGATTTCCGTGTCATTCCTGGCATGGGTGAGTTTGGCGACCGATATTTTGGAACGGATGATGACGACCAGCAAGTGGTGGCCCCTTCACAGTAGTTCCATTGAGGCTGCTGATTAGTCCAAACCCCTCATTTTGAGTTTATCATCAGCACTAAAGTGTGGATAAACAGCTGAATTTGCTTAAATCATATTGTGCTGGCCCAGGTCATTCAGAATTTTGAAACAATTTTGACTCAATTGAAACTTAGAAAGTTTCTTCTTTTTATTCCACACTTTTTTTTACTTCGTTTTTAGAAATCCGGGGTCCCTTGGGGTGTTTGGCTGCAAGCCCTTTTGTGTTTATAATATGACATTACAACATAAATGTATTGGATAGCAATTTATTACAGTAGGCAGTTGGAATTTTTTTTTGCTCTCAGACTGTTCTAGATAGTCAACCCCCAATAAAAACTTGCCTTTATAGGGGGAGAAAGTATAAAAAAGTAATCTTTACTGTCACAAGTTGAAACTGATTAATGGCCTTCCCATGATATATGTATTTGTGAACCCATATATTTACTTAATAAAATTCTTTGTTGCTTCATCTTTGTTACACTAGTCTGAATGTGCCCTTAATTGTGTTTATATTCTGGTTTTATTCCTTTCAGATATTTGTTACCGCTTTATGATTTAAGATAAGTTACTATGATATTTGAAGGGGATTGAGATAGGTCTAAAAAATATATACAAATGGGTGCATGAGACAGATTAATAGAAACCACAAAAATTTGTTTGTGTTTTATAAGCACCTCTTAAAGTTGTTAAAAAAGAGCAAAGTGGATGATGGAAGAGAGGTTTTCCACACAATATCTAAGTCCACGAGAGGTGAAAATGAATTTTGTAGTAGTGGATGGATTTGCCACTTCCACTTGGCTAAGAGAGTGATCACTCATTGCTTTATCCGAGGATGATAAAACTCCTTGGGCTAATCTTTGGACACGTGTTGGTGCATGGCATGGATTGATTCTGAGGGTATATTCTATGAAAGCTGATCTATATAGGTTGGTGCCAGTGGAAACTTGGTTTTTGCACTTTCGTCCTGTTATCTATATATCCCTTTTTATCCAAAGCCAATACCAACTCATAGCTTGTAACCATGTCGGCCTTTGTAGGAAAGTATTCAGGTGAGTCTCTCCTCTCACTCTCTCTATCAAGCTTTATGATTGCTTAGAATGTAGATAAGAATGAGATGTGACAAGCTCTCTGTATGGCTTGTATACTCTTTGCATACATTATTTTCATTTGCATGCGAGTTTTAACAGCTTCATTCCACATAGCAAAGACCATCCTGCCTGTTTATTTGGAAAATTGAACTAAGCCTATTGTTCAGCAGGAACGTTGTACAATCACAATAATTGTCTCATGCATCCGACATTTACATGTCTTATCTTAGTGTGGGATTCATATGTTTGTGAGGGAGATGATATACTTGTCAAAATGTAAAAGATATATTCTCTTGCAATCAGACTTTTTTTTTTTTTTTTTGTGGGGTGAGAATCTCTTCTCTTGCAATCATGTGCGTACTAAAACCCTCAAAAGATTTATGCTCCAAATATTTTCTTCGTTAAAATCTAATAGCAATGAATACAATTTTAGATTTATAATATTAATTTGAACTATAAAATAGAAGCATTTTAAATGGAGATGATTTTTTTTTTGGTTTAATGAATCATATATGCCCTACCAATAATGGACCCCTCAACCCTCAAGAGTGTGAATAAAGATATAAAATGGTAGTCTTCAGAAGAGTGTTATTGTCCCACACGTAAAACCATAAAGCATTTTTATATCATGCTTTTTGATTATTATTTTTTTCTATTAAAATAATTTTTGCCAAAAACCTAATAATTAGAGTGATATTGCAACTAAATTCTTACAACTTTTCTGCCTAGTCTTTCTTTATCAAACAGTCCTTTTCTCCTTTCTTCTCCAGAGGAGCTTATCAAGAATGCGAGGTACATTGCCACTCCTGGCAAGGGAATTTTGGCAGCTGATGAGAGCACAGGCACCATTGGCAAGCGTCTAGCTAGCATTAACGTGGAGAACATCGAGTCGAACCGCCAAGCTCTTCGCGAGCTCCTCTTCACTTCTCCCAATGCCCTCCCCTACCTCTCTGGTGTCATCTTCTTTGAGGAGACCCTTTACCAAAAGAGTTCAGATGGTAAGCCTTTTGTTGAAGTCCTTCAAGAAAACAATGTCATTCCTGGCATCAAAGTTGACAAGGGCACGGTTGAGTTAGCTGGTACAAATGGTGAAACCACCACTCAAGGCTTGGACTCACTGGGTGCAAGGTGCCAGCAGTACTATAAGGCCGGTGCACGCTTTGCCAAGTGGCGTGCCGTGCTCAAGATTGGTCTTAATGAGCCCTCTGAATTGTCAATCCAACAAAATGCTCAAGGCTTGGCTCGCTATGCAATCATTTGTCAGGAGAATGGACTGGTGCCAATTGTTGAGCCTGAGATTTTAACTGATGGTGCTCATGACATTAAGAAATGTGCTGCTGCTACTGAGATTGTGCTTGCAGCAGTGTACAAGGCACTGAATGATCAGCATGTTCTTCTTGAAGGCACACTGCTAAAGCCCAACATGGTTACACCAGGCTCTGATAGCCCAAAGGTAAACTGCTATTGGTTTTACCACACAAAGGTTAACACACCAACAAATATGATGGGTGTCACATGAAACGACATAATACATAAATTTTTTAATTATTTTCAATTAGTCTAGCATCACAATTTTTCTCAATTTTTTTTTCTTACAATTGTTGAGGTATGACAAGTTGTTAATGATAGGTAATAAAATGGTGTTAGTGATAGATTCATATGAGGATCAATTAAAACTTACCAACTCAATAATCGCAAAAGTTAAATATTAATTTGTAAAAATCATGTAATTAAATTTATAATAGCGGTAGTATCACTCTTGTTTAAATGCTAATAATGTGCAAAATGCAATCTATTCACTAGACACATTGCTATATCAACAATATTTTGTCTTCATAGCCTTCTAAAATATTGCATGCATTGTTTTGTTGCGCAGGTAACACCTGAGGTGATTGCTGAGTACACAGTCACAGCACTCCGCCGAACTGTCCCGGCTTCAGTGCCAGGGATTGTGTTCTTGTCTGGTGGGCAAAGTGAGGAAGAGGCAACACTCAATCTTAATGCAATGAACAGGTTGGAGGTGCTGAAGCCATGGACTCTTTCTTTCTCATTTGGGCGAGCTTTGCAACAAAGCACACTCAAGACATGGGCTGGAAAGAAGGAGAATGTTGGGAAAGCTCAACAGGTGTTCTTGGTGAGGTGCAAGGCTAATTCTGAGGCCACTCTTGGAAAGTATTCTGGTGGAGGTGCTGATGGTTTGGCTTCTGAGAGTTTGTTTGTCAAGGGTTACAAGTACTAGGCCTTTAATTTCAGGCGTGGCAACTATCATATATCTAATGCAATTGTACCTTCCTTCTTTACCTGCTTAGTTTTGGTACATATTCTACAATGGGTGTTCATATTATCAAAGCTTAAACATTGTACTGTTAACTTCCCAAGTCCTGAGTTTGCCTCTCTTGTCACACTAAGAACCTAGCTTTTTGCCATTAGAAATTCCAAAATTGTGACTAAGAGGGTCTAAGATGAGCAATTAAGAAACCCAAGAGGGGCCAAGCCTTTATCTTAATTAGCCCATCAGAAAATGTGTATTGCTAATTCAAAGATCCTTTTAAGAAGTTCAATTTCACTACACAATGTTTTTCTTATAGTATTGGGAGCAACAAAATTACTCACGTAATTAATGATGGTATACCAATAATTAGGAAAAAAAAAAAAAAAACCCAAAACTATTACTATTAATTTTATTATAAATATGTGACAATGAATGTGATTGATGCTACTTCAATAACATAATAAATAAATTTCTGATTTGGTTGACAAAACACATAGGCTAACTTTCTCTAAATAACATGAGCTCAAAACTATTACACTACGGTTAGCTATTATGTGCACGGTGCATCCATGTCAATACATAATAAAAACTAATCATACAATCTATATAAATAACTAAGAAAAAACTCAAAGCACAAAATTTATGTTCTTTTATTCACTGGTTGTAGTCAGATAAGTTATCCTTGAATACATTGAAAATTAAGGAAGTATAAAAAAAGAAAAAAAAAGAAAACAAACTTGAGTGGCTTTTCTTTTTATGATTACAAAAGCTAGAAGTAAAATCCAAAAAAAGAAAATTAGGATCCATTAACCATAGTACACATTATAACACACATAGTATCATATTGAAAATTGGAAAATACTCAAAAGTCTTCAATGTTGGGGGTTTTCATTCTTGGAAAACTCCACATTCGTGAAGATGTAATATAATGCCCTAAACTTCCGTTTCAACTCTTGGAAGCATCTCAATGCACCAATATAAAAGTGTATATCTATTTGCACGCCAAACTCAAACTCCATATATACAACAATAGTTGATTCAAAATGAAGAAAGAAAATTTGAGAATTTCTTAACTTTCTCTAGTAGTGTGTTCTATCAGAGATTGAGTAGGGTAACATATATATACATGGGTATATATATATATATTACTGATGGGTTAGAGTAAAAAAAAAAAAAAATTACTCATGCATATTGTTTATAGCTGGGAAGCTTCTAGGAATGTCCCTTTGTGTTCATTTGAAGTAAAGAATTGATTTTCTATCAACATCTTTTTGCATAATGAGAGACCCAAAACAAATAAATGGATATATGAACCTGCAGGCATTGGTGTTTACTCAAGCACGGTTGTTGAAATTTATAAAAGAACAAGAATTTGACATCGCACCAAAAGACTTTTCAAATACCATGCATGTTCATGTTCTGACCTTTCACATAGAACTTACCTTCATTTGTGTCTTAAGGTCCTACCTACTAATTGTAAAACGTAAAGAGAGTCAGAAAACTACTCGAATGAAGCGATTAGTGGGAATTCAAATAACTATTACAACTTCTAATGTAGGGCAAAACTTATTATTATTATTATTTTTAATTTTCATTTAGTGGGCCAATGCTACGGATGATTACTACAAATTTTATTGTATAAGTTTAATAAACTGAAATATTATACGTAATAATCATAAAAAAAAAAATTCAAACGTTTGTTTAATATATTATTAAAGTGGTATCAATCACATTATTTTTAGCCACATTAGTTGATAAGCTTTTTGTTAGTATCAATCCTGCATATTCATAATAACCTCAGATAATAATTCTTTTGTAGTAAAATTAATAATTATTTCATCTTTTTATTTTTATTTTTTATATACAGTAATTACAAGGGATGATATTAAATAATGAAGATTGATAACAATAAAGATAAATATAAATAATATATAGGCGAAAAGCACATTTTAGTCCCTACATTTTCAGGCAATTCCCATTTTAGTCCCTACATTTTATTTTTACCGCTTTCAGTCCATATTCTGAAAAACGCTTCCCGTTTTGGTTTCTGCCGTTACTCATTTAACAGAATTATCCTACGTGGCAAATGGTCCAATAGTAAATGCTGATGTGTTTATTAAAATAATATTAAAAAAATTATTTACATTTTTAAAAATGCCACATCAACAATTTATTTTTTTTTAAAAAGCCACGTCAGATAAAAATAATATAAAAATTTCTAACCTAATTATTTTTTAAAAAAAGAAATGAAATTAGTTAAATTAATTTTTTTCTTTTTTGGGAAGAACATGAAGAACTCAGAATTATGTGTTCTTCATTTTCTTTGCGTTCTTTGTGTTCTTCCCCAAAGATTGACTCATATTCTTAGCAAATTAATCCTTATTTTCTTCCCTTTTCTTTGTCCCTTTTCTTTGTCTTCCTTTTCTTTTTCTTTTTTTTCATGTATTTTCTTGACATCCAAACCCAAAAAAATTTCACACACTCAAAAGAAAACCTTCAAACCGGTTCCCCTCCCTTCTAAATCTCAAACCTTCCTCTCTCTTCCAAAACTCTCACAACTCTTTCGACCTCCATGGCCGGCCTCCTTTACTCATTGCCAGTACAACCACCACCACAACCAGCGGCGGTTCTCTTCTTTTTTTTCTCTGAAACGACCTACTCTCTCTCTCACGATTCGCTCAAACTCAGACCCAAATGGCTCAAACTCTCTCTAACTCACAGATCGTTGTCTCTTTATCCCAGATCGGTAAGTCTCTCTCTTTCATCTCTCTATCTCTCAGCTCAGTGGTGTAGATCGTGGTGGAGATGTGTATTCCGATGGTGGGTTTAGGGGTTGTGAGTTTTGTTGGTCTGGGTTTGTGGTGTATATTGATTTTTGGGTTTGTGGTGTATGTTGTATTTCGATGTTGATTTCTGGGTTTGTGGATAAGGATGATGATTGCATGGATCGGGTTGAGTTTGAAGTGAAAACCCATGGACGAAAATCCAAACTTTCTCTCTCTAAATTGATGGCCGAAACTAGTGGTGGCTTTCTCTCAAAACCCATAGGCTAACTAAATCGGCGGCTTCAGATCTGGGGTTAAAGGTGTGTGGGTTGTCAAATTTAAGGTTGTGTGGTTGTTTGTGGTTTGGTTGTGCATGAAGGCTGAAAATCTGGGTTTGAGTTGTGTATTTTGTGTTTGGTTTCAAAGCATAAGAAAATCTTGTTGAATGTTTGTATTTTGTAAATTTTTATGGGCATGTCTTTTTATTTTATAAATCTGAGTGATTTTATGGGTTTGGCTGCTAAGAAAATGCAAGAAAAGAAAAGTAAATTTTTAATTTTTAATTTTCTGGGCAAGCTTAGTTGGGGAAGAAAATGAAGAACACATAGTTATGAGTTCTTCATGTTCTTCCAAAAAAGAAAAAAGAAAAAAGAAAAAAAATTAATTTAACTAATTTCTTTTCTTTTTTTTTAAAATTAATTAGGTTAGAAAATTTTATATTATTTTTATTTAACGTGGCTTTCAAAAAAAAAAAAAAAAAAAAAAAATTGCTGATGTGGCATTTTTAAAAATTTAAATAATTTTTTTTAATATTATTTTAATGAACACGTCAGTATTTACTGTTGGACCATTTTCCACGTAAGATAATTCTGTTAAATGAGTAACGGCAGGAACCAAAATGAGACGTGTTTTCCAGAATAGAGACTAAAAGCAATAAAAATAAAATGTAGAGACTAAAATGGGAATCGCCTAAAAATGTAGGGACTAAAATGTGCTTTTCGCCTAATATATATATATATATATATATGAAGGATTTCTTTGAGTACATTTCTTTGAAATGACATTCAAGCCCACCTACCTATATATGGACAATAATGTTATGTTACTTTCATGAAACTTTAAAATGAGATAAAGTAACTGCCACAAAAGTTTGGGCTGGTTTAAAGCTTGTCATGCCTTGGGGTACGTAAGAGCATCTCCAGCAGATTAGCCAAATTTTTGTACTGTTTGGCTAATGAACAGTGACATTTAGTTTTTGCCTACCCACTTTTTCAAATACACTTCTAACAGATTCTCTATCCCATTCTCTATCTCATTTAAATATTATTTTTTCATTCATTCTTTATTCTTTCTTTAATCTTTCTTTATTTATTCACAACAACTATATTTCAAATTCCTAACAGCTATATTTTTAAATTTTCCAACGGTAACATTTTCAAATTTTTCAACAATTATATTTTTTCAATACCCTTTTTTAAAGGGTCATTTTTTCAAATGGTAATATTTCTCAATAGTCATATTTTTCAAAAAGACTTGATAAATTTCAAGATTAACATAGATTTGATAAATTTCAAATTACATCGAATTTTACCTATAAAAGACTAACATAAATGAAGAGAAATTTCAAATTACAATAAAGACTAAAGACATAAAAATTAATGCGAGCATAAAACTTAAAATTAGATGATCCTACATCTCGCCATATCGTTGCCACAAGTGCTCAACGAGATCCAATTGGAGTTTAGAATGAGTTTCTCTATTTCTAATTTTTTCATGGGCTGCAATGAACGCTGCAAATTGACTAAATTCTTCTGTACGCTCGTGAGACACTGTTGTAGGGATGCTTTCAGGCACTTGTTCATAATCAAAGTCTTCTGCTCCATTGACATCACGTTCATCTTCAATTATCATGTTATGCAATATTATGCATGCCTTCATAATGTAATCAAGATCCTCTGTAATCAAGATCCTCTGTTTTCCAATGTAATCAAGATCACCTAGGTAAAATCAAGAACTAGTGGCTAACATGTCCCAACACATTGAAAAGTATGACCAAAAAACATTTGCAAGCATATCACTTGCAATTGGGGAATTAATATGCAATCCCTGCAATGTGTAAGAGCTGGTCCAATAAAAATAAGACACGACAATTAAAAATGTCATCTAGACAATCTAAAATCATATCAACAATTACAACTCATACTACACCAAAAACATCTCAAATTCTCACTATAACCAAACAATTTAGGTGTAAACAAAATGCCTAGTGAGTGATGGAGAATATTCTTTGGGATGACTTCTTCAACAACATTGGCTCTCAACATGGTTTTAAGATCATGCAATAAGTATACAAATTTAGTTTGAGACAATAAATTTGGAAAAAGGGAATTTTCTTTCATTAAACACTTACCAAACCTACTTTGCAATTAGTCACCTAACGTAATTTGGAGAAGTGATGGTGTAACACTCCGGCCCAATTTTATAATTAAACTATGTGTTTAAGTGATTAATTATTGTTTTAAGCCACTTTCAAGAGTATTTAATAAATATATTATTTTATAATACTTTTGAATAAGAATTGTAAAGATTATAAATAATTAAATGGCTAATTTTATTAGGTATATATATACTAAGTATGTACAAAAATTATATTAAGTGGTTTTAAGTTATTAAACAAATAGTTGGTGTTTTAATTAAGCATGATGCATGGGATAGTATAGTAGAATTTCACCCACATGCAACCAATGGAAATTCTACACACCTTAAGCCAATGTACTATGCATGTAATCATACCCAAAGACTTCTTGGTTGGCCATGCAATCACAAAGTTCCACCTATTCTCTTCTTTGACTATTCAAGGTAACTAGAATTTCCAAGCTCTCTCAAGTCCACGGGTAAACACAAATCAGATTTCTCACCTCAAATTTACTCTCTTTTCTCTTAAGGAAAGAGCTAGAAACTCTCAAGTCTTCTCTTGAGTCCAAGGGTTCACACACCAAAAGAAATATAAGTCTTCATCTTATCTCATCTTTGACTCTTTCAAAGCAATTACAACTATCAAGAAACTATCTCCCACTCTATTCCCACGGGTCCAAGAAAAATCTGAAATTATCAACTCACTTTTCTCTTTTTCTTAAGGAAGGTGCTAGGAAACTCCCTTGAGTCTTTCTTCCAAACCCACGGGTCAGCACCTCAAAATGATTAAGCTTATCCCATCAAAACAGAACCCACTCAGGACTTTCATCAAACAGGGCATGTTCAAAAACAATAAACAGGGGAACATAATAAACAGAAACAGGGGAACAAACACAAACACAAACACAATCCAAATTACGAAATCAATATCTTAAATAGCTCTTCTCTAACCAGAAACAGAAACCCATATACGGTATCCACATAGAAACCCATTTTTCTAAACTCAAAAAATAGCCAATTAGAAATATGATTTCAAATGATTGAAGTTGGCATACCAGTTTGATTTCAGCTTTTGTGAGAGAAATCCAGGATTGTTTCAGCATAGAATGAAGGGGGCGGCCCCAATGTTGTGTTGGCAAAGCCAACTTCTTGGGTTGTGGGCGGAGAAGAGTGGATGTGGGGACTCGGAGAGAAAAAAAGAAGTAATGGCTTGGGTTGTGGGGGTTGCTTCTTGGGTTGTGGGCAGAGAAGAGCAGAGCCGGAGACGAGCGAAGAAGAATGGAGAGAAAAAAAAAGAAACAGAGTGAATGAAAGGATGAGAGAAAAGAAGAAGAAGAAAGCCACGGAGAGAAGGACAAAGAAAAAGAAATGTGGGAGAGAGAGAAAGAATTAATATAAAAGGGGGTGGGTGTAATAGTTTATTCAAAATATTCAATGCCTAATGAACAGTAGCCCATCAGGTTTGATGGGCTACTGTTCATAAGCCAAAAAAAAAAGGGGATATGCCTAATCTGCTGGAGCTCATTTTTTTGTTCAAATTCTCTATTATGGCTAGGATTTGAGGGATGCCTAAGTTGTTGGAGATGCTCTAACCTTTCTATTATTCCACCAATTAGTAATATATTTTTTTTGCTAAACAATTCCATGAAGTACTCAGGACTAGGAGATAGAAGCCTCCTATTGGGATAATACAATAGCAAGACAATCACTCCATTCTCGGCCTCTCTTACATTTCTAAATCCTTCATTTATTTTTTCACAGGGTTCTTGGTAAATGATTTCTTATCCCATGTTCTATTCAATTCAAGTTTAATTCTAGCATAAGATTTGCATTGAGCATCACCCTTCCATTGAAAAGTATAAGGATTTTAAATCCTCAAGAAAGGAAAAAGACTCGAGGAACCCCTAATCCCCACCCAAAAGAATAAGAACTATAGGGTGAATTCAATTGAAAAAAATATAAAAAACACATTTTATTTGGGCTAGCAATACATGTCCTAGTTTAAAAGAATGGTCGAAAGACCGTTAAAATAAACTTCAAATTTAATTTATAAGTTGTTTGAAATGGCTCTACGAATTGAAAAGTAGGCATGAAAGGCTAAATTTGACACTCCCTAATGCCATTTCGTACTCAATATACACATAGACTAGATAGGCGGTTCATGCCATGGCTAGTGATGGCTCAATCCATTTAGGTTCAATACTCATTAATCAAAGTAGAATAATCTTCACAATAAAAACAAGCTGGTGGGTATCTTTTTTTAGCTAAATGCCAATATATTGTGAAGTTTCTGAGGATGATGATCATCCTCGGAGTCCAACGACATACACCAAAAACCAACAGGGAAGCTATCTAACTGCAACCAATCGGACCCAATATTGCATAGTGGACTGAATGGACCAATTAAACTGAGATGGACTGAAGTGGACAGATATGGACCAAAGTAGGCCTAAAGGACCGAAGTTGGTTGAAATGAACCTATGTGGACTGAATGATCTGAAGTGGGATAAAATGGACTGAATGGACCGAAGTAGACCAATATAGACCAATATGGACCGAGATAGACGAAATAAATGGAACTGGACAGAAATGGACTGAATAGACTGAAATTGAGCCAACTGGACCGAAGTGGACGGAATGGTTCAAAGTGGGCCAAAATGGACCGAATGGACGGAAGTGGACCTAAATGGACTAAATTGATCGAAGTGGACAGAAATGGACTAAAATGCTATGCTAATGTGGCTCAATAGGAGTATTATTGAAATAAGTCTATATGTAAAATTATTGATTAAGTTGAAATAAATAATTCCAGTATCTATAAAAGGCTAGTGTTGGTTGCTCTTGCACTGCTTTTGGATCGTGGAAAAAGTATAACTGTATTAGGTTAAATATATTATATTTTGGCATATGTGTTATCTAATTCGATATCAAAATTTAAATACAATGTATGAAGACTAATTGCAATCCACTAACAGAGAAAAAAAGTGAATCAGTCATTGCTACGTGTATATTACAATATATATTTTTTTGGATAAGCTTCACTATTTTCACAAAGAAGACTTTTAAGAGCTAAACCAAAAAATTTACTCCAATCAGGCCAAAGTGTTCCAAAAGGTGACCAATGATTTCACCTCTTCATTCCTTTATTCAGCAGTGGCAAATCTAAAGAAGGGATATGATAATTGATTTTCAGATTAGGGAGAAAAGTTGGAGGAGATACTGTACCATGCAATTTGGTAGTTCATGGAAACAAATAAAGTATCACTCACCCAAGCTCCGAAAGCTTCAAATGAGCCTGAACTCGATTGGAAAAATAGGCATTCTAATCCTGAAGCAAATTTCACAGGGCAAGAAGTTGAATTAGATTATTGTCAAAACTACTTAATATGTTTGAAATAAATAAAACTGTAAGATAGTAGTATATACTCGCTGCAGCATATTTCTCAAATAAAGGACTGAAGACTTGATACTCTAGAAAAGCCTTATCTTATGGCAACTGGATTAGACCTTCTTTCTCTCCACTCATGAGTTCCCTATTGTAAATCATATTCATTCCAATAAGTCAGTTTAAGCTAAGGAGGCTTTGGTTAGAGCAAAACCATAGGTGTGAGGTTGGGGTCATAATGTCTCAGGTATAAATAACTCATTGCCATATTCTGCAAATTAGTCCAAAACTAATCTTACAATCAACATGTTGTTTTATGGGACTATAAAGAAAAAATCTATAATAGTGAATCGGTAGTCATATAAATAAGTTTAAAGGGTTTTTTGCCAAGTAATCTAAAGATTACTGCATCAAAGAAAAAAACAAGGGGGTCAAAAGAAAATTTTCTCTAATTCTTAAGTTTATATCCAATAATAACAACAAACTCTTAGTCTTAAATTTTTTTAGAGTTTGTTATGGATCCTCAACAAATTAGTCAACCATATATAAAGTTACTAAATTTTAAGTTTAGATCCAAAAATAAATAAAACTTATATGACAGGCATCACCTTTAGCACTAGGATTAAATATGCCAACTTGTAACTTGTAAGGTCACATGACCCAAGTTCTTTTATTCTTAAATGCAAAAGTGGTTTGTATTTACATCAGGTTTAAGCAACATTTGATGTTGTGCTAGCTCTCATTTGCATTATCTCAAAAGTATAATGGAAGTGAACAAATATCGAACTCTTGCCATTAATTATTTTTCAACCTAGAATAGACATATTTTTCTTTTGGCTAAATTATAAACTACATTTCTAAAATTTTGGGATGTTTGGATTTTATATACTGAAATTTCAGAATTTGGATTTTACTTCTTGAAGTTTAGGGATATTTAGATTTTACACTTTGAAGTTTTAAAATTTGGATTTGCCCCCTAAAGTTTGGGGTATTTGGATTTTACATTATAGAATTTAGAAATATCAGGGTGTAAATTTCAAATACTTCCAAACTTTAAAGGGCAAATTTCAAACACTCTCAAACTTTAGGAGAATAAAATCTAAATTCTAAAACGTCGGGGTAAAAAATCAAACACTCCTAAACTTTAAGAAGTAAAATTTAAATTCTAAAATATTTGGGATGTAGTTTGCAATTCACCATTTTCATTTAGTGAAAACTAAATGTATAATTGGAAACTAAGGGTTAGAGAAATTCTCTTAACAAGAGTTAGATAATCCATTACACGTACCATTTAATATACTGCATATAATTCAACACAAAACTCTTTTTTTATTCATGGCCTCCAATCGACTAAAAGCTGCACCCTTTGCTAAAAGGTAAGGAAAAAAATTTGTTATACATACACTAATACACAAACTCTTGCACATACATTAAAAATAAAAAAGAACTCAAGTTACCATTTCAATTATAATAGACAGTTCTTTTTTAATAAGGATATAGAAAAGGCAATCCTCAAAGCTACGGCTTTCTGCAATCCAACTAAAGATTATGGTTGAATAAAAAATTTGAGATTTAATTTTTGTTTACACACAAAATTTATTGATAGCTTGATCTAACGATAAAAAAATTACTATAATTACGAGCAGACGTGTAGATAATGAAACTCTATTAAAAAAAAAAAAAACCTAAAACCCGCAGCCTCAAATCACGTTTTCACTGGAGCTAGATCAAATACAATAACAATCCCATCCCTCTCTCTTTCTCTCTGGAATTCTCTGCGCTCCAAAAACAGCAATGTCTTCATCAATCTCATCCTCTCTTCGATTATTCACCACCAAACTCCCAAGACCTCTTCTTTGTCCCAAAACCTTAATCCCCTCTAAACCCCATAACCTCCCTTTCTTTAAACCCATCTCTTTTCAAAGGCTCCCCACTACCCCATCATCATCACCATCACCATCACCATCAGTATCAGCATCGAGCTCTGTGCCTCTGCAACCCATAGAAGAACTGCCACCTAAGCTCCAAGAGATTGTCAAGCTGTTCCAGTCCGTGCAAGAGCCAAAGGCCAAGTACGAGCAGCTCTTGTTTTACGGTAAAAACCTTAAACCCCTCGAGACCCAGTTCAAAACAAAGGATAACAAGGTCGAAGGTTGTGTCTCTCAGGTCTGGGTCAGGGCCTATTTGGACTCGGATAATAATGTTGTTTTCGAGGCTGATTCTGACTCGGTTCTCACAAAGGGACTCGCTGCTCTACTCGTTAACGGGCTATCGGGTCGACCCGTTAACGAGGTTATTCGGGTCTCACCGGATTTCGCGGTGCTTCTTGGGCTTCAGCAGAGTCTCACTCCTTCGAGGAATAATGGGTTCTTGAATATGTTGAGGTTGATGCAGAAGAAGGCGCTTCAGTTGGCAGTGGAAGCCCAAAAGGGCGAGAATTCGGGGTTGAAAATGGATGGCATTGTTGAAAATGTGAACTTTGGATCGAATTCTGATCTGGGTGTTGAAGAAACTCCGGCTGGGGTATCGAATTCGGGGTTGAAAGTAGATAGCAGAGATGGAAATGTGAATGTTGAATTGGATTCTGAGGTGGTTGGAGAAAGAAACCCGGTTCAGAGTTCGAATTCAGGTGGTTTGGGGAGTAGAGGGAGGAGAATAAAGGAGAAATTGGAGAGGGAGCTTAGTCCGGTGGCCATAGAAGTGGAAGATATCTCTTATCAGCATGCCGGGCATGCTGGTGTTAGAGGAAGTGATGGGGAGACACATTTTAATGTAAAAGTTGTGTCTAAGGAGTTTGAAGGGAAAAGTTTGGTTAAGAGGCACAGGCTTGTTTATGGTTTGTTGCAAGATGAGTTACAGAGTGGACTACACGCATTGTCCATTGTGGCAAAGACACCTTCTGAAGTTAATGGAAGTTGAAGTGTATTGATGACTTATAAGATGAGGTTCAATTTTTCTTTGTTTGTTTATTTCATTTCATTTCATAGAGAGTTACTAGTGATGGTTATTGGTCCAAATTATCAGAAACATTGTATTATGAATGATTAGTTAGAAATAATGTTGAATTTTGAGAATTTTGTATCTTGAATCTTTATAATGCACGATCGAGTTACACTTATACTTGTGGAACCTTGGGATGAACTAACTACATATATGTGAATTATTAAGGCTCTCTGTTCAGACTTTAATCTTCTTGTTATGTAGTCTGTAACGTTCAAACTGATAAAACCCCATTAACCTGACAATAGATGTAAACCTGTGACCTTAATTAAATCTAATATATCATGATTGAACCTATATGTGAATTCCTAGACCATCTGCTATAACAAGATGGAGTTCAAGTTATTTTGGTTTGACCTTTCCTATAAGACAGTCAGACATAAATCTAATCTAAGTATTGAGTATGTTCTTTACAAAGGTGGGGGCTGAGCCAAAGGCCTTGTAGCTTAATTGGCACCTCCCCATGCACAAAGTTCTTGGTGGTCTAGAAAAAAAAATGGTGGGGGCTGGCTAACTGTTTCTTGATTTTGCCATGGAATTCAAGATTATATTCTGTGACAATAGGAGGGAAATAACTGATTGTAGTAGGATTTATATAAATTTCCGAGTAAGGAGTTTGTGGTTAACAAGAATGGTCATGGTAGCAGGACATTGGGAGTGGTTTAATTCAAATGGATTTGGATTAGAGGCTGATGTATGATAGGAGGAGTAAAATTTTGTTTGAGATCATAGTGAGGAAAGAAGGGGAGCATGGTAGGCTTCAGAACAAACTAGAAGAGACCAGTATTCAACATGGTTGTTTAGCCATAAAATAAAATAAAATAAAGTAAAAGGTATTCAACATTGATGGAAGATGGTAACATAGTGATAATCTATGATAGTCTTGGAACATTTGCAGAAGAAAGATTTGAAGAAGTTTTGAAATAATCTGGCAATAGTTTCTAGAATTTGAATTTCCAATTATGAAATGATATAATGTTGAGTCCACAGCGTAAATAAATTTGAAAGGAAAGAACTTTGATGTTTGAAGGAGCTTTGTTGTTTTAAAATTAGATAGTGTTATGGAGTATCAAAGATTATGAAAATTTCAAATTACCATTTAAGCATAACTCTTTTCAAATTTGGAGATCAAGTTACTGTTTAGAGCCTACTGTACAACTCATCAGGTATGTTAGGACGCAGTTACAAGTTTTTTGATAAGTATAATCAATTGTATGACAAAGGGGGCAGCATGGAATATCAGAACTTTATTCCAGCTGTATACCCATGGGAGTCCCTACATATCTACTTCTACTACCAATATAAAATGAGCGAAGAGCTCTTTCGACAGTGTTTTTGGTTTGCTCAATTTTGGTGGGTCAAAACACACCATTTCACGCGCAGTATAATTGAGCTGGCCATTTTCTCCCCTTGTACGTGATCTTGTATGATTTAAGAATTCATAGAATGATATACCATGAAACAAATTTTTCTAAAACAAATGATTTGTTTCATGGTGTTATTATTGTTTCTTGAAAAAACCATCTACCTTTGAGGTTGACTGCTTCAGGTAAAGAGAAAATGTATTTTTTTTTATCAAACTCATTTATGTTTCACTACGAGCAATGCTAGGGACTTAATTGTTTGTTTAAGAGACATCTTACTATTCATGAGTTGTAATTTTCAGAGTTTTCAATTTGCAAAGAGCTGTCCTAACTGTAGAATTAACTGCAGATTGGATTAACAACATTTTGAATTTCTATCAATACAGAATGTTGCTCAACAGGTAAGCTGAGATTTTGGTCATTCTTGTTTTTGATTTCAGGTTAAGTCAATTTGAAGGGTTTCTTGGCTCAACTAATTAAACCCTCCTGAAATTTGACTGAATTGTTTAGCTTCTGCAATTGGGTTCACCTTTGTATTTGGTCAAATAAGACATCTTTGTTAGTAATTCGTATAATTTTCCTTCTTTTCTGCAATCTGCAAATTATTTCAATAATTTGCATAGGATTGCACCTCTTTTTTATTGCAGAACAGATTCATATTTAGATAGATTCTGAGCCTTGGTAGTTGTTATTCTTATGAGATTTTCCCACTTTTTTTTGTTGTTGATAAGTGCTGATGAGGAATTTCCACTTTTGGTTTCAAATTTGCCTTGAATTTTAGCACCAAATGGCATTCCAGAGTTGCAATGTTGCATTGCCCAATATTAAATACATTTGCAGAGTTGGAGCTTCTTTTGATTATGGTAATTGTAATTATGTTGGTAGTAGAAGGCGCACACGGCACTAGGACCTCCATCATGTGGAACCTGTGAATTGCTTTGGAATATAGAATTTCCTCAGGTGAATTTCAATCATTTCGAGGATGTAATATCCTTAGGAAAAAAAAAGGTTGTTCAAGAGCATACAATTCTGTTCATTTAAGAATGCAATTAACTCTGAAATGTTTATCCAATTATCTATCAAAAAAAAAGAAAAAAGAAAAAAAGAAATGTTTATCAAATCACCAGACTTGGTTGCCTTGGTGGTTTGTGGTCACATGATCACTTTGGGTTGGTATGGAATTATTTGCAAAATTATGATGTAGAAACCCAAAATTAAAACCCTGTTTTGTGATATTTTCTCACTTAATTTTGATCCTTTTTTTATATTCTGCTAATCAATGTTAAGAAAATGGTAGATGTTTCTCAAATCATGACCAAGAAAGAAGTGTACAAAGATTTTGACATTTATTTCACATACGTTTGCCACACTATTGCCATTGAGCATGTAAATTGAGTCTTCACATCAAATGTTGACCAAGGTTAAGCTCCAAAATGGGAAAAAAAATTAGTAAGAAAAAAACTAGAAGTCCAGTGGTAGCAATTGAGATCTAAGGGAGGTATCTGTGTCAATACCAGGAAGGATAAAAAAAAAAAACTAAGACTTTATGGCTCCCTAAGCATTGGAAACATTGGTGGATGGAGGTTTACATAAGAGGACTCTAAGTTGTGGTAGAAACTACCTACTTATGTTGCTTGTGCTATATCAAACTCTTTTTTCCCCTACCAGATCTGGAATCTCAAAATTTCCTAGCAAAATCTGCCATTTATCGGCTCCTTCCAGCCTTATCATTCCATATTTCAATGTAGAGCAATGCTTCAAGTCTTCCTACGGCAGGGTCTGACAGTGAAATCTAATTGTCTCCAAATTTGGAATCCTTCACCTTCAATGAAGGTTCCTGTTGTACTAGAGTTTACTATGAATATACTAATTGGATAGAACAAAAGTCTTAGAGCACTGTCATGTTTGTAATTTTTTTTTCTTGGTCATTTGAGAACAATTTTTAAAAATTGTTTTATACAAGCCCATCCGAACAATACCTATGTTAATAAATATTTGTTTATGAAATCACTGAAGGTTATCTTAAACATTGTGCAATACCCATAAAAGTAACCATGTGATTTAAGTTTTTGTATTTGTTATTGGATTGTAATTAATCTTCAAATCTAGTATTCAAATTTTGATAGTGAATTGCATATGACAAATTTTAGTATATTTATCCTAATAATAATAGTAAAGCTTTTACCATTAACCAAGCACTTTGCACGTGCCGCCAACACTAGTTAACAATTCAATGAGTCAATAAGATTGCACAAATTTAAACGCCTACTCCCATCCAAAGGCATCCAGTAGACAAAGGACACGATTTTAGCCTTTCAATATTCAAATCTAGTCCTTCAAAGGTCCTGTTTTCTCCCTCCAAATGTGCCACATCAAACATTAGGAATGCACTTCCAAGTTGCATGGAGTTGGATGAAGCTCCTTTTCAATGTTTCGTGCCTATCTCCAATTTAATTTTCTTCAATGAATTATATACCCTTGTAGTTCTGTCTGCTTCACTTCTATTGTCTTGTTAATGAAATTTTATCTATTCCTTAGAGTTGTGAGTAAAATGTTTGAGGGCTTGAGGCTAGTCTAGAAATATTTCCTACCTATTCTAGTTTTCCTAAGTGATGTCAATTATGTCGCCAACTGTCTCCATTAAAGATTATTAACCAACGTATGCTTTTAGACGAATGAGATGAATGGAAATATACAGTACAGAATATAATTGAATCATGTAGGAACGTGAGCAGGGGAAAAGCAAAAGCAAAAGCAGATAATAAGGACAATTCTAGTTTATTCTCCACTGATCTCTGCCTACCCTTTTTCACAATATTTTAAACCCACAAAAGATTTCAATATAGCTGTGCTTGAAATTGCAGAGAGCTACTATTTTCAACAGTCTATTAGAAGGTTAGTCTTGACATGCTTTGAGTTCAAGACATAACCCTGCATAAAATGAAAATCACATCGTTCTTGTAGTTTTAAGTACTCCAAAAACACCCTTTGGGGTTACAACCAAAAGAATTTCATTGCATGTTGAATAGAATCTTTGTTGTATGCATGATAAAAGCTTATGAAACTGTGCTTTGTACACCAAATTTGCCATTTTAGATCAAATCCAAGCAGAAATTTTGTTCTGCATCCTCACCTTGTTGTTCTGCAGCTTCGAGCAACTAGAACACCAGTTGGTGGACCAGTCATCTGTAATTGACATCTGCTATGCAACCAGTAAGAAATTCGAATCAAACCTAGCGTGGCTTTCACTTTGTATGTTCCTCTTACATTATAACTGACCTTGTTGCTCTGTACCTGCTTTTGAAGTTCCACAGCAAGATTCTGGGGCAAAAAAACCAAGCTGGATATGAAGTGAACTGCTTCCAAACTCTTCTCCCCTCTTCTTTGAGTAAAAGGCTCTATAGCTTGAGTAGCTATTAGCCTGTCAGAAAAGAAAAGCTCTACACTCAAATACTCAAATCTTACATCAATTTTCCGATTTGGGTTAGAGAAATTTGCGAGGAAAGTAAAGTCACCATTGAAATACTCTGGTGAGTCGAAGTAGATAGCGCTGAGGTTTGCATTAGGTATGTCAAATAACGGGTATCGTGGTTTAATGACGAGGAAGGTGATCAAAGTTGCTACTCCAAAGAAGATGAGAATAAGGCAAAATATGAGACACAGAATTGCACTACACCATATAATTGGGTTGGTCCGGCGAGGCCGAGGTTTCAGCAGTGTTGATGGGTTTCTTGATTTTCTGATGACTGATTTTGGTGTATTTGGTGCTCGGTTTTGTTGATACTCGTCTTGTTTTGACTGGGTTTGTTTATTCTCAGCTTGTTTTGATTGGTTTGGTTGATTCTCGTTTTGTTTTGATATAACAATTTGATCGAGAGATACTGGAATTGTTTGCTTTTGGGGTGGAGGTGGAGGCAGAGTTGCAGGTGGAGGTGGGGGGGCAAGCATGTTTGTTGAGAGTGTTTTGATGAAAAACCAATGAATTAATAGTATAGAAAGATGGAATATGAAAGATGAAGATGGCAGTGTCTTTAAATAAATTAACAAGTGGATTAAAAGTAAAGTAAAGAGGAAAAGAAGCTTTTGATTGAGCGGTAGTGGGACCAATGTGTTGTGTTTTTGTTTTGATATTGGTGAAAGGAGGTATTGGTGGAGCTAAAGTTGGAGCAACATAGATGTTTGGTTTGAATGCATTTGCTTTTGAAATTGCAGATTTGTTTGAGAATGTCCTAGAGAATCATAGTGGCCATGCAAAAGGCTTTAGCTCTTTAGTCTTATTTTGTTTTCTTAATTGGTTAGACTAGTCAAATGGCATACAGGTGTTGTACTATACTCTTCAGTTGAATCAATGGCTTGGATCCATTGTATTTTAGATACATATCATATTGCTGGTTTACTATATCATACTTTACATGCCTAATTAATTTTTGTTTAACCACTAAGGAAGCTTCAAAACCCAGATAATGCGCCTGGATTTTTTGACAACCTGGTGAACTTTATTCAGATACACCTTTCGGAAGCATGGGAATTGGTAGTGTTATATTATTATACTAAAAAGAATTTGAAAGTCTACATTTTGTTTTTCTAAAATCAACCAGTGTGGGACACATTGTCTGGTGTTATGAGCTCTGTTAGTAAGGGTATGTGCAGCTTTCAAATGAAAAAGGTGAATGGCAGCATAGGTTTTGAGGTCTGGGATGTTATTTCACTTCGAAAGTTATTTTTTGGGGGGAAAGTAGCACCCCCCATTAGCATCTTGTTTAGATGTTCTAATTTGACCTATGTATTCAAATTGCAAAGGTAATAATACACTAATACTCATGTCTTGCTTTTTAGTTTTGGCTAACACGTAAATTGTATGTAGTAAAATTTGTTGTAGATGTAGTTGTAGCATCTTTTTTTTTTAGAAACAAAAGCACAGTGGAAAGAGGGGATGGAGTTTTAACATAAAGACACATCATACTTTTTAGTAAAAAAGAATGCAAGAGAGACCAATAATGCTACAATCACTTTTATTTATTTATTTTCATAATTGTTGAGTTGGTGAGTTGTTATTGATTTTTATTTAGGTCCATCATTAACATAATTTTATTGTCTACCATTAACGATTTGCCATCTTAGTTGTGAAAACTAAAAAAAAAAATTATGAAAAAAGTTGTCCATAAACTTCCAAGGGAGACGGAATCGCCAAGAAATTAAAACAACCTAAATACATTGGAAAAGAGAGATGGTGTTGCCAAGAAAGTAAAACAACCAAAATAATTGAAAAATGGAAAAAGAAGAGATTGTTATTCATTTTATATGGGTATTAAGCTTGGGTCATCTGGCATCACAGTGCATTTAATTTGATCTTATATCTTGGGTTATTTTATCAAAAAAAAAAAAAAAAACATATCTTGGGTTATTAGGTAATGGGCTTTCTGTGGCTGATAATGGCAATGCCATTTTCAATTGGCCCATATGGTCAAACATACAAACCGAGTTTTTTGAAAGAGTAATTAAGGCCCATAAAGTTCAAAGTTCGAGACCAATAAGCAAATTCCACCAGAAAAAACCCACCACCACCACTGCCATTTTTTTTTTTAAATAAATATAAAATTATAGAAATGAAAGAATTTTACCTTATGCTTATAACCTTTGTTCCATGATAATTTTTCTTTACCACCTAGATGACCATTAACCATTCTTTGGTGCTGATGTCATTTTCAGGCCTCTTAATAGACATCTTTTTGTTGACATAAATTAATATTAAGTAATAACAAGTTGTTTAATGTGTTAAGATAAGTTTTTGGAATAATCACTAATTTAACATGGTATATGTGTTAGGCCCCACTTAATAAAGGTAGCTCAAACTCACATGTGAAAGGAGATTATTAGATTAATTGATTAAATTCATAATTTCTTAACGGTTTAAACTTTTGAAAAAATGGTAAACTTAATCATTTAATCTATCACTCTTTTGTTATATATTAAGTGGAGTCCAACCTATTGAATTCATTTAAGAGAAAGAGAAATTAAGAGATGTATAGTTAGTCAAATGTAGTAATTTGACACCATACCCCGTATAATTATCTGATCAAGTATTGAATACAAGACAAACTCAAAACTAGAATAGCTCTTTGGTTATGAATTTTGTTAGAAAAATTAATATATACTCGGACAATATAGAGAGAGAAGTATAGTTTAGTCAAATGTAGTCTTAACAACCCATAACTTGAGCCAGTTCGTCACACACAATGTTAGACTGAGTCAGTCTTTTATTGGGGTCTCCCTCCAATAGAGAAATAGCTCAGAAGTTGCACATCTGCATTAATGGAGACTTGTTCCTCTTACTATTTCAAAGATATTACATACTCCATAGTAATCAATTGAGAAGAAAATAAGAATTTGGAACGGTCCCCATGTTTTTTTCTTATTTCTTTGGTTGGCGGTAAGTGCCTATAAAACATGTATAACGTGTAACATCTAGAGAATATTCTAATTTAAAACATGAGAGTTCGTTAGTGTCACAGACTGGTTCAGAGTTAACCAAAATTAGCAACTATCTCATTCACATAGCTGATGAAACTTCAAAACAGAACCTTATTAAACATTTTGAAAACAACTATAGCTACCTACCATAATTACAAAAGGAATTGAGACTTTTGTATTCTGTTATATATCATAATCAATAGTGGAGAAAATTGACGTTTAACATGTGAACAATAACCATGCACTTCATATTTGAACACGTATTGTGCAGATGAAGACAAGCCGATTGATTTCTAAAGTCCATTCGTGTAGTTTTGCTCTTTTTCTTTCTTCTTAATTTTTGTCACTATATTCTATATCACTGGCAGGTAAATGCTAAAGCTACTTGCAAAAAGTAAAAAAATTATTTTATATATATATATATATATATTCATGTGACGACAATGGGTAATCTCATGTGTATCATACGAGCTTTGTTAGGACTATCACTCGAACTGCTCTTTTTTAAGTGCTAGAATAAGGACTCTTACCATCAAGCCACACCCCTGTGTAGTCCTTATAGTATTTTTTTTTTCTCTTTTCAGCAACAATATATTTGTTATTTGGATGGACAGGAATGGCGGGCCGATTCATGGAGGAGCTATGAGAAGTGAAGGAGACTATGGAGACTTTGGTCAAACATTTTATGAACGATATCAGATTAAGATTAGCAACAATGAAGAATAATTCTAACACACTTACGAATAGAATCCTCTGCTCTATTTGGAACATTACTTTTTTTTTTTTGGTACCTGAAGGGCACGTATTGAGCTAAGTGGCTGTTTTGTTGTAGCTGTTGATTGGCTTTTGTTTGTGTAAATTCTGAGTTAGCCAAGTTTTATTGATTTTGTCTTAGAGACAGTTGAATTTGTCCTTGCTTAGTAGAGGTTTTATTATTTTGTGTAACTTGTTACTTGTAACATCCTCTCACTTTGGAATGGGTCCTTGATTTATTATTTTGAGTGATATATTGGTTGACTGCAACATCCACTCATATAACACATGAAATTCACCTCATGTGAAAGAATATTGCATGATTGCACATAATAGTATCACGCTACTAAAGAGTTACTTTTGTTGATTGAATAAAAGTATTTGTTCATAAAAAATAAAAATCTTCCCTCTCACTCTTAATATTCCACCAATTATAACTTGCCACAAGTTCATTTTTTCTTTATGAAATAACCAAAACTTTAAAAAGAAAGAAATCAAACACATAACACACGGTAATTGATGGAGTGCAAAGTGAAACACTAAAAATGTGTTTTAAGCCACCCAATACTTTTATCTAAATACTCTCGTTAGAGTTCCTTACCAAGCAACTCACTCCAAAGTGGGGCCCGTGGTTGTGAGCATTCAATCACACAAAACATTCTTCAAATTCACTTACCAAACGGACCCTAAGATTTGTTGGGCATAGGATTTTTATATTCAAAAAACGAATTTTTGCATGAAAGAGCTATGAGTAGTGCTAGAGACACAAAATAATACAACTTTGTGCCATTTTATGTGTCCTTAGCATTACTCGTTCCTAATTACCTAGTATCCACCTGCATTGCTCAAGTTTCTCTTACCAAAAATATTATTCCAGATGTTTCAGAAAATTTCCACGCTGAGATAAGAAACGTATACGTAGAATAGTCATGTGTTGTAAGCGTGTATGATAGCATCTCCTAAAAGAAATGAAGTTTCCAGCAAATTGCATTTAGGACTAAAACATATCTTATAAGTACCAAAATTGCTCAATGTAGCAAGTTAACCTTCAATATTATCTTTTTTTTTTTTTTGGGTAGAATACCTTCATATTTGCTTAGCCAGAGAGAGAGAGAGAACAAAGTAGAAGAGAAAATAAACAGAATTAATGGCTGAAATTGCACTTGCAGGAGCACTAGCTCTGGTTGATAGATTGGTACTCGTCTATCAGTATGTAACTCATGACGTTGAAGAAGTCAAAAAATGGTTGGATACCATGAAAAGCTTCCTTAAGGACATAGAAGGAAGAGAAGATACTGAAGGTTTGAAGGATCGAGTTGAAAATGTTCGGAATTTAGCATATGAGACTGAGGATGCAATTGAAGAATACATGTTTCAAGTTCCTGAACACTTCCATCCTAATCAGGTCAGGAAAATTTTTCATAATGTTGCTCACCCTGTTAAGAACTTTATTCCTGGTATTCAACTGTCCTCTTCAATGAGAGATATCAAAGCCAAGCTCAAGGACATCAATGACTTGGATACACTTCGCATTTTGAGCTCTAACTTGCCTTCAAGTTCTATGGCTGGACAGATCCCTTCGGAGGCTTATCCATGTCCCTCAATTGAACCTCTTGTGGGCATTGAGAGGCGCGGAGAAGAACTCGTGCGACTAATTCTCAACAATGAACCAAGGGATGTTGTAATTTCAGTATTAGGAGGTGCTGGCTCGGGTAAAACCACTCTTATCTATGGAGTCTATCAAATGGTGAAGGTAACTTTCGAATGCCATGCTTGGGTTCCTGTATCACGCTCTTGTGAGCGCATGCTAGAGAGAATTTGGGAGGCGTTGGAATTACCAGCTTACCAAGGAGGAGATAGAAGACGGTGTCTACAGGCTCATCTACAGCAGAAAAGGTACATCCTTGTTTTAGATGGTATTTGGAGTGAAGATGAGTGGAAATGCATTAGAAATGTACTTCCTTGTAATAATCAAGGTAGTAGAACAATCATTTCTACTCGTAAACGCAACATTGCTTCTTGTTGTGCAACCTCTCCTCATTTTATTTATAATCTCAATTTATATCCATTAACAAACAAAGAGGCTTCAGATCTCTTCCTTAAAAAGGCCTTCTCGAGTGGTAAATCTCTTGATTCATGTGCTGACTGGTCTGAAAAAATTGTGAAACGATGTGAAGGATTGCCACAAGCGATTGTTGCAATTGGCAATATCTTGTCAAATAAGCCAAAAACTGTTATGGAGTTCAAGAAAGTCCATGACAATCTTGAGTTTGAACCAGGAAGCCTTGAATATATCCGAAAATTCTTGCAAAGTTACTACCATCTATCGCCTAATCTTAAGTCTTGTTTCATGTACTTCTGCAATTTTCCTGAAGATTACTCTGTTACACGCGGAAGACTAATTCGCTTGTGGATAGCAGAGGGGTTTATTGAGAAAATAAGAGGTCAAACTCTGGAGCAAGTGGCGGATGATTACCTAGATGAGCTAGTTCAAATGAGCTTGGTTCAAGTGAGTAGATGGGATTGTGAAGGACGAGTAAGGAGTTGCCGAGTTTCTAATCTTGTAAGAGGTTTCATCCTTTCCAAATCTGAGAAAGAAAATTTTGTTACTGTTATTACAACACCACAGACAAATTGGAGTGAGAAGCACCGGCGCTTGTCTCTCCATATTTGCACCACCAGTATACTACAAGGGAAGGACTTCTCTTATGTTCGGACCTTCTCTATGTTTGGGGGAGACAAGAGTTTCGAATTACTGGTCAAAGGAGTTTTTAGCAACTTTAGGTTATTGAGAGTTCTAGACTTGGAAAATGCAGTCTTGCTTGTTTTTCCTCAACAAGTTGTCACTCTCAACCTTCTGAGGTACTTAAGTCTAAGGAATACAAAGATAGATTCACTTCCAAAATCTATTAAGAAGCTTCAGAACCTAATGGTTTTGGACCTTAGACAAACTTCTGTCCTAGATTTGCCAGTGGGGATCCTGGAAATTCCTAAGTTGCTCTATTTATTAGTTGATGGTCGAGGCAGAAATAATGCTATTGCTGGAGTAGAGGTGCCTCAAGGAATTGGGTGTTTGAAATGGTTACAGAAATTGTCACTTATCAAGGCAAATAATAAGAAGGGGAGTATTGTTGAAGAGTTGGGGAACTTGATTGAACTGAGGAAACTGGGGATCACAGAGCTGAAGAATAAAGATGGGCGTGATTTTTGTGCATCCATTGAGAAGATGGAACATCTTTCTTCTTTGTATGTGGAATCAGCAAATGAGTTTCTTGATTTGAAATATGTTAAGAAGCCTCCTCAAATGATTAACAGTCTATTTCTTGGAGGGAGATTGGACAACATTCCAGAATGGATTCTTTCACTAAATGGTTTGTTTAAATTAGAGCTCAGATGGTCACAACTGGCGAAAAGCCCCCTTGAGGTTCTTTGGGTTTTGCCTTCTCTAAAGGTGCTCCATCTGCATGATGCTTACAGTGGTGAGGAGTTTAAATTTGGAGCAGAATGGTTTTTGGAACTAAGGATATTAGTAATTGAACAATGCAGGTGGTTGAAGTGTGTAGTCATTCCGGATCGAGCAATGCCCAAACTTCAAAAGCTGACTATAAGATACTGTAACAACCTTACCATGGTGCGTATGGCAATTAGTACTCTCACCCGCATAGAGGAAACAATTGTCCCACAACACCTTTTCAATTTCTTGGACTAACAGAACAACGAGAAATATTGTTGGACTATTGGAAACAATCCATTAATTTGTCCTTTTATTGAAGCATTACTGCAGTATGGTTTTAATTAAAATAGATGTTACTGTTATTTTGTTTTAATTGTAGAATGCAGCTTATTGCAAATTCATTTTGCAGTTTGTTTAATTTCAATTCAAAATTCAATTGTGATTGATTTGTGTATGTAATTCCCTTTTTTTTTTAAAAAAAATTGGTTCTATTGTAATGTCTTATCATCTAAGTGAACGAAGAAAATGTAATTAACTGGGTATTTGTCTCATGGATCATGCAGGCTTTGTGACCGAACCACAAGAAACTCTCATGGCTTCTATCTTCTCTTTTCTCCTTCAAATTATCTCAAAATTCTACTGTTTCTGCAAATGTTTTCAAGTGCAGCAATGTGTGTGTGTGTATATATATATCCGTTTCTTGTAATATAGCAGTAGGGGATTATGGTGAGTGGTCTTTCATATCGCTGCCTCCATTTGCAACGCTTAAGTAACTTTGGCTATCATCCAAGCACATATCTTTAGTGTTAGAGGGAAGGTGTGGATTGTCATTGTTCTCACAGCAATGATAATCCCAAGCATGGATTACATTCTAGTATTTATAGATATATCATATAGATGGTTGTTGCATGAATATTAAGTGGGATAGCGGATTTTTATTTGTGGGTGCATATTGCTAGCTAGTGGCATTGCAAATAATAATTGCATCTCCTGAAGGTTCCAATCCAAAATCCTATATATGGTGTTAAGAATACATTATTTGGCAGATACTGCAAAATTTTATTCCGATTGGCTGTTGCTTTGACATACTCTTTGTTTCCATTTGAGGCCTCAGAGCATCATCATCATCCAGCTCCAAATCCTCACCTTCATTGTAATTGATGATCAATGGATTGTCAATCTCAATCCTGAGTTTGCCTAATCCTTTGGGTCAATTTATATATCTTCATAGCCTCAGTCACCGCTAAGAAGACTTATAATGAGTTAATCTAGAACATCAACTTCAGTACACCTCATTTTGAACTTCAACTTCGTAGCTTCGGTCACCACTAAGGATTTAGAATGCCAAAATTTTATTATCAATGTCTTTGAAGCTATGTAAACTAGGATAACATCGTTTCCTTCCTCCAATTTTTTGCTTACATAATAAGACAAATTAGGAAAAATATGCCTATTATTATTATTTTTTTTATTGCAAATTCATTACAAATCGTTTAATTTCAATATTAAAATTGTGATTGATTTGTGTATGTAATTCCTATACCAATATTTGGTTTTGTCATAAAACTATTTGAGTTTCAAATATATTATTCAAAATTTTCATTCTCTTAAAAAGAAGATTATTATATTTATAATTTTTCTTATAGTAGGAGTAGTTTTGAACTATTGATTGGATTTTGTTTATTAATATAAATACATGAGATTGGAACTGCATATTTCTTAGTCCTTCCGAAGAAATTATAACGTATTATAATTTTAATATTTAAAATAATGTGTAGGAAAACAAATTAGACTTTATGTCTAAAATTGAACACTTTACCTATCGAAATAAAAGAAAATAATTTGTATAATAACATAAAGAGAATGTGCCCATCCAATAAAGAGAATGTGATCTAACAATTTTTTTTTACTACATACACTTTCATTTATTAAGATTTAATTTCCTTTAACTTGATCTTCAAGTAGCATTTTTGTTGCTACATTCCTATTGAGTCTTCACATCCGCCACATCATTGGCCATATCATTATTCTTTTTATTATTTATTTTTTAACTTTTAATTCTTTGACAATATTAAATATATAGCTATATTGTCTTTACAAATTCATCTTAGGAAGTTTTGTCTTTGCATATTCATTTACTTTAATTTTAATGTTATAAATAAATAATAAATCAATGAAAAATTAAAACAAAAATATTGTCTATACATATTCATCTTGGGCAGTTTTAATAGTTGATAGACATATTTAAATACATAGCTAAGATTTTATTTTGATATAAATTCAAAATCTCACTTCCAAAATAACTAAGTATTATGTCCAAAAAAAAAAAAAAAAATCAAACAAAAGTCATAAGAGGGGAAGAGAAGACTTGTGAGGGAAAACTTAAAATCAAACACACTACCAAATCGGATTAACCCAAAATGGTATTATAAAACAAAAATACAATGATTCATCAACCTAAAGCAAAGTTGCAAAAATTAATAAATAATATATATATATATAGAGAGAGAGAGAGAGAGAGAGAGAGAGAGAGAATAGCCACCCCTTTTAGAGAGATAGAAAATAAAATGAGAAGAAGATCATAAGTCAAACACCAAATAATCTAAGCCATGCTATATAATAGAATAACATAACATTCTTGTAAACTATCTTTAAAAGCAATAGAATAACATTTAACAATCATAGGAAAAAAAGGATAATAACTTAAAAGCACAAAACCAAACTTCATCAACCCAAAGTAAAATTTTAAAGAACACATAAATTCATCAATCTAAAGTAGAGATACAAAAAATAAAAAGTTCACACAAAAATAAAAACATAAGAGAGAGAGAGAGAGTAATAACCTTTTTCAAATTAACATGGGGATAAGTGAGAATGACATATTAATAATAATAGAATGGGGATAAGTGATAGGCCAAGAATGTATTGACCCCTTGTGATATATTAATTGATTAATTAGCTAAATTTATTAATTAATCAAATTAACATGCAATATACATGGTAGCACAAACAAATCACCAAATAACTAAGTATACAACAGAAATTAAATTGACACAGTGATTTGTTTATGAATGGAGAAAACCTACACAGCAAAAACCTCACCGGGTGATTTTAAGGTCACCACTCCTGAGAATTCACTATTATCAAAACAAGAAGTTACAAGTAAAGGAATCCTAGTACCTTATACCAACCTACAGTTGAACCCTTACCCCAATACCCAATTGGACTTATTTTGTAATGATAGTACGTGACTAACCAATAAATGCACAGATCCTAGTACGCGACTTAATCACCAACTTGAGAAAGATGTTGGCTGCAAAGTTCTTCAGTTCTCACATGATGAAGACCAAGAAACTCCTTGGTCACAAAACCCTAAAGTGTACAAACACAGTAGTTTCTTCAAGAGAAAGATGAATTAGGGCAAATTCTGTCTCTGGTCACAATTTTCATGAACAAGACTTTGCTCTACACTTTCGCAACTGTGCAACCTATGACGACCCTTAAAATAATCTTTATATATGTTTAGAGTTGTGAGAAAAGAAAGTCTAAACACATACTCACGGATTGGATGCAAAACAAAACTGAAAATCTGTTTTTCATAAATCTCTATAGATACGCTATCTATCGAGCTAGCTGTCGAGTTTCGGACTTCAGCAGTTTTTTAAACCTCAATAGCTACTAGCTGTCGAGTTTTAAAAACCAGCACTTCTTCACTTGTTTCTTGGACAGACTTGCATGGTTTTAACACTTAATCTTGAAACCTTGTTTCTTGAAGTATTAAACACATCCTATATCTACCCAATTATAAGTAAAGTGCGTTTTGTCAAAGAATTAGCCAATTACATAAAAATATTGACATGTGTTCCTAACATCAACTCACATATATCCTAACAATCTCCTCCTTTGGAAATTCGTGACAAAACCATAATAAACAAATGAACATATGAGAGAAGTCATAAATCACTCAATTCATACTCACTTGTTGAATACAATAAAATCTATCCCAACACAAACTCTTGAAAAACTTTGCAAGAAGAGAGTTTATAGCAAGTAGACTTTGACAACTTGTATTTTTGAAATACTTTAAACAAAACTCATCAAGG